>JARUPZ010000007.1:7334788-7914313 GCA_031213475.1 Nereocystis luetkeana
GCTTCAAGACGCCTTTGCATGTGAGGGTCGAGCTGCTATGGCATAGTTACGGTGCGGCACACGAGCACAGCCCGGACGCACCCTTTTTGCGCTTGCCGGCCAGGCTGCGTACGAAAAGACAAGAACAAAACTCGCCCTTTGTTGTTGTTTTTTTCTATCGCGGTGTTTATAAAAACAACAACCCTTTCGTCACTGAAAAACGGTGTACGAGTCTAGTTTCAACTTGTTTGTTCCCGCATGGTGGGAGGAGCGGTTTTAAGGTGCCAGTTGTCAAAATTGAGCACAAAACATGGACCCGTTTTCGCTGCTTTATCTGCGCGCGATGCATCAAAAATGGTGAGCTGTTGTTTTATGTGCGATTGCTCCTGTTAAACTTATGCGGGGCTACCACTGAATATACGTGGTTCCAACTCGTTGTTCCCAGAGCATGGCCGCAGACTGCAAGGCGCTGCAATACCTGGTAATATTTTCACACCGCGGACAGATCATCTACAGATAATCGGTTCTCAGTTAATGAGCTATCTAGATCATTCAAGGCATCTCTATCCCCCACCTCATGTTGCCGGGTGGGACCCGTATAATCCGCACGATCTACTGCTGTAGCTCATACTCCCTTGGTTGGATCTGTACTAGGCAGCAGATCCTGCATAATCTCTCAGAACGGCAGGCGAGGATACTGGATGATATATCTGTAGATGATATATCTGTAGACAGATCAGATAGATCATGATCTGTCCGAGGTGTGGAACACTTCAAGAAAACGTGGGCGCACTTACCAAGACATAACCCTTTGCCCCATTCCTTTTACCAGTAATGCAGGGTCTCTTTTACCAGGCCTGTGAATTAGGCAATGCCTTGGCTGGGCTTGACTTGACGGCTACGTGGTATTTGTAGCCATAGGTTGGGTGGCGAAGAGATAAGCCGACTACCTATGCATCACCCATCATGCTCGGGCGGGGAATATAAGCTGCGTTCTTGATGTTCATGTCATCGTCCCCACCAAAAACGGGGGTTGTTGTATTCAGCCATTGTATGGCCGGAGTGGGGTAGTATTTTATCAGCAAAAAGTGCACGTGGAGCCGTAACCCGCGTCTGTCAGACGTAAGACGCAAAACTCCGCAAGTTACCGGGCGCAACTAACTGGCCACTACTGTAGTCGGCGGCTTATAGTCGGCCAACTGACGGCTCTATCTTTTTTACCGACGAAAACTTTTCCCTACACTATTTGCGAATATTGTCGTCGCCAAAAACGTCGGTGAGTGCGGTGCAGAAGGGTGTGTTGGGGCATGTGCCGTACCTCATCCCTAAAGGGTTGTGCTATCTGTAGTTTCGATGCTCGGCGCGGCGCCACCGACACCTTGATCGTGACGTTGGTCTCCATCGCGAAAAAAACCCGATGAGAATCGAGCACGACACGTAACGACTGATGTCTGCGACTGATAGCTCGGGCGTGATTTGTGTTTTGTTTTGGGTTGGTGTTGGTTTCGATGTGAATTGATGTTTTTCGCGATCTGCCATCATACATACGAATAAACTGTTTGTGTGTTTTGTTTATTTGTCGGCTTGATTGCCTTGATTTTTGCTCGGAGTTTGTTATCGTATATTGTTGGTGTGGAGCTGAGTTGATGTTAGCACTGTTGGTGTTGGTCGTGGTGTTGTTGCTACTGCTTTTGATGTTGTCGTGGTTGATTTGCTTTACATTTTTTTCGGGTGTTGTTGCCGTTTGTTGCTGCTGTTGCTGCCACTGTCGCTGTCTGTTTGCCACCGCGGCAGATCACGTTCATGAGCAGTCCGGGGCAGGTGCGCACCCTGAAGCGGCAAAGGTCTTGCTTCTTCGGCCGCCAAGGTTGCGTCGTGGACACCATTACCACGGTCGAGGACCGCATCCCTCTCAGTGACAACTTCCACGTGGAAGACCGGTGAGGGGGACCGACTCGGCTCCTACTGCTGCTGCTGCTGCTACTACTGCTGCTGCTGCTACTGCTGCTGCTGCTGCTGCTGTTGCTGCTGTCGCTGCTGTTGCTGCTGCTGCTGCCACACACACACCAGCGCTTGGGGGTAGGGACCTAAAGTCGTGGCCGTGCAGAGCTACTTAGCCTAATTGCCGTTTCTGCCACGACTATTTATTGTTGTGTTCTTCCGTCTCCGTCTCTCTCCTTCGTCTCTCTTCCTTTCTCCCTCTCCCCGTCTCTCTCTCTCCCTCGCCCGCCCTTGCTCTCTCGCGCTCCTCTCTCATTTCTCTCTCTCTCCCCCCCTCTCTCACTCTCTAGTTCCCTCTCTCTCGCTCTCCTCGCTTCCCTGCCCCTCCCCTTTATCCCACCCTGTCTTTCTTACCCCCTCTCCATTCCTCGCTCTCTCTATACAAAAGCACTAGTAGTGATTGGTTGGCTCAATATTACTCCCTGCGCCGCACGCGTGTAAATATTATTAAACATTTCATTACAAAATACCGTGCGTAACCCACGTGTACGTACATCGAGCGCCATTAACAACGAACTCAAATAGTTATGAGAAGACATAAGAGGTACACGAAACAAAAGAGAAACCGGAGCCACCCTCGCTACGATGTCGGAATCGAAAACAAACTACGAGTCGTAGCGGGTAGAGATTTTTGTCGTATAAACTGATGTTTTTTCGCCCATTTTTTTTACCTAATATGCCCCCCCCTGTGTGGGAAAAAAGTGGGGTGTCTATTTTTTATTGGTGTACCCTTGAAAGACTACTTGTATAAAATGAAAAATACATGAAATTGAAATAACCCATGCGTAACGCACCATCGAGCGTCAACAATGATGAACACCTAATGCGTAAATACTGGCGTTTTTTTGCCTCCGGCATGCGCAGGCAGCATAAGCTATTAATACCATCGTTCCGACGTGTGCAATATAAGCTAACACTGATCATTCATAACGGTGACTAGCCAAGAATTTTGGTGGGAACCAATTTGGTTGGATTTTCTTGCCGTCTGTTGGCTATATATAAATGACCGCAGCCCATGAAACCCTTCTAATAAGGGCTACAACCCAATCCGATATTAATTATTGTAGGTTAAACGTGGCGTTTTGGCCACTTTTCGCAACAACCTTGAGAAGATCCTAAAGTTTCGTGGGTTGGGGGGTCCTTTTTTATGTGTGCATACAAGGGGCTACGCCGGCGGCCTGGACGGCCGTCGGTCGCAGACTCGCGTGAAGGGAGTATAAAGTGGAGGAGTAGGAGGAAGCTGAGACTCGATGCCAAGAGATTGAGAGCGTGTGGACTCCACTCTGAAAAGTGTGAGCTGAACTCATTGAGGTATTTTATGTCTTCATTATATAACAGCGAATTGAGAAATGAAAAGGCTGCAGAAGCGCTGACGGTTACTTGCCGATTGACCGAAAAGCGGCGGAATCCTAGAAGGCGGTGTAGCTAACTTCTAGCTCGGGAAGTACGCGATGATCGACAGCGCAGCTCCGTAGAAAGGTGCCGTCACAGCAGCTGCTGTAGCAGTACTGCTGCAGCTGTACATCTCCGCAGCCACGCCGTGCAGCTCCTCTGCAACTGTCGCTGTACGACGGCGTACACACCTTAAGTGCCGCTGGCCGTCACAAGTGCTGCTGGCTATAACATGCGATATCTCTCTCATATATCCCCGGCATAGTTTTTGATGGATAACAGTTCTCAACTAAGCCTGGGTGGCATGTGCTATCGGGGCGTTCCATCGATGCCCCATATACAGCCACCCGCGCAGCCCCCCACAATGGTGACGCCGGCCGGGTAGCTGACCCTCCCCATGGGTCGGAGAGGACGTACCGGATAGAACCAACCGAATCAATGCACTCTGTCGAGAGACCATGGGCCAAAACACTGACAGGGCAGGGATTTTCGGAGATTCCTTCGTACCTGGTAAATCTCAACGTCAAGGCTTCGCGCAGGCGCTACGGCGCTGAGCAGGCGGATCCTCCGACGCGTGCGATTGACGTAGAGGGGGCACACCCCGGTGAAGAAACCGCGCGGGAAGACGGTCAGAGGCGGGAGAGATCCACCGACCAAGAACGGATCGGATCACGCTGAGGATCATCATAATAGATATATTAATAGAAAACAGACCACAAGAAACTCAAGAAAATTGGTTTCAACCAAATTTCTACGCAGACACCTTCTCTACAAATATGCAGCTACGGTGGAGGCTGAGGCCTCTTGCTTGAAGAGGACCGTACCTCGCTTGCTCAGCGACCAGCCTCGAGAAAAATCGCGGAGCGCTGGAGTCCGATGCACAATCAGTCCCATCTAAGGAACATTTTGTAGTGGAAAAAGTTACACCGATACATTAAATGTTTTTATGTTTGTGAATTTCTCGTACTTTTTCGAACGTATAATATGTATCTCTTCGTACGAGCAGTTTTTGGCGAAACGCTAAGGAGCCGACACGGGAAGCCCGGCCGGACACATTGGTTGAGGTCCGGGCGCGATTCGTGCCGTCCGGAGCGCGTTCCTCGGTTGCAAAGGTTGATGCAACGAAGGCAATGGTTGGGGAACCCTGGCGGTGATTTGTGGTTTTGCACTCAAAAAAGTGTAATACCAGTAATAAATACTATCCACACCCCGCACTCAGAAATTTTGACGTAAACTCGCCGAAAACGAAAAAATCGTCGTACGCAACGTGCCGTCAAGAGCGCGCTTTGAAAAGCCCAGACGGTCGAACCAGCGGTGGCGGCGGCGGCTCAACAAACGAAAATACTGGTGCAGCAGTATCGCCTTTTTGACCCCGAGGGAGCGAGGCACCTGACCTATAACCAACCCCATTGCTGCCTGACTGACCCTATTTCTGACCGGCTGGCCCTGTTACACCGACGGACTAATTGCTGCATGACTGACCCTATTTCTGACCGGCTGGCCCTGTTACACCGACGGACTAATCCTATCACCGATCGCTTCGACCTATTTTCGATCAACGGGCTGAAACTCTCCTACCTGGTATTATTTTCCATTTTAATTATATTAATTATAGACCATCGCGGTATTATCAACCGGCTAGGAACCGGTCTGCCCAACTACCGACCGTTCTACCCAACTACCGACCGGTCTACCCTACTACCGCCCAATCTACCCTATTATGTACCGATCGATCTACACCTTGTCGACCGATCTACCCTGTACCCGGACGGATTGACTGACCGGTGACATGATGTGTGCTGTCTGTACGTTCCGCATTTTTTTTCGCGAAGGTGGATTATCCGACCGGCGGGCAAGGACGGGAACGAGTGCACGGCGACGGTCACGTGGCGCTGCGTGTGGCACAAGTTCACGGTAATCAAGGGGCTCATCGAGGGCAAGTGCCGCTCGGACGTCAAGTCCTTCAACTGTGCCTTCCTCGAGGTGTGCATTATTCGTCCGTTTTCTCTTTGCTTGTTTGGCTGTTTGAAGGTTTTTGTTGCCTTGCTTGCTTGCTTGAGTGCATGCTTGATTGCCGTCGTTTTTTTTTGTTTTTTTCGCTTTGGCGGTGTTTTGCTTCCTCTATCTCTCCCCCCCCTCTCTCTATCTGCCCGTCATCGGCCCGACCACTTGACCCAACCTTATCTCAGCCTAACCTTAACCAACCCAACCCTACCCAACCTATCGTGACCGAGCCGAACCGAACGTAACCTAGCCTAACCTAACTTATCCTATCCTAACATGACCTAAACCAGCCCAACTCAACCTATCCTAGCCTAACCTAACCTAACCTTAATTAACCCAACCCAACCCAACCCGACCTGCCTCAAAACGCAGGGCATGCGAGAGCACCTGGCCGAGAAGAACCCACGGGCTTCGAAGCACCGCCTCGGCCTAAGGGAGTCCCTGTTGACTGCGGCAGTCGTGGCCGCGGCGGCAGGGGGCGGCGGGGGACGGCGAGCGTCGCGGGAACGGGAGAGGTCGCTCTCGGTCCGGAGCGAGCTGTCGTTGTTCGCAGCCTCTGATGATGACGACGATGGCGGCGGAGGCGACGGCGGTGGTTGGGCGCGCGGGGGAAGGCGTGTTGAGGTAGGGGTGGACGGGGGGAGGGGCGATGAGCTTAGTGGTTTGGCCAGGACGTGGGGACTTTTTTGTTGTTGCTATTGTTGTCGCTGTTGCTGTTGCTGCTCGTGATGTTGCTTGTGCTTATGCTGTTGCTGTTTACCATTGATCCTGTTGTAGCTGGTGCTGTTGCTGATGCTGTCGCTGTTGCTGTGTGTTTCTCGTGCTGTTGTAGCTGACTGACGCTGTATTGCTGCGCGTTTAACCTAGCCCAACAGCGACACACGCAGGGCTGACAAGCCACAGCAATTCGGGGGGTACTTAGCTTAGAACCTCGTACACGCTGCCCCTCCCCTCATACCCCTCCCTTATATGGGCCCCGCCCATTGAAGATGAAGTAGTGAAACACGCACGTTCAGAAACAGAGCACAGGCAAAGGAGGTAAAAGTGCGTTTGCATGTGTATTTCGTGATTCCCTTCACTCCTCGTCTTGCGTCCCCCCCCCCCACTCCCCTCCCCTCCCCTCCGGGCGCCTGCCATCCATGTCCACAGCCTTGTTTGTGTCATTTGCGTGCTGCAGTTCTTTGTTTTCCATCTTGTTCCAGCTTGTTTTCGTTGTGCGTAATCGTTCGTGTTTGCTTTGTATAATTTTGTCTCATTTTGTTTCCGTTTCTCGTGTGCGTGTTGCGTCACCTCGTACTCTTCGGTTCGTTTCTTTTCTTCGGTTTAAAGAGTTTCATGTATCTTGTTTGTTCATTTTTTTTGTTGTGTGTACGAGTTTTTGGTTAATTGTTTGTTCGTTGTTCTTGATGTCGCCGTCGTCGTTGTTGCAAAAAAGGGCGAGACGATCGGTTCGAAGATGGCGTGCCTTCTCGAACGCTACGTCCCCGCGATCCGCGTCTGCTCCATTTGCTTCATCCTCTACATTTCCGTCTTCTGGGTGCGGTACCAAATACGGGACGGCGAAGGGGGTGGTGGAGAGGGGGCGTCCGGGTGGAGGAGCGGGTTGTTCGGCGGCGGCGGCGGCGGCGGTGGTCGAAACAAGGAGGACACCATGCGCCTCTACGGGGTGAGAGTAACCAACGCTTGAACTCGTTTTTTGTCTGCTGTCCAAAATTAGTGTACTCTCCTTTCAAGCAGTTATCGAGCTACGTTGGTGCATGTGCTATTTTATAAGTTGAAAAAAAAAACAACAGGGGATACGAAAAGGTGTATCGCCATCCGCGGTGATTCTGTACTTTGGATTCGGACAAAGTGAGTACCATGTCGGTACAGTGTTTGTATTTTTGCTGCGGAAATAATCAAAACCCTGACTACGTACAAGATTACTACCGATACTAGGTAACGTGCGCTGTGTCTCGTACCTGGTAGAATATGCAGCCTGGTACACCCCCGAATCGTGAGTTTCTTCGGTGGTGTGACGGTAGCTGAAAAGAGAGTTTAGTCGAGATTGTGCTGGGGGCGTTGCGGGAAAGACGGAAACCGCAGCTGTTGCTGTGGCTGCTTGGGTTGATGTCGGGGGGGGGGGGGGAGATCGCTTACATTTGTGTCCGGTCTTCTCGGCGCGATATTTGCTGCCGCAACCTCCGCTGATCGACGCGTGATCTCGACGTGCCACCGGTGTGTGATAATGCCGTCACAACGGCAACATACTCCCCCCCTTCTTCGCCCCTCCACCGCCGTCATATGTGCTTTACTAATGTCCGCCCTCACCCCCTTCACTCCCCGTCCCTCCTCCTCTGACGACGCGTGCTACAACAGAGGTGTAGATCACTTTTCGGCCAAATATTTCATGTCTGACCGGGTTCTTTAACCCCGATCTTTTTTTGGAATACAACCAAGTTTTTCACGAATCTTTTTCGTGATACGCGTAGGCTTTGTTAGGATTTTGTCCCATCAAGGTCGCACCACTAGCTTTTCTCAAAATCTGTTTCCGGGGTGAGGTATGGAGCTCCTTAAGGTCGACTGAGGAGCCTCATCGAGTTTAGGTGCTTCCTCTACCGTAGCATGGCTCTCACCCCCCCCCCCCCCCCCCCCCCTTTCCCCCTTCCCCCTCTTCCTCCTCACTATAAAAACGTCTGATATTCGTAACGCCTATTTTGATATGTTGTGTATTCGATCGGCATGCAGGAGTGGGGCCGCAGCAGCCTGGCCTTGTTCGACGTCCGGGAAGAAACGAAACGCCTGTCGGACGAGCTCGCGCAGTTTAGGCTGGCCGCCGCCGGCGGGGGAGGGGGCGTCAGCAGCGTCAGCGGTCGACCGCGCGGCGGCTCTAACAAGCCAGCTGCTCAGCACGACTCGGTATCGATGGAGAAGTTTCTGCAAGGCTTGGAGGATAAGGTCGGTTTTTTGTGATGTATTCTTTGTTTTTCCCCAATGACGCATATTTTACGCACACAACAATCGGTTTGGTCTATAGCCTGTGTATCTATATCTTCAGCACCATTTTTTTCCTGGAAGACCGGCCTTTTTTTGCGTGTCTAGCCAAAAAGGCCTCTTTGATCGACCTTCACCCCTTACGGGGACCCCCTTTGATCCCGACCAAGACACCAACTTTGGTGTTGTCAACCGCCTACGAGACAAGTGAGCGCCCTGGCAGACGGGTAGGATGGCCTAAGCCTGTGCCGTACGACTCCTTTGCATTGTAAATCCACACCAATTTTTGTATCGTCCCCCGATCGCGCGCTGACCGTCGATGTAAGTGTCGTTTTTTTCGTATTTTTTTCCCCTCCCCCAAAGAGGGTTAATATACCAGGATTAGTCTAGGGGGCGGTCAGTCAAGGGATCTAACTGCTGACTCCAACCAGCTTTTGCACGCTCGATGGTATTTTTCTGGCACGGTGGTGGTGGTGATTGTTGTAGTGGGGGAAGAGACTTCGGAGGGCAGAGGGGTTCGGGGGGAGGGGGTGGGTGGGGGGAGGCGGGGGTGGTATTGGTCCATCGCTTGCATAGTGACGGTATATATTGCGTCCGGGGCAAGGCACTTCGATCCATCCATGGAGCATGGAAAAACTACTGCAAAGGTGTATTTCGTTAGGGTATACAGGACGCTCCGCTTCGCGGGCTCCACCGCCAGCTACGCCCGCTCACAAGGAAGAAAAAAGCGAACAGCGATCCACGATTATAGATGCAACTTGACGACTAGCAAATGCCAAGAGCTCCTACGAGTACGAGCACGAAAGCATTTTTTTCTTGTAGGCCGAGCAGAGGTCGATGTCTTCGTTCGTTTTGAGAACACTGCGAGCTGTAAAAATGTTCGACGACATGCTGGCCCTCGCGAACTTTGTTTGTTGGCTTTCGTTGTCGAACTCTGATCGGCACGTGCTTGTTTTGCTGCTTTGTGCGGGGCTGCTTTGCTGTGCTGTGATGCGCTTGCGGTAGATGTTCGACGACAACATGTTCGTACGTACAAAAGAAAGACCCACAAAAAAAATGTCTGCTTGCAAAACTGAATGAAACTAAAAGGGAAGGCTCGCCGGCAAATAACAGAACGATGAGATCCAAATCGGCATAAAATAACTCGGCGATCGGTCCCCAACAAACCGTAGTTTCGTCGGAAATTACGGGCTGACGGGGGCTGTGAGGTGGGAGAATATACCGAGGGCGTGCTTTCAAGTAGGCGAGGTTTCGGTGCGAATGTTTATAGTAAAAGCTCAGGTACTCGGGTACCAAATCCGGCTGTTTTGCTCATGTTCGGGTAGGTACCCGGGTACCTCCAGGGTACGTACCTGGATAAATCCAGAGTAGATACCCGAGTACCCCCAGAGTAGGCACCCGGGCTCTCCCAGAGTAGGTATCCGGGTACCCCCAGAGTAAAAACCTGGGTAACCCCGGAGTAGGCGTTACTCTTCTCTTAGGGACTGCGGATCATGCGTATGATACGATATACCAGGTATCTGATACTACGTTTTTTTCGGGAGCGACGGGAGAAACGCACGACGGGGGAAAAGACAAAGGCCACCGGTATGACACACAAAAAAGGCCATGACATTTGGTTTGGACAGCGATGGCTAGGAGACGCGTGGGATGCGCACCACCCCGGCAACGCGATATATCCTAGCCCCGTCGGAACGTTATCAGATACCAGTACGCGCACCCTTCTTCGTGTCTAATTATCCCTCCTCCCTCCGCCCCCCTCGCCTCGCCTCCCCTCGCTTTTATCCCCTTCACTTGCCCCACCTGCCTTGATTTGCATTTCCCTACCCTGCCCCCGCCTGCCTTGCCTTGCCTTGCCCTGCCCCCCTCCTTCTCTCTGCCTATTGCGCGACCGTGCCGTTTTTTTTCTTCTGCTTATCTTTCTCGGCTGTACGTGTCGATGTATTCTGTGTGTCTTTCTTCCTTATTGTCTTCTTAATCTGGAACAACACCACCACCACTATTCACCACATCATCATCACCGTCGCCGCCATCGCCGCCGCCACCACCACCCTAACACGACCACCATCACCACCCCCAACACCGCCATCACCACACCACCACGGCCACCACCACCACGAAAGGTGGCCATGATCTCACAGCAGGCAGACCGCGCGCTGGCGACCCTCGACGCGACGGCGTCTCAGATAAGAGACGCCGCGGACCGTCCCTCCCCCTCGCCCTCCGCCGCCGGGTGCGAGCGGGTCTGCGCGGCGCGAGATACTGACAAGGGCGACGATTGATTACGGGCAGCAGGAGACCTGGAAAACGAAAACAAGTCAAGTCACGCTTGCCGACGAGGGCATCTCCATGCTCGTTCTATCAATCTAAGCTTGACCGAAAGGGGTCTTACTTCCCAATCTGAGCTATAGCTGTACCGCGGGGATTCTGACTTCCCCGGCTTGAGTTCAACCATTCCGTGAGAATCTGACCTTAACCGTGCCGCGAGGCTCCCGACTTCCCAGTCTGGGCTTAGCCGTACCGTGAGACGTCCGTGTTCCCAGTCGTGGAGTTTCCATCGACGCCGGGTGTTAACCCATTTGGGGCCAACCATGGCGACCTACGTATACGGCGGGAGGTGCGGTCTCATCAACCTTCTAGGCATGACTTCTGGGAAGAGTGTGCAGCAGTGCGAGCACCTTCGTGCCGCACTGGTGTCGAACATCTTCCTAGGTACACCATGTTGAGCGCATCTCCTAATATACCCCAGCAGCCCGGTATGCTTGGTGTGTTGCCGATACTGTAATCGTACATTGGTTTCGACAGTTAATCTCCTCTTGAGGTCGCAGGGGTTATTAGGAAAATATCATATAGTGTGTGGTGCAGGTCTGCTTTACCTAGCCGGCAGTAGCGGTGGCAGCAGCGGCCGTGGAGAAACATAGACGCGACACCAGGATCGAAACTGCTGCGCTCACCCTTGCTTCGTCTTTGGGGGGCGGCTCAGCAGAACGCCAATCTTTTTTCTTTTACAGCAGTCAGAGATTTTTTTATCTATTGTTGTTTTGTTGTGTTTGTCTTTTTTGTCTTTTTGCTATTATTTGGTTCGTTTCTTGTTCTTGTTTTTTGTTTTTCTGTTTTTTTGTTTTGTGGGGTTTTTTGTCTTTCATGTCTCCCGGTATTTTCTTGGGTGTTTGTTGACCGAACAGCAGTGCGTCGACGTCTACCACTCTCTACCTGTATCATGATTTTAGGCAGAAGCCGGAGAAACAGATTCAGACATCGGAGCATACGAGACGGACGTAAGAAAAAAATGTCCGTTGGTACTCGTAGCTGTAGAAGGATTGGGCGGCCGGGAGGGATAGATGGGGGGAGAGGGGAGGTACCCGGTTTTCTTAAATACCGTAGGCGGTGGTAAAAGGATGAAACGCAGTCCCAGCCCCCCCCCCCGCCGTAATTTCCGGACGGTTGCGCGGCCTTCAATACTAAGCGTTTTTTTTTGTTGTGTGTGCGTGCGGATATATGGGGGATGCATAGCAATAGCAAGCGGACCTCCCCCCTCACAGCGCGCGCCCTCTATAGATGCAGATGCACCCGCTTTGGTGTGTGTACTTTCGTGTTGCCCCGTAAAAACTCGTCAACTTCTCTATTTTACTTCTAAGAGTATTGTAGGGATGTTGGAGGCTCTCGTCGCTATTTTCTTTCGGAAAGCTCGCGCACTGGTGTCGTTGTGCGAGGATCGATCGACCCACTCCATCACGTTTCTTTACTATACCTCGGCATACAGATATCGTACGCTTGAGTCTTACGCCCCCTCTTTCTCCTCCTTCCCTCTCCCCCCTCGCCCTTCCGAACGTTGAATGGTGAAGTGTGAATTATGTGTCTTTGATTGTGTTTGTTTTGTGTTTTTTGTCGCCATTTTTTTACGGCGGTCGGGTCGAGTCGGGTCGAGTCGGGTCGGTTGTCGGGTCGAGTCGGGTCGAGTCGGGTCGGGTCGAGTCGGGTCGAGTCGGGTCGGGTCGAGTCGGGTCGGGCCGAGTCGGGTGGGGTGCTTCGGTTGACGACCTCGACGTTTGGGTGAACAGATACGTTGACACATACCTGCCTGTTTTTTGCGTTGCTGTGCGTGCTCTGTGCGTGCTGTGCACACACCCCCAAGACGACGTCGACGAGACTGCAGAGGCTACATATCGCCGTTTTTAGATGATCCCGCAGCGTTTCTAAGACGGCCGTTTGTGAAACCGTCGTTTTCGAGGCCGTCCTGTATGAAAACGCCGGTTTTGAAACCGTCGTTTTTTTACCCGTCGATTTTTAAATCACCGTTCCGCCGTTTTTTTTCTCGGTTTCGTGACGGTGATGGGTGTGGCGGAGGTTTACATAGTATGCAGTGCTTAGGGTCCGACAGGGGTATTCGTATCACTGATATCCGGGGGTCTACGGTGAGAAGAACTCGTCGTGCTGTGTGATGGCGAGGGGTTACTACACCAGTAAACGGGAGTGGGCGGGACAAGACCCATGGACGCAGTCGGGTCTGTTTTTCTTGTCTGCAAGAGGCACCGATTGTTGTTTTTTGTTGAGCGGGTTTCGTCGACAACTGGCTTGTATTATTTTACTACTGTAGGTACCTGGTATACGGTTTCGTCCAAAGCATGTAATCGGAATGCATGATTTTTTCAAAGTGGCATTCTTATGAAAATATATATAAAAATGGAGTCTACGGTATGGTGCAAAACATGCAATCAAAACCCACTTTTTTTTTTTGCGCCAAGTTTAGCACCCCTTTGGGCACACAGGGCAAAGCCACACAACATCGTTAGCTTTTCTTGCTTTCATACTGACTTTTCTTCAGACATGTTTATGAAGGGGGTGGTATTTTTTCCCGGCTCCCTTGATTTTCTTCTTTCTGGTGATGATAATATTTATTTGTGATCAACGCTGAGGCTCCATTGTCCGATGACAAACGCAATAATAAGCATGGTGACAATAATACCACAGTAATACGTACTACAGCAGTACATACAGTATTGTTTTTATCCACTGTGGTACAGTACAGTGTTGTTTTCATCTACTGTGGCACAGTAGTACCTGGTTTTAATAGTAGATACCTGGTATCTATTGTCCCTCTTGGGACGTCAGAGGGAAACATTGACAGCAGTAGAAAGTGACGATTACAGCAAACGTTCATAGCGTGGCTGGGGCATGGTAGACATGGCTGTCCGAGTTACAATGCACGGAGTCGTACGGCACGGCCGCGACATGCTGGACGCATGCTGCTCATAGACGAATGTTTGCACCAAAAATTATCATTGCTTTGGTCGCTACCTATTTCGGAGGCCCCATAGGGTTGATGCTATGCTGGATGCTGTGCTTCGTAGATTGATTGTTAATAGTGGGTGTGTTTTTGGGCGATGAAAGCGAAAACAACAACAAACACCTGATACAAGGAGCAGTTTGTCGTTCGAGAGCAAGGACGCTGTTGTTATAATAGCAGACCGTGGCTTGGGCCCTTGACTGACCGCTCCCTCACGCTAACTAACTACGTACGGGTATGAAAATATGAAGGCAAAATAGTCCTTGACGCGCGCCAAAAACTAAACCGAGTATATTGCCCCTCGGGATTTGAGGGGAAAACTGACTAAAAAATGTGGCGGTTACAGCGACGGCCGCTGCGTGATTGGGAGATGATACAAGGGTTGGTGCCTTGAGTTACAATGCAAGGAGTCGTGCGGCATGGGTGCAACATGAATTATCCTATACCCGGACTTCTGGGCCCGACGGTTGGTAACACCAAAAGTTGTCTATGTTTTTGTTACTGACTCGGAGTCCTAAAAGCCCAAAGAGGCCTTGATGCGCCCAGAAACACCGGTTTCCTCCCATCATTGTTCGAGAGAGAGAAGTAGTGTGGTGCAGTATGCAATGTGCGATAGACTGGGGGAGGATTTCTCGTGCGAGCGTCCAATGCTCATAATCGAGCAGTACACAGGGGGAACAGCAGGGCAACGCATATCGTTGACGCAGCCCTGCAGGTTCTTTTTTTAATTGTTTGAATGGGCCTTGGAGTAGAGGGGAAGGCTGCGTATTTATATGATACGTGTCAAAAGTAAGTTATCAAAGAGGATCAGATAGAGCACGTTTCTTGCACTCTTTGTTTTTGAGCGAGGTTTCGGTGGAATGCAGTTGGCTTTGTACGCAGTAAGTTTACCTCTATTCATAGGGTGGCCTATTTGAACAACATGCTTTTAAGTTTAGGAGATCGCTCGTAAAAACGACCGTCCAACCTAAAAACATACTGCGTAGGAGAACAGCACAGCAGTTCTCAGTTCGTAAAACTGAGTCTCTATTTTGGAAATTGCAAATCTGTCTGCCCGTCCTTATTATTTCAAACTTACCTTGTAGTACGTTGCAATGATCGATATTATGGGTATGGTATGGTACGGTGTGGCATGGCGTGCGGTGTGGCATGGTATGTGATATCGTATGTTGGTATGTTAATATGGCACGGTTTGATATATTATATGGAAAAATCACGGTATGTGACATGGTATGTTGGTGGTATGGCATGATGGTACGGTGTGGTGGGTGTATTTTATGGCTAAATATTGCCTGGTGATATGGTATGTTTCAGTATGTAAGGTTCGTGAGAGTCGACTACGTCGTGTGAACATAATCTGTACCGACCTAATATATCGATCATTGAAACGTACTAATGTAAGTTCGAAATTATAAGGGATGCGGACAGACAGGCAGACAGATTTGCAGTTTTCAAAATAGAGACGCAGTTTTACAAACTGAGAATACCTGTGCGAACTAATTTTTTTATCCTGAGGTCATATACACCCCGTAGTACGCGCGATCGAAGTATCACACACAGCTTGCAAAGGTGAGTTACGACGAAATCCTCGATTTCACAGCCCTGATGCTTCATACCAGGGATTTATAATTGGTATTCTTTGTTTTAGCCTGCGGCGGACGGGCCGCAAAAAACACTGAATCCCTCGATAACTGGGTCCACGTTTTTGAGGGGGGGAAAACACTTGGGGCAGCAGGAAACTGGAACGTTGTTTTGCAGTATAATACGTAGGGAAAGGGTTTCACAACAACCCTCCTGGGACTTTAGGGGGGGGGGGAACGACCAGAAGTGACGATTACAGTCCACGGCCACTGCATAATTGTTAGGGGATGATACCAATTAGAATCCGAAATTACAAAGGCAACGAATCATGGGGCGGCACGGGCGCGCAACATGATCCTGCCCGCACAGCTGGGTCGCCCACGCCGCTCGTGTATAGACGATTGATAACGCCAAACCAGTCGTTGTTTTGGTCGGTATCTCCGGGTCCCAGCGGGGTTAAGCTCACCACACGTCCGCATCATCTGTGTCGCGTTGTCATATTCAACTCGGCTGCGAAATAAAAGAGAACGCAAACGGCGGTGGCAGCGGCAGCACGGGCTGCCCGCGGCATACGGCTGGTTCTCCGTGAGTATGCCGACCCGCCCTGGTCATCCCTCCCACTGGGAGGGGTGTTCAAAGTTGCGGTGAAGAAAGCCACCAGGGGAGAGGGCTCTGGTTGGCGCGAAAAGCGTGGAAGTGGTGCGTGCGTGTGCAGCAGCGAGTGCAAAACCTATTGTTTTTACTTTTTCAAAGAAAAAGGGCGCCTGCTCTTGCCATTTTGTTTTCAATACATGACGTTAGAAACGCGTACCCCGCCCGGCATGTGCCGACCAGACCAAAAAAAGACTCCCTCCGCGTACGTACATACAGTAGTACAATTCAAATCGGC
Organism: Nereocystis luetkeana; assembly: GCA_031213475.1. Classification (NCBI taxonomy): domain Eukaryota; class Phaeophyceae; order Laminariales; family Laminariaceae; genus Nereocystis; species Nereocystis luetkeana. The sequence continues at coordinate 7,350,895 of JARUPZ010000007.1, forward strand.
GGTCGGTAAGCTGCGGTGACTAAAAATATCGTACGAAGTACCGCGCGTAGGACGCAACCAAAGCAGCGAAAAAACAGCAGGGGTTTCGATAAGATAAACCGGCGGGCAGCGAGCGGGGGTGGTCGGTGCGTTATTATGGCCGACCATGTGAGAAGAAGCGACGCAAAATAACGTGAGACGAGCGAACGTGTCGCACATATCGTTGTTTCCCCCATCTACTTGGCCTCGGTCCCCCTTGCATTGTTCCACCCCCACACGATAACATCCGGGGGGTACGTGCTCTTAACGAACGCCTCGTGAGAGTACATGGCGTCCCTAAATGGAAGGAGAACACGCAATAAACCGACCAAGAAACAAACAAACAAGCAAAAATGCAAGCAAGGCAAGAAAAAAGTATTCAAACAAACAGGGCAAGAACAAAAAAACACGCACACAATGAGCAGATAAACAACGAACCAACAAAATAACACAAACACACCACAGGAGGGCCAACAAATAAAAGGCAAGGCAAGGCCCGGCCAAGGCAAAGGCGAGGCAAGACAACACCCATGCCGACAACATAAATGAATGCAGCAAACCAAAAACGAACAAGGAGGAACCGGGCCAAGCCCATGGGAGGGTGAACCACAGACGACGGCCGCACATGAGCGCAAAATCAAAACGATGAAAAAGACAACGAAAACACAGACAATAAAAAAACATACACACAAACGCAATCGGCACGTGTTTGGAGGACGCGTTCCAAACCCAACACGCAGCGGAAAGGGAGCAGCAGAACCAGGCGGCGATGGAGCGGAGCAAAATAGAACAAAGCAGAACCAAAACAGGAAGGCGGGAGAAAGGGAGGGAGGGAGGGAGGTAGGGAGGTAGGGAGGCAGGGAGGGAGGGAGGGAGGGAGGGAGGGAGGGAGGGAGGGGGGGAGATACCAGATGAGAGATATCCCCTGGTCGGACAGCATCACCACCACAAGGCGCACGTTAACGCGCCTGTGTCTCGCCTTGGCTCGAACTGCTATTGGGTCGACCCTCTATTGGGTCGAACCGCCAGGCCCTCGTACGTACGTATCATACATAAAACCGATACCCAGGGCGGAACACGACGGGGGGACGGTTGAAAAGGCTACAGTTCGCTCGCTTCAAGTCGGCAACTGGTGTTATGACTCTTCATAAAATACTTCGAAGTATACAGCTGAAAGGTATTAATAGCAGCTCTCCCTGTTAAAAGGGTGTTTGCGAAAGAGTTCGGTCACTCGCAAAACCAAAAGTATTGGTCGGGTCACTTGTGGTCTGTTTCCTACATAAAAATGACACCGAGCCACGAAACTTTTACAATCTTCTTCCCAAGGTAGTGGCAAAAAGTGGTCAGAACGCCAATTTGAACTGAATCATTCTTGGGTCGGGTTATAACTCTTAGGAAGGTTCCATGGGCTGATGTCATTTTTATATAGGAAACGGACCGCAAGATTCCACACCAAATTCGTTGCAGCCAAGTTCATCATAAATGCCTTATTAAAAGTAGGGACGCACTCTGGAGGATATTCGAAACCGTGGCCAAGTCAACTCTGTCCGCTGGTCGACGGTATTTGGACAAAACAACAACAACAACAACAACAACAACAACAACAACAATCGGATATTTTGTTACGGCTTTTCGGAGATTTGAATGGTCGGATGGAGGACGGCGCGGATCTCTCTCCGGCTTCACATTCTCTATAGCATATCTGGCTTTCCCCAGCTAAAAATGAAGGCAAGCCCTATGCCCCGGTATTGTAGGCGGCCGTAACACACTTAGCACCTCGCTTCGCTTGAAATAACGAAACAAACACTACCGGTAACTGCACCCAAAAACAAAAAAGGGGTCGGTATGGGGATGTATCAGCCGTGTCCAGTGTCGCCGTGTCCGGTGTCCCGGCGAGGCCTGCGTGACCTTGGGTCAAGCTCCGACCAAAGGGTTGTGAATTACTTCTGACTTTTTAAGCCGCAGTAACCCCTGTAACTCCGACCGCCTCTGGAAAAATTCTCGGATTGACGATGCAATTAAGATAGTTGGTGTGGAATATCAACTGTTTTGTAGAATTTGGTCCAAGTCATAACGACCATAACCATACGGGAAATTTCTCGGAAATTTCTTCCGAGAAATTTCTAGGTGTAGACTACCTTTGTAGAAGTTGGACCACGTCGTAACCATTCACACTACGTACTGGTCCCGGCTGCTGCGGGAGCTGCTCCACAAACTAAAAACTAGCCGCCGCCGACACTCGGATAGCGCCGGCGGCGCAGAACTACACCAACCTAATCGATAAATGGGTGACACGCGGATCGAAATAGGACTACGAGTAGCCCTGAGCATTGCTTGATTGGGTTCGGGTTAGTAGGGGTGGTAGTGTCCGATCTACTTGCATCGCGCACCGTATCTTCTGTTCTGCTATTTTCTCGAATATGTGACAAGATACCCTCAATCCAACTATCAACCCCGCAATCCTTCGTGTTCGTAAATAACGCAACGTTCAACTGGGGATTCAGGCGAAAAAAAAAAAAAAACACGGAAGAATCACGACACCCCCATCCCCAGGATGGAAAAAAACCACCACAAAGGCTGAACTCCCGCCGCGCCAAAAAACACGCACAAATTCCAGGTACGATGTTGTTAAGACGATACCCAGGAAATATGCAGGAAACAGCCAGGACATTAAAGAAAACATCTAAAAAAAAACATGCAGGAGATATGCCAGAAACATGCTGCTAAATACTAAATACGCAGCATGAATAAATCACGGTATGTTCTTCGAATCCCCCGTCCCTCATTGCTCCTCTCCTCACATGTACTTGTGGAGTGCCTCAAAGTCGGGGGAGATTATGCTGTTCTTGAAGTGAGCCAGGGTCGTTGAAGCGTGGTACAGCTTGGGCGCGAAGGAGCAGTCGGCGAGGGTCAGGTTCTCCCCGCACAAGAAGGGCCCCTTGCCCCTCTTCAAGAACTCTGCCAGGCCGGGGGAGGGCGGGGCGGGGCGGGGTGGGGTCGAGGGGTGCGGGGGGTTGGGGTGGGGGCGGGAGGTGGGGATGGGGGGGGGGGGGTGACTCGGGGATGTATCCATCCAAGTCATGCATGGCCGTAGTCGTGTAACCATAGACCCTCGCATCCCTACACTGCCGGGACAGAGCACGTAGGGTATTCACAAACCAGACAAGGCAATGCTTTGGGGAGGGGGGGTGTACTCGATATCATGCATGGCCGTAGTCGTATGACCATAGACCCTCGCACCCCTACAATGCCGGGACGGAGCACGTCGGGTTTTTACCGACCAGACAGACGTGTTCTTGCACCAAGCGAGGGGGAGGAAGAAAAGGGAAAAAAACAGTGACCACGGCTTTTGTCCAGGAAGCCGTTGAGGGCAAAAAGCTTCCACGATTTGAGCTAGGAAAAAGTAAAAAATGATCATGCACACTGGCATTAAACAACATAAATACACTAGGTACGTAAAGACTACACGCCGGGTACTTCGCAAACAGCTAAGAATAACTTTGTTTCCTCTCACCGTCCACCTTCTTCAGCTCGGCCACGACATCCATAAGCAACGTCGGGTCCTCCTTAGGGTTAAGGTTTTTGATGCATTTCGCCAAGGTTCCGAAGAGACCGCCGGTCACCTCCTTCGCCTTCACACAGTTTTCACAAGACGGAGAGGGAAGTCATATGGGGGGAGGGGGGGGGGGGGGCATTGACGCAAAGCCGGGGTGGGTGGGTGGCATGCACCGACATCAAGTCCAGTCGATACAGAAGCAAAGGCAAAGGCCGTGTACGAAGCGCGTCCCGAACAAAAAAACGGGGCGCGCCGGGATTACGCCTTCAGAACGAGCAAACTATAAAACAATCGGAAGGTCGGATAAAGTTTCCGTTCGTATTCATACTCCACTGACAATCTGTGGCCCTCCTGAAGACCATGGAAGCTCCCCCCCCCCCCCCCCCCCCCACTCCTCTTCTCCCCTCTCCCACCCGCCTCCTCCCCCCCCCCCCCGCTCCGTCTCGAAAGGGATGCGTGGCCGAAGGACTGAGGAAAGCAACGAACGAGTACGTCCCCCTCCCCCCCCCCGATCATACGACTACTGGCATGCCTGACACGCGAATACCCCCCTCCACCCCCGGCATTCTGAACGCGCGTACAACGGGTGAGTTCCGAGATAGCGTGGTTGTCGGGCGGGCAGGCGGGCTGGCAGATGTGGGGAGGGAAAGGGCGAGGAGCTGCATATATGAGTAATGCCACCAGTCGTAGCCAGTCAATAGCGAAGGCCTCGATTTTTACGCTCGCTGTTTTGTCACCTTTGCCGCGAGGGCCGGGTTGTCCTTCATGCTTAGAGTGGGCTCCGGGTAGAAGTACTCGATGTAGTCCACGATATTTGAGGAGTCCGTGTACGCCTCGCGGCTGTCGACGAGGCAAGGCATCTGCCCCTCGTAGTCCTCCACTAGCCAGTCCGGCTAGTTTTAGCCAGGGAAGCAAAAAACAAAATGCGAAAAAAAAAACAGAAACGGGAGAGGGAGGTGGGGGGGAGGGGTGTGTGCTCATTGTCCTGCATGGCCGTCGTCGTATGACCATAGGCCCTCGCATCCCTACAATGCCGGGACGGAGCACGTCGAGTTTTCACCGACCAGGCAGACATTGCTTGCACCAAGCGCGAAGCGCCGTGAGGTGTTGGGCGAGTTGCATGAAGCGTGAGCTGCATCCTACTGAGAACAGCCTTTGAGGCGGATTTTCTTGCATATGGATGACAGCGCCAATGAATTTGATTTATTTTCTGGTGTGGCCACTTTCAGAGACAGCAATGGGTTTATTATATAACTGCCTCGCGAGTGCCTGACCATATACACGCTACGTGACACGATCAGGGGGGGTGTACTCGATATCATGCATGGCCGTCGTCGTATGACCATAGGCCAACTGCGGTATCGTATCGAATACGACGACAACAAACAACGCAAAACATCCTATAACGCCAAACAAGGTTTTCGACACGTCGTGGGGCGTTGGACCCCCAGCCGTTTTCGGAGCGGTGTATCGCCCGGAGCGGCGGCGGTGGCTCACCTTCGCGTCCGAAGCGCAGGGGGTGAGCTTGAACGGTAAGTTCTTGTAGTGCAGGACCATCTGCACGGCAAACACGAAGCAGCAAGTAGGTGTCACACATCGGCCGGGCCAAACGACAAACAACGACGACCATGACGACGAGTGATGATCGCGTCTATTTCCGAGTCAGCCACTCGCTTGAACCAGACAGAAAGCCAGACGCACGGACTGGCCGAAAGAAAGACATAGAGGCAGACAGGCAGACAGGCAGCCCGGCAGCCCGGCAGACAGACAATCAGACAGACAGATGCAGATGGGCAGATACAAACAGGCAGAAAGACAGACAGATGCAGCTGAACAGATACAAACAGACAGAAAGACAGACAGACAGACAGACAGACAGATAGGCAGACAGACAGGCAGACAGACAGACAGACAGACAGACAGACAGACAGACAGACAGACAGACAGACAGACAGACAGACAGACAGACAGACAGACAGACAGACAGACAGACAGACAGACAGACAGACAGACAGACAGACAGACAGACAGACAGACAGACAAACGAAACAGACAGACAAGACAGGCAAGACAGACACACGGGCAGATGGGGCGACTGGCAAGCAAGAGAGCAGACGTCTCATCGCTCAGATGTTTGTCACTTTCGGCTGCTCGAGCCCTGAAACAGGCAAAAAAAACATTTGCACGAAGCACTACGCGTACTATACGTACGAGTAGCAGTACGCTGCACGGCTTACCAGCAAGAGCCCAGGGCGATCTACGTAGATACCTTTGGTTTGGCTATTACATGAAAAAAATGACTTCGATTTGGCCGCTACATGACATTCTGGCTAACACGACACAGAGGAGGAAAATGTAGGATCCATCGGCCTGTCAGTCACGGACATGCCCCTCCCTACCCTATCGTCTCCAACATAATTCAACTAAGGTAACCACTACATTATCACTATTCTCTCAGAGATAATCTGGACCTCCGACCCAGAATAGAAAATAATCCAACCGTCAGATGCGGCGGGATCGTGCAAGCTCAACGCTCAACACAGGGGATAGGGTCTGCCTCGTGAAAACGAACACAAAAACGAAACACACACATACATACATACCTTGCACACACAATACAAAATACACGAAAACACACCCGTACATGAAACACGCCTAAAAAAATTACAAAACACACCCATACACGAAAACACAATACATTGTAGAAAAAGCAAGAAACACACGAGACACCCCACATAACGCACTCGCACCCGCGGCCAAGCGCGCCCAAGTACCCCCCCCCTCCCCCCCGCCCCCCCCGCCTCCCGCCCGCTCGCCCTTGCTCCCACCTGTATGTATTGCGTGAAAGGGCAGTCGCCAAGGCTAGCGCCGTCGGCCGCGGCCTTGCAGAAGAGCTCCATGTCGGGCTCGATCAGACCGGGGCCAGCCTTGGCCATCTCCTCCTTAATCGTCTCTCTTTTCTCTTCCTTCGGGCACAAACGCATAAGATACGAGCATATCGTAGGCGGGCGGGGACGTGTAACATGTGCCGTACTGCGGTGTCACGCATTTTTTTTTTGCACCTGTTTTTCTTCCATCGGGACGGTTTTCGTAAACTCGTTTTTTTTCTCAGGGTTGTTCGCCGGCCGGATCAAAACTCGCGGGTCGGGTCGGGTCGGGTCACTTAATCCGACCCCGGCCCGACGATTGAGCTTTTGAAGACCCCTCCTGACCTGACCCGACCCGACCCGCGAGATGTTGAAGACCTCCTGACCCGTAAATAGCCGCGTAGTTTCAAGCTAAGGCAAGAAAAGCGTCATCGTCGCGAGTCGGGTCGTGACACATGAAAAGCCCTATCGTTTCAAGCTAAAGCAAAGAACATCATCATCATCATCATCATCATCGTCATCATCATCGTGATGATCGACAACATCTACGAAGGAAAACAACTCACAGACAGTACGAGGTTCATACATCATACACCCCTAGAAAGCGCAAACGTATCGCACGCAGCTCTTGCAAATATGCGTTCCGACCATGTTTTCGATCTCACAGCTGAGGTGCCCCTTTAAAATAGTATACTTCCAAGTATATATATATATACCTGGTACCAGGTATATAGTTATATATGTATATCCATCAAAAACACCAAACCAAAACCAAAAGTCAGTTCAGTGATTTGGCTGATTTGGAGTCTCGCGGGCTAACCTCTGCTTGAACGGGGGGCTGATTTATCACACGTGGGTTTGCGAGTGCAGTGTGTACTGGTACTTAAAATCATACCGGTCCTTAGGCTCAAATAGGACAGAGCGGTACCAGGTACCTATCTGGTCGGAAATATAAGGACTTTTATACACTAATATTATTACCAATCGGTCCTTACATTTATGCCCAGAGTGGTACACTTATAAGCCCATGCATCATCGACTACCCCTTCTAGGATTGCAGTCAGCCCCGTTTTGGGGGACAAATCACTCAAATGCGAAGTAGTATGTCCCCAAAACGGGACTGACTACAGTCCTAAAAGGACTAACCCAGCATCGCCTGGTTGTTCCATATCGGTACGTGTGCGCAGCCGATGCTGCTGCTGCTGCTGCAATTGACACCGTCCCGTTTCGCCTCCAACGAAAACTTCCCAAGAGCTCGTACGCATCACACCAATAAATAGCATTTACTACTGTATGTACACGATGTCGTCGTTCCTCTGACCTTGATAACCTCCCCAGACCTCATGTTGATGGTGATCGTCTTGGCCCCCGTTGTGTTTTTCCTCGCTCCCTTGCTCACGACAAACTTGCCGGTTTTTCGCATAGACAGCCCACCCCTAGCTACCGCCCTCTGCCGCGTTGTTGCGGCTGCTGCTGCTGTGATCTGCCGCGGCGGGAGAAACGGAGGAAAAAAGAGAGAACAAAAAAAAAACGAGGGCGGACGATCGAACGGTGGGTTGGGTTGGGTTGGAGGGGGGTCGTACTCGTTTGTTGCTGACCTTAGTCATTTGACCATTTACCACGCATCCCTTTCGAGACGGAGCACCGTTTCAACTCCTTGTAGAGACACCTCAACATTTGGGCGCTCATTACCTCAACATTTGGGCGCTCATTACGTTGTTTCCCACGTATAAACTTTGTGCTATTAATAGTCCTATCCTCTTCCTGTTTCGTCGCCTGTGGCCACCATCTATTTCCTAGGATAGCGATCGTTATCTCGCTATGATAGTATCTACTAATAGTGTACCAGACTCCTCCATGTCACATTCGTCTATTTTCCTCATCTCCTCTCAACATATCCCGTGCCTCCTTGCACATTTCACATTCTCCCACTATTATATGTGAGTTCTACTCTCTACTGCTTTGCCACAAGGGCACTGTGCATCTACTTCTCCCTCTTCCCGGCTACTGGTACACCTCTTCCGTCTTTCTGGCGGGTCTAAGCCCCCTGCACGAACCCCTACGCGAAATCGCAGCTTCAGCGCTTTCGCGGCGTCCAATGGGCCGTGCAATTACGTTTTCATTCCCATCTCTTCTCTTGACCCCGCAATATGAAGTATATCTCAAGCGTTTCTCCGCTATCACCTTACCAGTATCTCTTAGGCCGTTTCCTATGCGGTTCAATTTTCGAAATTCAGATTCTGACCCGATCGCATTTTCAGATGTGAACTTGGCAAATCGAAACAGTCTTCCTATGCGGAAAAATCAGATTTGTAGTGCGTGTAGAGAATTCGAGCAAACACCGAGACCAACTGCTGTTATTGTGGTTTGGCGCCGTGAGGAGACGCGCTGGGCGCGCTGCCCTGCGCGTAGGACCCGAGCGTCCGAGCCAAGGCTGACTGCCTCTGGTCTGGCGGCAAAGAGACGTGGCGAGTGCGCTAGAGCCAACCTGTCTTGGTATTTGATGTTCCATTTTGTGACTGACTGCTGCTCCTGCTGTACAGCAGTGTAGTCTACGAGTTCGTATCCACGGAGAGGTGCGTGCGAGTGCGCTTCTCTTGGTCTCTAGGTCCGAGCCCGCGCCAGCCGACAGTAGTCAGGCCACGGAGGGACGCGCCGTCCGCCGCCCGCGCGTCGGGCGCGAAGCAACATCACTATACAGCTGTGTCACCATCCAACTCATCGATCGTTCTGCAGCTGTTTGCTGTCGTGGATAGCATCTTGATTATAGAGAGCATGCCATTTTCCGATTTGAAAATCTGACGACCCAAGTCGTCGGATTTTGGCCAAAATCCGACAACTTCGGCCAAAATCCGACGACTTGGGTCATCGGATTCTCAAATCGAAAAAAATCCGGTCGGATTTTGCATATTTGAACTGCGTAAGCAGGGTTATTCGTTTTTGAGATCGAAAAATACAAAGCTGAAGCTCGAAATCGAACCGCTTAGGCCAATTCTTATGCAGTCGGAAACCAGGATTGAAAAAGCCGGTTTCCGATCGGTTATTTTTCCGACTGGATTGGGGATAGCTACCCTTCTTATCGTCCGTCGGATAGAATATACAGCAGTTCATGTGTTTTTTCTGGAGACGTTTGATGTACGGGTAAGGGAGTGACTTTCAGCTCCAAGAAAAAAGGGTAGGGCAGGCGGAAGTCGGTTCGAAACTGCTTCGCCGTAATGCTCCTGGGGTCAAAGAGGTGTTCATCTTCCAGCAGCCGCGCCCAACAACACATATATGCTGATATCTCGCTTCTTCCTCGACCAGCGTGTGAGCTTCACACGCGGGGCGTTCTCCTCCATCTCGTCCTCGAGGCCATCGCGGCGCTGGATTTCTTCGAGAGTCACCAAAGCTACAGCCGGCGCAGCGGTTGGCAAAAGGTCATCGATATCGCGCACTGCGGCCATCGGGTGCTGTCACGTGCAGCTGACGGGCGTAGATAAGGATGTATCACGCTGACTCGCGCCGAGCAGCAGTAGAAGTGACAGCAGCTAAGCCAGCGTCGCCGATGTTGTGTGGGTGTGTGATACTCGTACTAGTATGCGGAGGGACATTTTGGTTTGACTGGCGAGTTGGATCGTAAATCTCAGTTTTTTCGGCTGTCTGGTCCAGTTGGAAATCATAATCGAAAACTCTAGGATTGAAAAGGTGCTTTTTCAACTGCGTAGTCTCCGATCGGAAACCGGCTTTTTTAATCCATGTTTCCGACTGCATGAGAAGTGGCCTCAGGGAACAGCCTTAGCGCTAGCCTTTCTCTTCTTTCTATTCCAACAATATGGTGTTTGCGAAGTTCAGAGTATGGTTTGGTTTGGCCTATTTCTATTCTCCCGATCCCAAAAAATAATCAACTTCCCAAAACCAGGACTCAAAATCGGTTCGTATGGCCCACATCTTCACAAAAAAATTGGGTTGGGTTTGGCTTGGGTTTGCCTTTCTTGGGTTTCGATTGGGATCATCAAGTTATTGGCCAGGACAACCCGAATCGCCCCGGACGAATGAAAACATCGTATTTGTCAAGAAATCATATTCGTCTACGTCAGGTTCTCATCGCACCAGGCACAGCGTACAGCAGCAGCCAGAAGGAGTGCATGATACATGGGTTGCCTCTCACCACCAAGCTATCTAACCAAGCGCACGACCCATTCGGCGAGTCCGTGTCAACGCGAAGCCCTCGGTATGGACGGAAAAGGCATACGGCCATATGCGGCGGAGGACTGGCAGGGTGCAGCTTCAACATCGTGGACGGCGCCGTGCGCGTTGTGGACTGCTGCTGAAGTCGTTGCTCTGCTGTGCTGCTTGTTGTTGCTGCGGCAACAAAGTAGCGGTACTCTGGGCTCTGGGCGTGTTACCGCACCACAGGCACACCCACAGCACGCCTACGCACGCCCTGCACAACAGGCCCCGGTCGCATCGATTGACCCTCTTCGCATGACTGCCATAAAGCACACAGAGCAGACACAAACGCAGCGAGCCACGAAGCAGCAGCAGGGAGCAGCAACTCGTGCGAAGCCGTTGGTGTTCCATTTTTCGTACTTTTATTTCGTTATTTGTCATTTGTTGCTGTATTATGAATTCCTAGAATTTGATTTCCAGTTCAAAACCGAAATGATCGTTTTGGGTCCTCGCAAGCAGTTTCAAACCCGATTATGTTTTGGTTTGGCGAGTAGCCTGTGGTTCGCGACCCAACCATAATCGGTTCTTTCGCAAACACCCTAATGTCGCGATGAGGGGTCTGAACTCGCTCTCTGTAAACCGGCATCAACAACAGACTACACCCGACCACCATACCACAACATGATTCAGTCTTGGATATAAAGACACATTAACTTCACGTAATTGCAAACAACCACATCGACGACAGACTACATAAACATACTTAAAGTTACCCTTTTCCTAAAATCACTTGATTATAATAACCTGCCTCACGCTCAGCAAGTCTCCAACGATTTTTTGTCGCTTCTACGATCTTTGCTTTCTTCGCGTTCTTTGCTTTCTTTGCGTGCTTGCTTCTCGTGCCACACTTTTTTTCCCGGAACAATAGAAAAAAAAACTCGGAAAAAAAAAGTCGATTTTGTTTTCCAGCGGTTTGGGAGGCTCTCTTTCGCTTTTTTTCACCGGCTGGTTGAAATTTCTTTTGCACTTTCAGTTCTTCTTTCCGTTTTTCTTCTTCCGTTTCGTGTGCGTGTGTGCAGTCGGAGCACGGTGACGCGGGCGAGCCCTGCGCCGTCGCGGGTGTCGGCGGATGCTGGCGGGTAGAGGGGGGGTTGCAAGGAGTGCGGTCGCGGTTTTCGTGGCTAGGCGTCGTGTGTGCCTCGAGACACAAGGGAAGCATGAATTGGCTCTGTTTTGCCTCCATCTGAAAAATTAGACTTGAGTATGTACGAGTCCATAAGGGTCGTTCGGGATTGCAAGCTAAAATTTAAGCGGTGCTTATTTTTGCGACCACGCTGAAGTCTACAAAGAGACGAAGGCCGTCTGACCATCGACATCATCGAGCTGGCGAACGAGGGTCACGGTGAATACCGGGCTTCACGCGGGGCGGGCAACGGGGATCACTGTGACAGAGAGGGAGGAAAACTTTACCCGGACCGAATCGGTGGCGAGGTGGTCGAGAGAGGGGCGGGCGGCGTACGAGGCTGAGAGAGAAGCTCTGCTGTTCCTTTTTTTATATTTTTTCTTCTTCGACTGGTGCAAGGTGTTCCAGGGGCAGACAACTATTGCATGAGAGGGGACGGGGATTTTTTTTTCTTTCGATTTTTTCGGTTTCATTTTCATTGTTTTTGCGGTGCTACTGTGCCATGCTGTGCTTTCTCGTGCGTACATACCAGGTACATATCATACAGCATATCGAAAGAAGAAAATCACTACCCTACCTGGGGTATGTACGTACGCCATGTGACTCTTGACGTTATCAAGCCGCCAATTTGCAACTACAATAAAAAATATGCGTAGTATCTCTAAGTTCACGTGAGATGCCTGTTTTGTTCACAACCGACGGAATTAATTATTTGTAGTCATGGTCTCTACCGACGGAAATTAAATGGCTAAATTTGTTCAGAGGCAAAGAGAAGAGAAGGACCGCCACATTCGTTTCGTGCCCCCTTCTAGCTTCTCGTGATAGGTGCACGAGGAGAGCGCGGCACTGCTCGCTGCCGATTGATAGGCCTAGAGGCTAGGCCTACCGTTGTGGTTATACATGTTCAATCATCGACCTTCTGTCCGCTTCGTGTAATTCGATGTACTTTTTCTTCCTGAGCGAGCGTAGCGGGCGACGTAGGCCGCCCGCGGAGCGAAGCGCCTTGCACACCCTACGTAATGCATGCACCCTCAACTACTATTAATATCAATACCAGGTACCTGGTATAGTACAACATTATTTTGGATATGCAGATGTTCATCACGTACGTCCTGCTATAGTACATTTTGAAGCTGATTGCACGATGTCGTAGGTGTTACTGTCTGCAGGTGTTCAACCCGTGGTGTTCAATGTTGATGTTTCTCTCGTGTCCGCATCATGCGGCGCGTAAATCCTCTACAGACAACGCGTCGTCATGGTCGTGGGGAGTTTTTGATGGCATGATGACCCTGGTTCATGTGACGTCAAAGTCAAGTTTTGTCTACTTGCATGTAGGAGTATAAATATGACGAGTATGCGGTACTCCTCTGAGTAAGAACATCGAGCACGGGGCGGGGTGGCGGTATGTAGGGAAAACGAAATTCGCTCAACTTCGAGATCGCTGTTCTTGAAATGGGATGGGAACTCCACACAGTATCGGCAGCAGCAGCTGCTATCGTATCGTACCACAGGTACTGCTACTCGACTGCTGCTGCTGCGTTGCCAGTGGTACGGCGGTACTACAGCAGTAGGTACGTACTGGTACCTGGTAAGTGCGAGGCATCCCTATCACACCAGTCCTTTGAGCCTTGGAAACGATTGCTATCGATAAGGGTTAAAGCGTAAACACACGAGCGACAAGGTTCCTGCATGAGTTTGCCCAGGCAATCACCCAAGCAACACCGAGGTGAGGTTCGGCAAGAGGAATCACAGCAGTGTTTCATCAATGTCTCGCGAGCTCGATCGCCCGGAGCCCGGGGCAGCAAGTGGGGGAGACATGCAGGAGTCAGCGGTACCGTGCAAAAGAAACGTTACTGGCGTACGCACCTCGCCGCCAGAGACTCTCGAAGCGATCGGAGCCACGAAACCTTGTGCGGGAGCAAGCAGCGCCAGGCAAGAAGCTACTAGTCTGGTGGAAATCATCTTGCACTGCTAGTTGTAGGTGTTGTCTGCTACAATGTAGGGGTTGCACAGCGGGGCCCTGTAAACAGCAACCCCGCATGTTGCGGGTTTTATATAGAGGTAAAATTGATGGATGTGTTGGGAAATGAAACGGCAAAACGGCCAAACACGACAAGACGAAACGAAAACAAACGGTTCTTCGCCGTTCTTTCTACTCGTAGACATCCAGCACACCCAGTGTCCTGGTGTCCGTGCCAAATCTTCAGAGATACAAGCCCTCTGTGGCCAAAAAACCACGACACGGGTATATATGTATGTACCCTACGAGATACCAGTACGAGATACCTGGTGTGAGTTACGAGTGCCAACGACAAGTATCCTCATCATCTATCTGCTACCCGCGACTCGACAGAAGACGTGTGCGTGCGTCATAAGAAATTGGAAACAACAAAAAACCGACCGGATCTATCATGTGCGTACTGCACTGTAGCTACGTATCTGCGGGTTACCAGGTTGGTGTACGTACTGCTATAAATTTGTAGTAACGGAAACGAATGCTGTCAAACGGCTGAAAAACAGAAAAACTATTAGTGAGTGGGTCAGTCGATCATGACGTCGACTCCCGATCCGATGTTTTATTGGGGAGAGGTTACTTATTATCTACTACTGCTGCTGTACAGAGCATACGTACAAGTACAACAGCATAGTAGATGCCTTCTTAGCGATCAGGCCAGGCCTCTCGCGTAATAGTAGGACCTGCCGATTTTAGATCTCCGGTCGAATGGGGCCACACCGAAACGCGACGTACAATCTTGAGACACCGCTGATTGCTATATTATTACGGGGGGCCATAGTTAATAGGACCAAATATTTTTCTTAAAAATGGTTAAATACTCAGGTTTTCTTGTGTACCATAGGTCCTATTACCTAAGGCCCGAATGGGGCCACACCAGAACGTTGCGTACAATCTTCAGACATAGTCGGTCGCGTATAGTTGTATCCCCCTTGGGTGCACCCGTTTACCTGGTATTACTATCATCGTGGCGGAATCTTCCGGCGCGTGGAACGGTTCTCGCCCGTACTATACTCAGATACTCAGCGATCATGATGATCCCGGTAGTACAAGCCCCACGTGGATACTCGTACGTCACCTGGCTTGTTACTTGCATTTGCCACCTCCACGTAAGGGAACGGCCGTCGGCAACGTCCATCGCAACGGCGCTGTATCATAAATCAACATAATGGGGACCCTTCACGACGATCTCGCCGACGACGAGCAATAGGTCTTCCCACATACCTGGTAGTAGATGTCCCATATACTGCTCTATAATTATTTTGGCGATCGAACCATCATCATTGATTGAACCCCGTTGTAAATGATGTGGTTCTTCTTCAGAACCTAATATCGTGATTTTTAAATCGAAATCATTTCTCAAACAAACTATGGCGCGCTAGGAAGGAGAAGAGAAGGCCACGTTGTTGGTAAGGCAGCCGCGGCACCGGGTAGGCTCCTGGGTGGTGTGCTGATGCTGGGAGTTGGAGGCGTGCGTGCGTGGGGCCCTCCTAGCAGTGCGCAGTGGCAAGGCTGGACAGATGGAGCGGAGTGTTGTGGTACTGCTTTGAATGAGGCTGAAAGCATTTGCAGTACTTGAGAGGCGTATCTGAGATGGAAAAGCAGGGGTTTTCACTGCGAGGCACAACCTTGGTTCTCAGTCTCCGCGCACGAAAGGAATAAAACTGCTCTTCTTCTATCTCTGAGCAAACAACACTCGTGAGTACCAACGAGTACCGACTTACAAGGCAAACCTGTCCAGGAATACAAAGTGTTCCGAGACCTTGATCTTAACAGGATGCAGCATATTTTGCAGAAAGCACTCATGATTGTTTTATCCGTGATTATAGTTCTTCGCTTCTCTACTAACGGGCATATTTGTTTGCGCCATTCACGCGTAAATGGCTTAATCTCCAGGTTGCGCTCACAACAAACAACTTTGTGTCACGTGAAACGGTAACACTGAGGCTAACCTATCCCCCCGAACGCCGGCACAAAATCCCTTGGCATTTATAAGAACATAATATTATTGAGGGGGTCCAATGAGGGGCGCGCGTTGAAGGACACGTCCCGCCTCACGCCTGCCAAAGTGACTAATCGATCCAGTAAATCACTTAATTTGTCTGCGCGAAAGATGCTTTTGAACGGCGTCGCAGGTCATCGGCCTAAATGATATCACTTGTCGACTAGGGGTGTTCCACCAATAAAAAAATATCTTTGATTTTTTGTATTACTGAGAGAACTGTCGGCACCGAATACCTCTCCCAACAGGACTTGCCATGCGCAGGATACACAATACACCGGACGAGATAGATCAAACGCTGTCCTTCGGCACTGGTGTCGGTAGTTTTAACGCAGACGTGACGAGCTCCTCGACTTCGATCAGGCAGCCCGTGCAATCTCTAAGCCGTTGCTGCCCTCCAGGAACTTCCCGATACAGCGAGGAAGAGATGCCGAGGGCGTCCTTCACCCTCCTGCTTGATAGGCCGCGGTGACAGTCGAGTCCACGCGTCGGATGGCGAGGTGGGAAAAAGGAGCCGCAAACAAGCGAGGTGGTAACAAGATCGAGATGCGAGTTGACGTGCGAAAGATAGAAACATGTCGTAACACATGGAATAAAATATCACAAACGAAATTGACGTGGAACACCTTTGCACCTCAGGCTATGTTTTGGTCGATTTCTTCTTTCCTTTCGGTACGAAACAAACCGACCACACAGTACAACCGCTTTTCTTCTGTACGGCGCAGGTAGTCCGTATACTAGCTCTGCGCACAAGCTGCACGTGATAACCACTGCGACCCTTCACCTCGTGTATAGTGCACGCAGAAACCCCTGCGACCCTTCACTTTGCAAGCCACATCATGCAAAACACCTTGCCTCCAGCACCCGACGCTTACCGGGCCTCAGCTTCTCCCACCACGGGATCCCCAAGGCCGTGGACCATCGCCATCCACTGGCAGCCCCTCCTCACTCGCGGCCAAACGTACGCCCTTCCGTGCCTTTCTCCAGCGTGATACATTTCACCTCCGGGACACACGAGAACTGCCCCCCAAACCTGGAGGACAGCAAAGCGGCGTTGTTGCGCAATTGTAACGTATGGAACGAAGAACACAGCGCCGGCGGGAAACGCTGTGTTATTTCCGCGTGGACTGCGCTTCAGTCGCCGACACCGTACGCGCTCCTCGCTTCGTTCAACAAGGGCAGTGGTGGAGCTTCCCCCCCGAAATACACAATCAAAGCTGGTCGTCAGGGCGGGTGCGCGCACGTATTATTCATTGACTACGTGCTGTGCGTTGCGCTCAAGTAAAGCTGAGGATGACGAGCCCAACAAAGTGAAGGCGGTGCTGTTTTTTTTGGGGCTGCGCTAACGGCTGGAGGGACTACTTTAGTATTTTGTCGGAAGGCAAGGAGAGAGTGCCCTCATGCGTAGAGTATGGTGACCCAGAGAATAACACTCTCAATAACACCCGTATGCCGATGCTCCCACCGTCAGTTTTTTCGTGTTTTTGGGTACACAACTACCAATACGCAGCATGGTGTTCGAAAGACAGGTCTCGCCCTGGGACTCATGATCTAGTGTGTCCGTGCCCCTCGGGCGAGATTGGTTTCAAGTCGTAGTACTAGTCATCCCAACAGGGTAGGGGCAGAGTGCTCTCACAGGGATGTCACAGGCCATGACCAAAAGGCACGAAAGCAAATGGCAAGACCCAAATATCCCATGATATGCCGCACCCCATATTATGCCGATAGCCTGAAACGGGCATTGCAGCTGTCACAATGTAGAAGAGTCCAAACCAACATACTGCGGGGGCCACCGTTTGAGAAGGGCGATGGAAACGCTCACCAAGCTAGTCACGCTTACTTAACCCCTATAGGACTGCACCCACGTTTTTGGGGCCCAACTATTTGGAATTAGTGTTAGATATAATTTCAAGTAGGAACAGAGTTAGTCTCTCTCGCCGATAAGAAAATGCGGTCTCGATAATCGAAAGCGGCGTAAGTGTGGCGCGCATGCTCTGCCCTCGGGGTGCAAACTGCGCCTGGCTGGCCAGTAGTAAGGCCGACCGGCAAAACGTACGCGGTGCTATTTAGAGATCAGTGGAAAAACCTTGCCTCGTGCTTCTCGGCGAAACGGAGGACGGCATCCGCTGCCGTACCATGGGCCACCACAAGCGTCCCCGGGCAAATGACAAGCTCGTCCACCATAGCGTTCAGCCAAAACGTTTCATACCTGTGGCGGCAAACGCCAACGGGAACATGCAACAATTATGCTAAGTATTCGACGGTTGAGCTTATGGTTTTGAAACCATGAAGGGATGAACGGAGACTCCTACGCGTATGATACGACGGTTTCACACCTCGGGCAGGTCATCTGCAGGTCATTCCCACTTGATGATCTAGATCCCTCAAGACAGACCTATTCCCGGTCGTGTATGATCTACTGTAGCTCGTGTTGCCAGTTAGGACCCGTTCAATCTGCATGATCTAGCACATGTTTCCTGGTTTGGATCTGTCCAACGCAGATCCTGCAAAACATCTCGCTAAGGCTGGTTAGGAACAAGATGATCTACTGTAGATGGATAGATAGGTAGATAGATAGATACTTATATATATATATATATATATATATCATGATCTATCTGATCTGTCCGAGGTGTGGAAGGTTCGTTGTCGGTGTCTCAAGTACAAACAGCGAAGGATCGCCGGCAAACACTGGTAATATGATACCAGGTAGCCAATCTCTACCAGCAGCTATCATTGATACTTCGTACAAATATCAACACTTTACTTTCGGTGGAGGTGCTTGTTTGACTATTAATCATCGCGGCTGTAGACGCGTCCGCTAGTTGCACGCGTGTCTTATCACCATGATCGAGGAAGAGAGCATGCTGGTACAAACGATTCACACCACCACCAACACACACATGGGTCGTGCCTTAAATATCACAGACCCCACGCATACTTGAATTGTATCCTTGTATTATTACAGCAGACCCTTGCCATGTACCAACATGCCACGTACCCGGGTCGCACCATTCCATGTATGTATCCGACTGCCTCGAGGGGCAGGCCCACCAAGCCAAGGACTCATCTGGAAACAAGTAACTCAGAACAATAATACAGCATTATTAGTGCCCATAAGCAGATCCCAGCGCAAGGAGGAGGGTTATGCCGCTCAATGGAATCAGGTAAAAAAATGCCTCACCTCTTGGTATTGAAAGAATACGGGTCTGGCATGCCTTCGATTGATACATCCATGCTCTTTTCCGCCAGCAGCGTCGCCTACACGGACGGGTGCGCCGAATCGTAATGTATGGATGTCGGATATTTGGCTCGAGACAGACAGATGGATCAGTTCAACATTCCAATCCTCTAAAATCTAAAATAGAACCCCGTGGGCATCACCCCCTCCCCCGTAATTTTGTGCCCAACACTGAAAGACTGTGGTGTACTATTAATACGAGTATAGGATACAAGAGTACGGGTCCGCCAACAAGAACACCTGACCTGAGCTAGCCTCAGACAGCATCCTTGTTTGACCTTGCGTATTTACTATTATATATGATTTAGCGTAGAGCTCGCCGCTGAGGGCATTTTATTTCTCCAACTTTCTTAGCGTCCGTGCTATGATACGGCCTTGAATGAGGTTGAAAGCCCGGTAATCACCTGGGTTCAGGCACTGGGATCGTATTTGTAGCACTTGGAAGGCGTATTTTAGGTGGAAAACCAGGGGTTTTCCAGGAAACCAGGGGTTTTCCAGGAAACCAGGGTTTTTCCAGAGACGCATGCATGAGCTTGGTCTCAGTTTCCCCGTGCACGAAAGGAATACAGCTGCTCTTCTTCTATCTCTAAGCAAACAACACACGTCGGTACCAACGAGTACCGACTTGATATGCAAACCTCTCCAGGGATACAAAGTGTCCCGCCTGCTGGTGGCGTCGACGGCAGGACAAAATCGTTCACGCTTTTCCTTCGACGGCAGGACAAAATCGTTCACGCTTTTTCCTTCGACGGCAGGACAAAATCGTTGACGATGTTTCCTGCCTCTGAAGGCTAGGTCTTCCTTTCGTTTTTCTCTACGTACTTTGTCGGCTTCGTTGCCTTGCCGTTCAGAGGTGTGGGAGTGGGTTTTGAGGAGCCACATCTTCGACTCATGCTCTAGTCTAGTCCGTGGAATCGGGGTTTCCATGATTTTCCCATAACGCTGCATGCACGGCTAATCAGAGTGGGCTAGTGTAATGATGCTGCCTTAAATGAGGTTGAAAGCCCGGTAGTTACCTGGGTTCAGGCACTGGGATCGTATTTGTAGTACTTGAAAGGCGTAGTTTAGGTGGAAAACCATTTAGGTGGAAAACCAGGGCTTTTCCAGAGACGCACGAGGTTGGTCTCAGTCTCTCCGTGCACGAAAGGAATACAGCTGCTCTTCTTCTATCTCTAAGCAAACAACACGCGTGAGTACCAACGACTACCGACTTGATAGGCAAACCTGTTCAGGGATACAAAGTGTCCCGCCTGCTGATCTTGACATCCGCCCAAAAGTGAGCCTTTTGTTCTTATTCAGGTAGGCTCTTTCTTATTCGTGGGTCTATACTATAGTATACTTCAGACTTCGGAGTATAGTGGTATCATAGCTGTCGAGTTTCAAACTGACCAGTCGCCTTTGGTACAAAGTTTTGCTTGTTGTTAAATCTTCTAATCGAGTCGTAGTGCGGCGGTACAACAGTAAGTCCTGATGGGTGTCCAACACGACACATGGCAACTTGAACATGTCGTCCACATCACCGCACTTGTTCACAGTTTGGTAGAACGACGATATACCATACCTGGTTATTTCAAACCGAGTTCATCCTTTGCCCTTCTAAATGCGAACACCCTCATGTCCCATATATAACTGCTGCTGTGGAGAAAGCCTGGCCGAGGTGATCACCTTCAATTTGTTCGCACCTACGCACGCTTCGTGACTCGGGAGTGCTTGCCTTCAGATGGTGATGCCACAGATCCCTGTCGAGCACCTCGGCTCTGCTGTCCGGCAATATCAACACTCGCCTAGGGAAGCTTGGGCGATCGTGCGATTGCGGTTTGGCTGCACCGCCGCCCCGAGGGGAAGCGGCCACACCGAACGCATCGACCCCTTCGCTTGAGATCAGCAACGTTGCTACTGCTGTTATCGCGGCGTACATTTGCTTCGTACGACGTGGTACAGTACTGCAAATGTGGAGATCGAGACATGTCTCATGAACAAGCGGGACTGTCAGCTCCAAAACAACATAAGGTACATTTTGTCTTTTGTGACTATATGAGCATCCCTTATATATACGATCATTACGAGTTCTTTACTGGTACGTATCTAAAGCATAAGTAAAGAAGGGTTTCCAATGTAAGAAAACAACGCCGCCTGCGGGGTCTGCCCCAGATATAGACTGCTGACTCGGCAGCTTTGTGCGCAGTGTGTGCCGCCCCGATTCGAAGAGCAGGAGAGGACGTCACCATCCCTGCGTGACGACCATGAAGATCTCTGTGCTGGTCGCGTTCGTTGCCTGCACGGTGTCGAATCGCTCTCGGTGTGACGCATTCTACGGCTCAGTTCAAGTGATTCCCAGAACAAGACACCACTGCTTGTGCAGCGGCAGTAGCCGCAGCATCATCGACAGCAGGTGCTCTTCCCACACGAGCTACAACCACCGCCGCTCCCACCGCCGCAGCTCCCTCAAGGCGGCTAAGGGCGGAGGCGAGGAAGGGAAGAAGTTCAGCAGCAGCCCCAGTAGCTCGGATAGGCGTGACTTCGTGCGGGGCGCGGCGGTGGCACTCGGCGGCTGTTCTGCCACGATCTTCGGCGGGGGCAGGAAGGCCTGGGGGGTAGGAACACAGCCCGGGGAGAGAACAACTGCGCCGCCAAATCCGCTGCTACTTGTGCCGGCTGTGCGCGCGAAGGTACGGGAACCGCTTGCAGCGGTAGTAGTGCATACTTATTGTGCTGTAACAGTTGATGGTGGCGTGTCGCGTGTACGGTACGTGAGGTCACCGTGTCTGTTGCCGTGTTGAAGAAACACGAGCTTGCGGGACGTGTGCGATCATGTAAAAATACCAAGCTCTGACTCGTCCCTACCTCCGTCGATCGAACGCACTTGATTTCTTCTGCATATACTTGGAATGCTTGACTACCTCTTGACACCCAGTCGCCAGTGTGATGGCACGGAGAGGTGGGCTGTACGCCGGAGTCGTGCCGACAGCAATATGCAAGATTCCCCCCTCTGCTTCGAATAATCCATCAAGCAGTAGTGGCAGTCGTGGACTACGGAGCTGCCAAGCGTGAAGATAAAAATATCAAGCTTGGCAGACAGCTGACTGCCTTGCTAACAAACTGCCGGCACGGGGGCCCTAAATACCATAAATACCTGGTATCATATAAGCTCAATCTGCAATCTTCGATACTGGTACAGCAGTATCACAAGGTTACGAATGCCCTCTAGGGTTTGTGGACTCCGAGTAAGGGTATGGAAGTCTTTCAGAACTTAAAGAAGTTCCAGGCAGGGGTATGGAAGTCTTGCAGAACTCACAGAAATTCCCCGTATTTTATGGACGTCCCATTTAGAAAACTCACAGAAGTTCCGCGCGGGTACGTGAATGTTGTACCCGTGTACCGTATCGGGTACCGGGTATATATATACCCCGGTATTTACCCTATTTTGCGGGTATTCACCCTACTCAAAGGCCGGGTACGAGTATGGGATGCCTTACCCATACCCCGGGTATTATGGCATGGGCGCACATGACTTCCAGAAGTTACGGGCATGGGTATGAATTCATACATACCTCACATAAGTCCCGGGTACAAGTATGAATATCGTACGGAGCTTACCGAAGTTCATTGTGGGGTAATACCCGAGTAAATACCCCGGATATGGTGCTGCATGTGCCATACAGAACACAGCGTTGCAGGTTATGTTAGCTTGATCTTTCATCCCTGCCTTTCCTGGTTGCCGTGCGTTGTGCCTTGTCTTAGTATCTGTTGCTGGTGGTACTGCTGCTCGTAGTGTCGTAGTGACCACTTTGTCTTACGATATACCGTTACGCTTAGTGTATGTACTCCGTAAAAGGCACCATTTACCTTGCAGGAGGAGGCATGGGGTACTCTGTCGAATCTCCTACGAACTGTAGGTACGAATCATGTCACTGAAGGAAAAACCGCTGAACGGTGAGGTCCTCAGGTATCCATACCAGGTATAGGATACCAGGTATAGCAATGTACGTACATCGACATGTTTCATGCTGGTACCCAACTTGCATGTTTTTCAAGTATAACATCAGCCGCCGACGTTCGCTGTTCAGTGCCCAACACCAGGGAGCCCTACGTGCCGTAGTGCTAGGACATTCATGGCACGCCCGTAGCATTCAGTGCGCACAGGCGTGTTGTATAGTTCCGCGGAGTTAATTGCTGTGTGGCGGCTGTAAAACCTTCAGTTGTTTTATTGTTGTCTTCATGCCCACGGCTGATGGCATGTTGCGAGCGACAGACCCAGAGGCAAGGCAGGACTTTGATGCCTGGTAAGGGATACCCAGAGGGTTCGAAAGGCTCGTACAGCACGATATTTACATAGGGCATACTAGACGTATCAAGTTAGTGCGTACTACTCGTACCACCACATGCTGGCATGCTTGCAAGAGGGCGCTCAATACTTTCATGAAACAATCGCCGCTACGAGGGGAGCGCTCTGTACCTGCGAACTATTGCGTGTGTCTCGTATTTTGTGACCACAGAGCTTGTATCTCTCTAGCATGAAGAGTCATCACGGATATTGGATGTGGTAGAGGTCGATGGGTAGGAAGAGCGGTGTAACATGAAGAATACACGCACACTCTAATTTGCTTTCTTCGACGGTATCCGAGCACCAACAACTCTAAACACCACCGCCCTCTGTCCTCGTCATACCCACCTGATGTCCCCACGTCCGAATCATACCGAGACGTTCTAATCGTACCGTCGCGCCCGCCAATACCAGCTAGCGGTGGAGGGGGTGCTGAAACTGCTGAAGGATCCCTCCAAGTGGGACGAAGCGCGAGAGGCGCTCAAGTCACCCCCCCTGGCCCCGGCAGACTTCAAGACCTGCTTTCGTACGTACAGCGATGCGGACCCGGAGCAGCACCTGGCTTTCGACCTGTACCGAATACAGGCGCAAGAGGCCCTGAAGGTAATTGGCATCGCCACCATCACGACCATCACCATTATTGCCATTATTGTCATGGTCTTGGTCGTGATGATTATCGTCATCGTCTCTCGCGTTGTCGGCGGGCACTTGTTTTGTTTCTTCAGACGTAGGAATGATGGGGTGGGGGCTGGATTCTTGTGCGTGCCACTGGGTATAGTTTCCTCACGTGCCGTGCTACCACAACTGCAATTGTTACTACTACTATACTACTGCGTACAGCTGTGGTTCTAATGAGTGCCCCCGCCTTTTAGGCGAAACTCGTAATCGTCGGACAGATGCCACCCGGATCTGGCGAGCAGTTACTTCTCGTATCGCCCGGCAGGGGTGCCGTAAGGCACGCACTCGATCGACCGCCGGCTGGAGGTCTGGTCTTGGCCTGTATAAGACCAAAACCCAGGATCGTCGTTCACATTATCAACCGCCATCATTAATTACGGTCGAAATAAGTAAAGCTGCGGTTGGCTGAAATCGCGTCGCCGATTGATGTTATATACTACCAGTACAGTACCACTATGTCCATAAAATAAGGACCGCTTGCATATTGATATTAAATATAAACGGTTTTATATTTCGGGAGGTATTGGAACCCAAGTATATCTACCTCAAAAGTGGCAAGTGCGATCGTAGCAACCCTCTGGGAATCGAGCGTGCAACAACCGTACGCGTCTTCTCATGCTGCGCACGTGTCGTGCATATATATATATATATACATACTAAGTATATATACCCTTCTGTTGCAATTCGGACACACACCCCGTACCTGAGCAGCCCGCGCTGCTTCGAGTGGTGAGGTCAACACTGTTATCGTCACTATAGGTTTCGACACGTTTTCTCTCTGAATGCGTTCAAGGGGATAATACCGGCAATACTGTAGTAGCGCCGTTGTTCTGCTCCATGCTATACCAGATCAAGTATGTGACACATGGACCGACGAATGAAACCACGACCCCCTTCTCTCTCGCGCGCGCGTGCAAACCCCTCTCGCAACACCGACCAACCTACCGGCGCCTCCGCGTGGCTCAAAACTTGAAAACATGAACTTCCCGCGTGTGTGCAGGCGGTATCCGAGCTCCTGGCGTACCTGGCCTCCGAAAAAGCCAAGGGAGCAGAGATCGTCGGGGAAGACGTGGAAGACTTGGAGGACGCCGGGCGATCGGTGCTGCAGGGTATAGACGATTTCCTCAAGCTCGCGCCCCGCGAGGACGTCTTGATGGTGGAGCGCAACACGAAAGACCAAGCGGCACGCACGGCGGCGGCGAAGTCAGCGGTACCAGTGGGGCGGGAGTTGGAAGGAGCCGTGGTAGGGGAGGGGGCGTTTGTGGCCGGTGCTCGGATTTAAAGATTTTCAGTTTTTGTTTTGATTTTTGCGGGCGAT
Organism: Nereocystis luetkeana; assembly: GCA_031213475.1. Lineage (NCBI taxonomy): Eukaryota > Phaeophyceae > Laminariales > Laminariaceae > Nereocystis > Nereocystis luetkeana. Next base: position 7,376,245 of record JARUPZ010000007.1, read on the forward strand.
CTGCTGAAAGCCTCGAGTTACTTGCCGTTATTTACGTCGACGAGCTGATGTTAAGTTTCTATCATTTATTAAAAAAAGGGGGCAACTCGTTCGAACTGCCGACATGATTTCAACTGCGGTTACTGGTGGCAGGTAGCACGTGGTGGTAGCAATAAATTGAGCCTAATTGTTACGTCGTCTGATTTCGTTGATCGGGCGATCGAGGAGAAGATTTTTGTTGGGGGGAGCACTCAATGCGCGTGCGTGTCTGAGCGAGAACATGGCACCCTCTGGCGTAGAGTTGAGGCCCCTTATCCTCCTCGTGACCCGTCAAAAACTGCAACCATTTTGTCGGGAGATGCTACACGCAACTACTGTATTAATAGTGTGGGACACCAATTTTCAGTGTGGCGAATGAGGGGAAAGCACCGTACCCGGAGCAGGCTTTCCGGAGAGCGAAACACGAGTCTTTCAGAGGCGGCAAAAAACGCAGGTTGATGCGTGTCACGATTGGGGCTTACCGCCATTTTTAATTCTGGGGGCTTCTCAACCAAAATATGCGGGCTTATCCCGATGAACCCATCGCCCAGGCGCTAACAAAAACTGTTGTGCAACACGAGTGGAATTCATTACCGGGTACCGGGTAGTTCCTTACTATAATAGTTGTCGAGAGCTCCGTCAGTCAGATGTATTTGCCTTGCCAGCCACAAAGGTTTCAAGTTCATCGTGTTACGTACGCGTGCGCATCGTGCCGAACTACACCGGCAGCATGTAAGGGCAAGTCAGCCCCCACAGTGTGGCTGGGAGTCTCCAGCTTTTTATGGTCGTGCTTGTTGTTTGTTCGTTGCCCGCGGGCATCATCGCCGAACGTGCGACCTAATCAGGTTTGTGAAGTAGTAGCACCATAAATGCGCGGGTCAACGGCGGGTGGTGTCCGGTGCATGTTGAACACACAAACACTTAAACTTTCATTGCCCACCTAGGGATCAGGTGGGACGGTACATCGTTCCAGGTATTGTGTTTTTGTGAGCAGTCATCACTGCTCGCAATGCGCGCACAATGCTGAGCCGGGGGGGGCGGGAAGGGTGGTGGCGGGCGGCGAGAGGGGAGGGGGGGGGGCAGGGCGTCCTCGACTACGGCGGGGCATACGAGTGTATCGTCACATCCGACACCTGCACGTGTCTTGTCCCCATTGAGGCCTTCTTAAAACCTCTCCCCATCACACAGTCCACCATGTTGCCCGTTGGATTCGATGCCCACTCCATTTCCTGTTATCTCGGAGTCCGTGTCGCGAACCCACGAACAACTGTTCCTACAACCACTATACACCAACCACCGTGCCGGACGACGGCCCCTGCAATCCCCGCGCAGAAGCTATATTGCGCCGAACGGCACGGTCCCTCCCTGCAACCCAGCGCAGACGCTATATTGCGCCGAACGACAGGCCCTCCCGGCACCAAATGTCTTTCTAGCTACGGTCCCTGCAACCCAGTGGCAAAAAACTATTATTGCCCTCCGAAACGCGGGCCTGCTGCCATGTGTACCCCGCCGACACCTTGCACGCGACCCTAGCCAGACCCTAGCCAGCCCACCCACCCGCCGCGACAAGAACAACTAAAGACAGCAGAGAGGGAGATATTCCCGCACACACATGGGGCGCACGCTTTTTTGCCTCTGCTCGTCGAGGAATATACGACTTGGAAATTTCCGCGGTGTCTCCATCCCACCACCGACGTGCATCCCACCCCCCCTCTGGCCGACCCGATATCTTGACCCAAACTAAGCTTTTACAGCGGAGCTAAACGAGCAAGCAGCCTGGCGAACAAACCGCGCGTTATCTCTCTTGTTCTGAGGTATCAAAAGGTGGATAGATAGGTGAAAGGGCATATACCCGTAGGTAGGTGGGTGTGTTCTACCGCCCGGGCTATGCTACAGCGTCGATGTGGCCAGGGTCAAGCGTGTTGATGGTGTGCGCTAAACAAGCGACACCATGATCCCTGTGCCGCGACAAAAGACGGTTGGGCCGACGGGTGTGGCTGGCATCGGTGATATCGTGGTGGCAAACATAGCGCCGAACTACTCGTCAACACGCGCGACCCGACGGAAGCCAACAGTTGCACTGGGGTAACCTCGTTCGCTCAGTCATCCACGAACCACGACAGTGCGGCTAAATATCCCCCAAGAAGGAAGGAGGCGAACAGAGTCCCCCGCGACAAGGCGCGAAACCTGTCCCTCCCGCGGTACTTGTTTCGCAACATGCGGCTACGCCACGCCACGCTACGCCACACCCCTCACGCTTCCGCTACGATGCTGACTTTCTTTTGTCACCACTCGTGTCTTTATATTTTTCATTCTTGCTTCCTCCCGCCGAAGATACCGAACAACAGTCAGCTAGCTGGCTCTTCCATGGATGCAGAGGAGGCACGGACACGAGCACAGCAACACACAAAAAAAACACTAGGTGGTCGCAGCCATCAGCTCCCTTCCCCGACCACCATCACCCCGCCCCCCCTCCCCCCTACCAACGCACCAACCATGGACCGGCAGGGTTGCCCCTACATTCCCCGAGCCGCCGACAAGACATTTCGCGCTTCAAAAGGTGGACTAAAAAAACTTTCGTTTCCCCCCCCCTCCCCCGCCACCCCCCCCCCCAACCCCCCCGCTACCCCACCCCACCCCCCTCTCCCGCCTTCTCCTTCCTACAGAACGCCGGCCTCGCGAGAGGTCTTCACCTAAAAGACATCGACCGACCGATCGACAGACCACCTCCGCCATCAGAGTTATTCCAATCCTTGCCCCTTTTTTTTTACACCTTGCGGCGCTTGGCATCCTCCATCGGGCCTTGGCCATGTACCCCTCCGTTGGCGGGAGGAGCCGCGACGGCGGCCACCGGAGCAGGAGTCGGAGTTGGAGTGGGAGCGTGGGTGGGGGCGTGGGCGTGGGTGGGGGTGGGGCCGTGGGTGGGAGCTGGGGCCGGTGCCGGGGCTGGGGTTGGAGCGGGAGCGGGGGGTGCCGCGGGGGGTGCCGTGGCAGGTGCTGCGGCGGGTGCCGAGGCGGGTGCCGCGCTGTGAGCAGCAGGAGCAGGAGCAGCGACAGGGGGCGGGGGCTGCGGCGCCGCACTTGCGGCAATTCTCTCCTGGCGGTGTCGACGGCGGCGGGCATCAAGCGTGCAAAAAAAAGCGAGGGGACGGGATGACGGGGTTTCGATTAGGGCCCATCTTAACGGGGACTTTTATTTTTTCTTGTTTTTTTTCTAATGTAATTTGCATCTGATTGGTCCAAGAGTGAACGACCAAGCAGGCAAATTGGAAAATTTGAATTTGAGTGAAAAGTCTTTCGGGGCTTTTTTCGAGTAATTTTTTTTAATTCAATTTGGAATTTGGGAGTTCCTCGGTCTTGATGTAGCATGTTCATGGTGGGTCAACACCCTCAGTGGAGTCTGGGGCGATTCTCCGCCACTTCGGTGACCACGATCGAAGGGATAAAACGCGAACCGGACCGAGAGGTGACCGGAGCAATAGACGTGCCCACGCCCACAGACCATAGAACATCGTACCCCGGCGGTGGCGCCTCAAAAGTAGTCATGGCGGCCGCAATTCCAATTATTCGGCCTACTCGATTGGCCAACAATCACGAAAATTGAGCAAACGAGCAAAAAAACTGAGGATACGCTCGAGACCTCGATATAGCTGCATCACCGCTGCTGTTCCGCACGTGGCGCTTGAGGGCTTCCTCCGCCCACCCAAGACACCCCGAGAGTGATAGCTTCCTATCCTGCGCGACTAAAAAGAAAAAGACGCTGGCGGCGGCGCGCATGCGGCAGCGCAAACCTTCGCTCTCGTCTACGCTCGTCGCTGTTTTTCGGCTGGGCGTTGTGTGACGCGGCGCGTTCTTCCAGGCTATTCCGATGATTGACAACTAGTACGCTGTTCCCCGATAGGACACGAACACGTTCTTTACTCGAAATCAAATTGAAATTCATTGAAATAATTTCTTCACTTCCAAATAGCGTTTCCCGTTAAGATGGGCCCTTAGAGCGAGTCGTGTTTGGAGGGATGGGCGTCAGTCTTTGTGTGTGTTTGCCTCGTGCTATAACGTCCACTCGACCCCAGCACATCATGTCTCGGGGCATCGAGCAAGGGAGGCAACCTGGAAGCGTAGACGGAGGGGACGCCTCTCGACACGGCGTTATTTATATACATCGAAACAATTTGCTGCGGCCGACCTCGTAAACTCAGAGCCGCCGAGACTGAAGCCGCTCTACACCCACACCGACGTGGCCAAAGAAAGCAATGAGCTGTACGTACGGCGCCATCAGTAGCCATCAGCTATGACAACAGAGGTCGAGTCGGCTCGAAGGATGGTCTTTCTGTGCACCAAGGAAAGCTCCGTTGGACTGCCCTGCACCACTCACAACCCCCCCGCAGCCTGTCCGCCCCCATATAAAAAAAACAGACACCCCCGCTCGACACTGCCGCTGACATGCAATACGCGTTTCACGAAAAAAAAACGTTCGACACAACGGAAACCACAAAAAAGGAAGAAAAACAAGAAAGGAGAAAAAACTAAATCGACAAACAAAAAAGCAAGGACTCCAGGAACGGACGACCGACCGACGGACCCACCGAACGACCGACCCACGGACCGAACAACCGACCGACCGCGCGCACTCACCGCTTGGAGAGCCGCCACAGCCTCCTCAAGCTTCTTCACACGCCGCTTAAGCTCCCCCACCTCGTCGCTGTTGGCGGACGGTGACAGAAGAGTCGGGTTCGCCGCCCTATAGCACCACGGATCGAGAGACGGAAAGGCGGAAGGAAGAATGAAAACAACAGATGGGGTATGGAAAACCCGGGAACGTACCCCGGGTGTCCCCTGACTCTCACAAGGCACAAATAGGGCCCATTATTTGAGCACCACCTCGAAGGCATACCCAACGGGATTCTGTGCATGGGTAGCAAGATTCAGCTACATGAAAAACGGTGACACAATCCGGAATGCAGAGGCTCCGGCATCACCGGACGGCTACCGTACCAGCGAAGCGACGAGTCGATCGAATCGGGTGAAATTGGAATTTACGTCGAAAGGAGGGGGCGTGCCGAAGAAAGCCAACTCCAGGCCTGAACCCGGAAGACAGGAGAGTAAGGCGAGCTTTTCGCGCCCTCCCCGCTTTCCCGAGGGTGTTTAACCATTTACCAGGTATTCGATAGAACGGTTGACACACCTTGCGTACGAGACGCAAAAAGCAAACTCTAACCCTACCCCAACCAGACCCACTCAACCATTGAATATTGCGTGTTTCCTTTGTTTCGCACACGTATGCCTCAATCAGTTGTAACTGCACCGAGAACGGTTGGGTCTGTCCCGGTCAACACCATTTTCTGCCACCCGCGAACAAAAACACAGACATGCACCCAACCAACCACGACGAACGCAAAAGGTTTCATATCAAGCATGTAAGCCCATCAACTCTTCCTTATCCCTAGCGCCAACTTTTTTCCGGCCGTACAAATAAACGCACAACACCCCCTCGGCTGCCAAAGGAGCGTATGGCAGACAAGACAGCCGTTCAGGCGAACAAACTAGCCGGTACAATAAATAGAACTCACGGTTGCCCAAGCAGCGTATGCCCGACAAGACGGCCGTTCGAGCGAACGAACTAGTCGGTACAATCAAGAGAACCCACAGGGAGTCGTTAATGTTTTTTCGCAAAGAGCCGAGCCAATACGGCGGTCTCGTTGGCCCAACTACCCCATGAGTAAGTACACAGCACCAACACCAGCAACAACCACGACCACAACCAACATCAACAGCGGAAGTTCCGGTAAACAGCGGGCGGGAAAGGCAGCCACGGCGCCAACCCACCCCCGCCGCCCACCTGCCAACAGTAAAGATACTTATTTGTCTTTTCTCACCTCAGCGCAGCGCTAACCGCGACCTTGAGCGGTGTTGCTACCGTTTCGTGGAAGTCTTCTCCGGGCGCCCGACCATGTGCGTCCTGCACGCACGCGTCCGCAAAAGACAAGAAATATTCAGAACCCCGGGACGGACTCAAAACAGATCGCCCACAAACAAGAGGGTAGCTTCCCAGGCCTTGTAGTAGCGGGAGAAGGGGGTGCCCTTAGGTCTTCCCACGGCGGGAGTCAACAGAACCGTACCGTACGCACAGTCTGGCGGGGCTCCAGCATCTTGTGTCGCACGTCCTAACCCATCTCTCGAAATAGTAAAAACGAGACAGACTTCAACTCACGAAATAAAGTACCGTATTCCCCATAAACACATCACACACCAACAACCCACAGCTGTACACCCCCCCCTAACCCCCCCTTCTCTCGCCCCTCGAATCCCTCCAGCCGCCGCCCACACCACTCTCATGTCGATGATTGGAGGCAGGCCGATGAACCTTCCGAAAAACCCGGAATCGTAGTGGCTGGGAACTTGACATTCACAACACCCCCCACCCCTCCTGGCCTCTCCCACGCAAATTCACGGTCCCGCCGCACGCCGCCCTCCCCCGCTCCATCGCTTTCCTACCTTAAGCGTTGTGTCCGCACCGGCCGCCAGGAGTTCCCGCACGGAGTGGAGGTGCCCCTGGCAAGATCAAACGCAAGCGTGAGCGGATGCGAGAACGGTATGGGGTACGGGCTACCGGAAGTCAGCAAAATGACCCACCAAGGGCAGGAAGGCAAAAGGCATACCTATGCATGACCCAACGAGACATGAGGCAAAAATGTACGGATGGCGACATAACGTCCCAACAAGCCATAAAAGCACACACATACGTACGGTGCCCTTGTCACTTCGTACGTAGGGGACGAGCTCAACGACGAACGATCTCGGGCTGTCACTCCAGGCGAAACCTCACGTACGCACTGGCAACGAGCCAACGAGCGCAATCCAAGCTCCCCACGCGCACGCGGTCTGATAAGTCGGGGGAACGCGTGCCAATCAACAGGCGGGTCAGACAACCACCGTGTAATCAACACCGCCATTTCCGCGCAAGCACGCTGCTAGTGACGAATTTTTGAAGCGACCCGGGCTCGAAGCGGAACAGCGATGGCAGCCTCCGCCCACCCTCAAACCTAGCGCCGGCGACTACGAGGCAACCACGCCTCCTCTCTCGCCCCCTCCAGGCCAATCTCAAAAACGCCAACGACTCAGACCGAACCATGTGGAATCAAAGGTCTCCTCCGGCCGCCTATTTGCAGTCCAAGGACTGCGAGAGAGAACCACGAGCCCATTTATGCAAACCCACAACGGGGCCGGCGATCGATCACGACAAATAACGGAGGCACGTACCCAGTACGCGGCGAGGTACAGCGGTGTCTGGCCAAGGCGTGTCTTCGCCTGCAGCGCCGGCGGCGGGGTGGCGCCCACGAGCTCCTTCACCACCTACTCGCCCGTTTGGCAGTGATAAGGACGAGAACGAGGAGGGCGAGGGGTAAGAAATTAGCATCCGTATCGAGACTGAAAAATCGGCAGCTCCCGCGCAGGTCAAGAGGGCAGGACACAAGTCAGAAATCAGCATTCGCAACGATACTTGTTATCGCGACTGCTCCAGGGCAGGGAAGCACAAAGTCGAATTAGTCATGACGCATCGCGAGGCAGATATCCAGAGCAACCAGCAGAAGGGAGCAACAAATCAGCGTTCGCAACGGGACTGCAAACAGCGGCAATTCCAGGGCAGGGAACAAGTCAGTCCGCCATGGTCAGAGGCATCGGTGCAGATATATCTAAAGCAGCAGCCGAAGCAGCAGCAACAGCAGCAAAGCGTAGCAGTCGGTCGCTCACTTATCAGCGAAACACCACGACGAAAGCTCACTTTACGACAAAGGCACATTGCATCGACGGCTCCGTAGAGAAAGTAAGTGCGGTCATGTTAGCCGTCTTTTGATACCGTCAGCGTTGATCAAAGTACACGGTACTTCATACTACACGCGGGTCGTACAACACCTCGCCTTGGAGTCTGGCATCGAGAGCATCAGCCCGTAACCTAGCAGCCCGCGGTGTTCGGGGTGGCTGATCCTGCGGTTGTCTTTTGACGCGTTTTAAGATAGAGGTGACGGGGCTCCTTGGCCTAAAATCGTCGCAATGCCAATCTTGTTTCGAAAATGACGTGTGTGTATACTTGGGCCATGGGATTATCCATCGGACTGCAATTTGATTATTGCTGACGTCAGTTTTCGGGTGAGGTATGGAGCTCCCCGAGTGAGGAGCCTCATAAAAGTTAGGGTGAAACTCTATCGTAGCACGCCTTTTTTATACTCGACACTTTCAAGATAGCTGCCCCTAGCAGCGTACTGTAGTCGTCAGGGGATATGCCGGATACATCCCCGGGTTTCCTATGTGCATACTGGTATCACGAACAAAGTACGCGCTGTCATGGGCAGCAAACATCGCAACGTGCCTGCCGCGTACCCTCCTCCGTATTCATGCCTAAAAGTCCCGTCTCCATATTGGCGGCACACTTCATGTCGTGACACGTGCGGCAGTTTGTGCGCCAGATGGATATACATCGCACAAACCCCTGAGTTATCTCTTCAGGAATGCAGCTACCGCGGCCGGCTCCGGTTCATTTCATCAGCTGAAGACAGTCGTCTTCAAATCTCAATCAAGCCGCGAAGGAACAACACCACGGGGCAGGCAACAAAAACATCGACATCGAAAGAAAAAAGCGAGAATGGTACGGAAATATGCTCTTCTCGTGCCCACATTACGTGGAGCCGAGCCACGGAGCCCGTACCGGGCCGCAACAACCACAGCAGGCGCTGTACACTATTACGCAGGACCATAGTTAATGGCACCTATGGTAAACATAAGAACCTATATATCTAACCATATTAATTAACAATATTTGGTCCTATTAACTATGGTCCCCCATAATACCAAGTACCTATTCATATTGTGTACCAGGTAGATAAAAATGGTGTGTATATACACTAGAGGTAGGACCCTGCGGGTACCCGCCAAAAACGGGTACCCGCCGAATTTTGGAGCCCGGACCCTACCCTACCCGCCGGGTAATGCCATTTTGACGACCGGGTACCCGGGTACCCGTTTTTTTGCCGGGTACCGGGTACCCGGCCATATTTTTTAAGTCTTTTCACATAATTTCAGTGCCACAAAGAATGAAATTGAAGTGGAGGACAGTGTGCAGTACTGTGTTCTTGCCGAAACGAGGAGTACGAACAGTTTCTATGGTTGATTCGATACACAAGCCGCCTAAAGTTGCCGTGTCGTGTATTACTTCATTGCGCTGGCGTGATCTTTTGGATTTGAATGCGCGGCAAGTGTGAAAATATGTACGATCGAGGCGCTGGTTGACGGTCTCCCGCTTAGAAGACTGCTGTGACCATTTTTCATTTTTCGACCCACTGCTACGTGGCAGACATCGGCAAGTAGCACTATGTCATCAACATGAAATTGATCGTGTAACGCTGACTTACAATCCGTTGTATCATAGCTCAGAGCATAGTAATGCCGAACTACCGTCGATAACATATCAACGACCGCCTGCGCTCGAAAATCGAAGAAATCGTGCACGGATAGAAAACAAATAAGCATGAAAGAAAACGAGTACATAAATTGCTGCTCGCAAAGAAGCGGCTACCCACACATACACCCCTGAACTCAGGAGGGGCCAGGGGCCAGCATCACTGAAGCACACTCCGATACGACTCTCCACTGCTGCTGCTGTCAGAGCCGGGGCCTGCAGAGCCGTCGCTGTGCTGCTGTCTGCATCGCTTTCGAGGGTGCTTTGCACTTTGCACAGACAGGCGGCTTGGAGCTTTCGGCAGGATTCTCAGAAAAGATCGCCCCCCGCCAGCAATTCAGTTTCCTGAGAGACCGCGTGAGCATCGCTCGCCTCTTGGCTCATTGTGCCTAGCTGGTGCCGTGTGACGATACTGCCGTGTGCGGTGGGCGTCCCCTTGAGCGTTGAATGTAGCTAGTTGATGGTTTGGGTGCCTGGCTTGTGTGAGTGCGTGTTTTGAAAGGGTTTCCTACAGAGATTGTACTGGCATAATGAACCGGGAATACCAATTACCCGCGGGTACCCGAAAACCCGCGGGTACCCGGGTACCCGGTACCCGACGACCCAATTACCCTTCAGGCTCCGATTACCCGCGGGTAAGGAGCTCGGACCCTACCCGCCAAACGGGTAGGACCCTGACGGGTATACCCCGCCGGGTACCCGGGTAATTGAAATCAGGGTCCTACCTCTAATATACACACACAACGTAATCACGCAATCAATCTTGAAAGCGCTGTACCCCGCCGATCTCGAAAGGCACGCGTGGTCAACAATCAAAATGACGACGGCAAGCAAGAAACAAATGAGTCCCCGTCCCCCCTCTCCCATTTCCCCCCCTCCCTCCCTCCCTCCCTCCCTCCCCCACGCCGCCATATATCTCAACCCCTATCCGTTAGCTACATAGCTCACCGCAGGGTGCCCCCCAACGCAGGCGCAGTGCAGAGGTGTCCACTGCTCCATAGTCTTGAGGGTTACATCCGCGCCGTGCTGCAGCAAAAACTTGCAGGCATCTGTGTGACCTTTACGGGCGCAGCGATGAAGGGGTGTCCACTGCCGAGGCGAGATCGAAACGGCGTGCCGAGAGCCAGGCGCGGTGCATACACGACAGGCAGAAAGGGTACAGTGAGTCTTCACCGAGAGGGGGCAGGCACGGTCGTCGGGCAGATGTGAAACACCAAAGGAACCCAAAGAGACAAATTTTAAATGGCAACCGAAAAAGGAGTACTAGAGGGTAGGGCGATGGGGGTGGTGGTCTGAGCGCCTGCGCCATCAAAAGGTAGGGTCGAATACGCCCGAGGGGTATAGTCATATTCAGTTAGCCCGCTTTTCTCCGCCTCTCTAATCGGCCGACAAAATGCAATATCGGATATTGGCGCTGGCGGGTCGGGCCAGCATGACCCGCCAGCAGTTTTCTGCTGACCCGCGCCGGCCGCGGACCCGATACTTCAAAAACGTCCCGCTTTCTGCTCAAAGGTTACTCTCGTACCAACACGAACAATTCTTCTACGGTATAAAAATCAAATACTAAAACACCGCCAAATGCATACTTCGTATACGCATGTCCGCATCCATTCATTCCCACTACAGCCAGGCCGTGGATCACTGTGAGGTGTGGGTTACAAAATAAGATGAACCTGCTCTTGAAGTTTCGACCCACGGGCCGGATTCGCGGGTCGAACCCGAGGGTGGTAGATGGTCTCGAGGGTTGAGGTAACCCGACTCGCGACAGACCCGTATCTCACGGGTCAATCGGAATCTCGCGGTTCGGGTCGGGTCGGGTCAGGAGGCGTTCGAAATCACACGGGTCAGGTCGGGTCGAGTTAAGAGATTTTCCAATCTCGCGGGTCGGGTCAGGTCGGGTCAGCAGGTTTTCAAATCTCGCGGGTCTGGTCGGGCCGGGTCAGGAGGCTCCTAAAATCTCGCGGGTTGTGTCGTGTCAGTCAGACCCGACCCGTGAGGTATAACCTGACCCGCGACCAGTGTTGGAAACATCGGCGAGCGGCGAGTAGCGACCTTTCCACACGATTTTTGCCTACATAGTGCTGTCATTTTGTTAGCTTTTAGTTTCCCAGTCCCATCTATTATCTTCGCCCTTGTTTCCCATGCTCCCTCCCTAGTCGTAAGCCAGATCTGGGGTCGCATTGTAGGCTCCCCCTCCCCCCCCCCCCCCCCCAATACGGCACGCGCCTTGCACTACGGCACACGCCTTGTATTTTATCGCGGGAAGGGTTCAGCACTTTCTCACCTCTTCGACTCGCGTAGAATTGTGCTTACCCACGCTAGACGCTCTCGGCAGTTGGTGTTTTTCGATGAATAAAAACTTCGTACGTACGAGTACGGAGAATCGAAGCAGCGACATCACCGCTATTACTACGTAGTAGTATTCCAGATTTAACCCTTTAGAGCAAAAGGAACTCCCCTTTGGGAGACAAACTATTACGGGGGGCCATATTAAATAGGACCTACGGCACATACAAAAACCCATATATTTCGCTATTTTTACTAACAATATTTGGTCCTATTTACTATGGTCCCCCGTAATAATCAAATTTGAAGTAGTTTGTCCCCCAAACGGGACTGCAGTCCTAAAAGGGTTCGTACCACTCGACCACCGGGGCGACCGGAGAGCTATAAATAACGAAGCAAATCGAAACAAACGGTAAAAGTGAAAACTTGAGTAATGTACGTCTCGTCGAGCACATGCCAGGACACGAAAGAAGCGACTGCGTTGCGCGGTTGAGTGGGGGGTATGATAGGGACAACGTCCATGTTGGTCACTGCTGTGCAACTTGCAACTCACCTTGCGCGGACAAACCGGAACCATTCACATATCTTCGAATTAGATTAGAGTGCATGCAGATCACTCGCCTATACTCATACGTGTGTGCTAATCGGATACCTGGTAAAGGGGATCTGTACGTAAAGAGTGACGCGGACAAATAGCAAACATAAACCTTACCCGCAAGTAACTTCCTTGGTTTCACCCCGACCGCTTAGCCTAAATATTGTAATAAGTCGGTACCGCTTCAAAACAACACCAATACCACAGGAGCCGTGGTGGGGTGAGAGTAACATCAGACGTTAGAAAGACCGAGGCGGCAGTGGATCACGAAACGTACATATCATACACGTTCTCCGCCATATTTTCAGGCAGTTGTTGATTGCGACGAAATGCTATTTATCAACATTGAAATACCGGGATAAAATATGTACCAGGTATTGCAGTCACACGTAATGGGCGGGGGGGGGAGGGGGGGCAAAGACCAAACGCTCGCACTACCGGTATGTGTACCCGTACATGAATCGAGCGACGGCCGTGTTCATTCAGGCCACTCGTTACTCTCTTGCAAGCTGCTAAATAATTAGTTGGTACGTGAGACAATACGAGTAAAGCAGGGAGTGAAGGCGGGGAGCGGGAGAAGCAAAAAAAAACACGCAGAACGTTCCAGGTTATCTCACGAACGTTTCGTCAAAAGAAGGGCAAATTGTTCCATGATTTGAAAACATGAACCCCTTCCGCTTCGCACTTCTGCCGCACTTCGGACACCGGTATCATGATACGATGTTCACAAGACGCGAAGAACTGCATTTCGGGGGGGGAGCAATCCCGAAGTCAGCATGCATACAAGACAAGAAGACGCAATGGAGAAGACAAGACAAGCTGCCCGTCTAAAGAGGAAGCAGAAGAGGTCACCCTTGGCTCCTTGGCTGCATTTGAATTTGGGCGACACGAGATATATATATCCATCGAAAAATCTACCAGGTATTGGCAACGCCTCGCGCATAATCTTGCGATTTTTTTTTTGAAAAACGAGCCATTCTTTGTGTGCAACTTGTGCAGGGAGAAAATCGGGCACTACTGCTGTGATACCAACTGAATGCCCGTTGGCCCTGTATACCGACGGCTCACTACCAATACTGTTCTGTTGGATAGGGTTAGCTGTATGCGAAGCCATTGCACAGCAGTGGTCGTTCGCAAGCACCCTCCCCCATGGCCCGCGCGGCGAGAACACAATATCAACGCTCGGAACAAAAAAAGGCGGGGATATATTGAATATTGAATGTACACGTATTTTTGGGTGGCAGGCAACGACAAAAAATGGGAAATCAAAATTGCAAAAAAAACAATACGGTTTTGATATGCAAATGTGAATGATATCGTCATCTCATCTGTGCGCGACTGATAGCAAAATACCAGGTACAGCACTGCAACAACCCAGGCACGGCGCGCGAATCAAGCAAAATGTCAATGTTGCACTCAAGACCAAGGGAGCAGGCGACCCCGCCTGCACCCGTGCAACGACTGCGTCGATGCCGCTCACCTGTGACTTGTCGCGAGCGTTCACGTCGCCCCCCATCTCCACGTACTTGCAGACATCCCTGAACGTGCCCCGGTCGGCGGCTCTGTGAATGTCAATCCCCGTCTCCTTCGCCGTCGACATTCCCGCGGATCCAGAAGAGTACCGCCGCGCTCCAGGCTTCGGAGTGGGGGTCTTTTTGTTGATTCGCGTTGCTGCCGCCGCCGCCGCCACGGCTGCTTGCACGGCGGCCGCTTGGGCCGACACAATGGCAGCAATGGGCTTGGCTGTGGGCGGCGGCGCAACCGGTCCTCCTGAAAATGATGATGTTGGCGCGGGCGGCGGCGGCGGCGCGGGGCCGGCCGCGCCAACAGCACTTGCAGCAGCAGGAGAGGAGGAAGAAGAAGCCACAACAGCAGCTGCAGTCGCCGCAGCAGGCGTTGGGGTCTGCGGGGCTGCGTTGGGGCTGCTGGAGGGCGTTGGAGCTACCGCGGCGGCGGCGGGAGGAGCGGACGGTGCGCTCGTCGCCGCCGCCGCGGTAGCAGCAGGGGCAGCAGGAGCTGCTGGCAGACCTGGCGCGGTGGGGGGATTGGCAGGCGTCACGGCGCCTGCGGGGGGCGGCGCGGCGGCCGCAGAGGTGGCTGGGGTGGCTGACGAGAATCCAGGAAGAGACCCCCGAGGAGATTGAGCCTGCGAAGGGGCTCCTGCTCGCGGCTCGCTGCTGTTGCCGTCCTTCGCGCCGTCTTTGAAGCCCCACCACATGAAATCAGGTGCTTGGGCCGGCCGGCGTAAGTCTGGCGATGAGACGACACACCCCGTTGGACAACTGGATGAGCTAAGCAACCCTAGGGTATCGAAAACCCTCGGCAAGACTCACTCGCCGGCTTTAATTTACCGGCAAGTACGGGTTTCCACGTATGTTGAGAGGTATGTATATAAGGGAAGAGGGATTATATTTCGGTGCTTTTTTTTGAACGGATTTTTGTGTGCGCGCAGAGAAGTGGTCCACCCGCCCGGAAGCGCTTTAGCCACGTACCGTTGCCCGGAGCAGAGCCAAGCTATCGGGTGAGCAGAAAAGAGGAGATTGGTCCGGTTTCGGAGTCGTTGCTCCTCAAAAGAGGGCGAAATGGAGCGATACCAGAAGATCGAGAAGAATGGGGGGGGAAATCTGGGCGAAGGCACCTACGGCGTGGTGTACAAGGCGAAGGACAGGCAAACGGAGGAGATAGTCGCATTGAAGGCAAGGCTAACTACGGATCGCACTGTGCCCCACGGCGTCGGACGATGGCATGACACCCACGTGTTATGTATTCAGTGTTCCCCTCCGCGTTATAGGCGATAGTGCGGGCCACGCGATATTTGACGATACAACGCACCACATCCTCACTTTCTTCCTCTGCCTGCTGCAGTCTTCGGCTCTGTTGTTTTTTGCTCTGGTTTTGGGGGTTTGGGCGCAGAGACTCCTTCGGCAAAACGTTTCGCGCCATCCCACGTCACAATAATGAGGTTCTCCCACAGACGAAAGGGACTCGTCGTGACTCATGCGTACAGCATACATGAGGTACAACACAACAATACCACACCAGGGTGCGTATTTATACCGCACTGCAAGTAGTTTCGGAACAAGTGCTATAGTAATAGGTCACGTGGTCGTCCGAAAGCCCCCTGTGTTCATGCGTGATTCTTGACAAGGAATGGCACGTACACACACAGGTACATAACACGCCCTGAGTCTACATTCCTTGAGTGCTACTGCTGCTATCGATCGCAGCTGAAGGCTGTGGTCATTGCTGTCTTCGCTATAAAATACGAGCGAAATTGCTCGGTACGAGTATGACCAACACAAGAGATTTCCTGGTAATACCACAACAACAGCAGTCGTTATGCTAACCTCCAGTATCCTTGAATATTGGATATACCATACAGAGTACCCACGAGCACTCCACAGCAGTACAGTAAGAGGGGCGGACTAAAATATCAGTCTCTAAATACGTTGTGTCACGAAACCGCAACCGTGGCCCCAGTTCCCAGATGCCGGTGCATCATTACTATTTCAGTACACTCGTCAACCTTGAACCCTGTGCGCCGTGTCTTAGCCCTTTGGGAACTGCAGTCCCGTTTTGGGGACAAACCACTGAAACTCTGAGTAGTTTGCCCCCAAAACGGAACTGCAGTCCTAACAGGGTGAAGAGTTTAAAGTCGTGAGTGGTGCGAGTGTTCACATGATTACTCGTTTCTGCGCGAAACTGGAAGATCGTCGGGGCTTCCCTGCTGTTCCGAACCACAACACGGTTCGGTTCTTCCCCCTCGCACGTTCCTGCGGATTTATAGTAGTTCTGTTCGGATCTCGTTGTTCAAATGCCCCATTAATACCTGGTATGCACCTGTATACCTGGTACCAGGTATATGGTAATGGTGCTGTTTGGTTCCGACAGGACCGAAACCGCACCGTGGGAAAACGCTTTCGGTTATTCCGTTTCTACTTGCAAATAGTGCGTGAAAGTAGGGGTGTACATCAACTCTTTTTCGGGGTTATTTGATTCTGTCGAAATCGAGTTGATTTCATCACGATTAGTTGATTAAAATAAAAAATCAACACAAATAATCGTGCCTGGTGCCTGGTACAGGTCAGGATTAGTAGTCAATCGCGGGGGGAAATAATGGAAAACGCGAACACGCGCGAACGGGTCACGCAGGCCGCAAAGTCGAGTATCGACCGATCGGTTGAACTCACAGCTGACGTGATTTTTTAGTTTTTTATTAATCATACCTGGTCCACGATGATGTGATTATTAATCATGATTATTGATGTTTTTCAGCCGTTTAGATTCCAGCGACAGCTGCGCGAATGGGACCTTGTCTCGCCCATGCAAGCAGTGCATTCCCCCGCACGATTTCTCAAGTGTAGGTGTACTGCACAATACGACGGTTGCGTGCAACAACAACAATATCCACTGCTACAGCAAAAGGCGTCGTACGCGGCAATGCCCTACCCAGCGTGCCCCCATTATGCTGTCAGCTCTCGAGCGCTCACGATAATAATATGCTGCTATTCGCGTTGTTAAACGCTCTGAAAGCAGAAGTTACAGGACCCCCTGCGACCTGCCGTAATGGGGGTTACTCCAGGAGACGGCATTAACACGCTTTATCACAGGTTGTGCTTCATGCTTTCATGCACGAAAACACCTCCCACCCTTTCCCCGCCCAGACGATTGCGTTTCTTGGTGACGGCAAGTCCACCTACGGAGAAGACGCGTTCGGTTGCGGCAGATGACGCTTGAAGTGCGGCAACATGGGGGTATAGACACGCGGGGACTTTTCCCGCTATCCTACGTACCAGGGTAGAGGTTAGGTCTACTGATAGCGGTGTCTACGAGTGAGTGGACGGTGCACTCGTGCACGTCCGTCTGGTCGTATGGAGGCAGCTGCTAGATCCCTTTGGTTGCGCCGTGGGCACGTATTTTTATTGTTCCATCACAAAACGCCTCTTTTTTAGTCAAAAATAATCACCTAATCATTATTAAGTTTAGTAATTAACTACGTGATACAAGGCGCTTCGCTCCGCGGGCGGCCTACGCCGCCCGCTACGCTCGCTCAGGAAGGAAAAAAGTACATCAAATTATGCGAAGCGAACAGAGGTCCACACTTGAGTTTAGTTTCTTCAAGGATCGTAATTGCAAACCGGCGACTTGATAATGCCAAGAGTCCCGCCGCCATGCTTCAGGAAAAAACAGCTCCGACGTCAGCTTGGATGCCACATATACGCTTCGCGTCGCGGATGTCGTACGTACATACACCCCAGGTAGGGTACTACTGTCTGTACTTATTATCTTCTTTCGATATGCTTTGTGACTGTACTGTACCAGGGTATGTACGAAGAAAGCGAAAGCACAGCACGGTACAGCAGCAAAAACAATGAAAATGAAACCGAAAACTCGGAAGGGAAAAAACATCCATGTCTCCTCTCGTGTAATATTTTTCTGCCTGATTGGAACACCTTACACCCGGTCGAAAATAAGAAAAGGAAAAATCGCACAGAAGAGTTTCTCTCTCAGCCTCGTACGCCGCCCGCCCCTCTCTCGACCACCTCGCTACCGATTCGGTCCGGGTAAAGCTTTTATCACTCTCTGCCACAAGCAGCCCCGTCGCCCGCCTCGCGTGAAGCCCGGTGCTCACCGTGGCCGTCGTTCGCCAGCTCGATAACGTTGGTGTTCAAACTGCACACCTCCCTCTTTCAACTTCAGCGTGGTCGCAAAAATAAGCACCGCTTGAATATTATCTTGCCGTCCCGAACGACCTTAATATCTCGTACATATTCTATCAACAATCATAAATCGAAGCCAGACAAAGCCCGTTCATGCATCCCTCGTGTCTCGAGGCACACGCGACGCCTAGGCACGAAAGCGGCGACCGCGCTCCTTGCAACCCCCCCTCTACCCGCCAGCACCCGCTGGCACCCGCGACGGTGCCGGGTCCTCCCGCGATGCCGTGCTCGGAGAACACGTTCGCACACGAAACGAAAGAAGAAAAAGGAAGAAAGGACCGAGAAAACAAAGAACTGCTGGAAAGGTCCGGCAAGTAATGAAAGGAGGCGGTTTGGAAGTGGGAGCTCTGAGAGGCCAGGGATGCACCAACCGAGCACGCTCAGGAGTTGTGATCTATGTAGTTCTATAATCAACAATCATCAACTACAAACTGCTGTATATAACATCGCGTGATTGAAATTTATCATAAAAATTATTCATATTCAACAGCTGATTATATGAGTTGATGTGGATTCCTAGTGTGAAGGTGTTTTCGTATTTTCTCATTTCGGAGCTGTGGTTCTTCATCGGTTTAGTTCGGAACCGCACGTGCAATGTTCCTACGGTTCGGTTCTGCCCGTACCAAACTTTCGCAAGGAACCGTTAACCCCTTTAGAACCGCAGTCTCGTTTGGGGGACAAACTACTTGAAATTTGACTGGTTTGTCCCCAAAACGGAACTACGGTTCTAAAAGGGTTAACAACCCAGGAAATCACGAAACCAAGGGCAACGCATGCTATACACCGCGCAGAGCAGATTGCGCTCTGGAGCACGCTCTACACGGCAGTAGCAGTATCACGTGTACTTGTGCGACATCGTATTGTTCGAGCACCCCTGTATCAGGCATTTCCGGTATATGCATATAAAACGACGATGCTGCCGATTTAGTCTAGACTCTACGATATAGTATGATGTTCTGCTATGTCGCTATGTCAGCCTGTTCCGACTGATGACCATCGCAAGCCTCGGTTACCTGCAAACCGCAAGCTTGCTGTTTCAGGATACCAGTACGAGTATATACTATACGACGAGTCGTATACCAGGTATACATGTACGTCCTCAGTATTCTCCGTCCCAAAGAGATGGTACAGCTGTTTGTAGTTTGTAGCATACGCAATATACGTTCGTTCTACTAGTAATATTACTAAACTTTTCAATCAGGGTTATTTTGCGGTTCCTTCCTTTCACATGGTTCGGCCGACCGAATCGAATCGACTAAGTTTCGCTGTCGCTCAAATTGACCGAACCGATGTTTGGCATGTCGCTATTCGAACCGAACCGAACCGAACCGAACCGAACCGAACCGAACCCGAAACAAGGCTCTGGTAGGAATCACGGAACCGCACCGATCCGTGCGGCTTTCAGCAGAACCGAACCGTAACTAGAAACAAGGTACGTTTCAGACTCACGTATCGCGGGTCCTGCACGTGTTGACCTAATGAGCGCAGAAAGAAGCCGCGGTTCTGCACCGACGGAATAGCAGAAGAAAAAACGTGGTTTTTCGTTTTTTGAGGGAGTTGGTCAAACGGGGGCTTCACCCCTGCCTTTTCCAGCCAAGCGGGAGGAGGGTAGGAAAAAGACATCCGCGGGAGGTGCCCGCGTGTACCGTGATCAGCCTCAAATTCCAGTATGACGCGCTGGCAAGACGCCACTGCCCCACGCATATTTCATGCCCTTTTATCTCGTGAAAGTTAGTGAAATTGCGGGGGTATACCCCCAAACTAAGAGCCACGGGACCGTCAGCCCGAGTAGCGTGCCCGAAAAAAGAGAAGGTGTGTGTGCTTTGCGTGGGCGGTGGGCGTCTTGCCAGCGCGTCAGAATATAATTGGAGGCAAGTTGGGGCACGCGTGGGCACCTCCCGCGGACGTGTTTTCCCTACCCCCTCCGTTCGGCTGTAAAAGGCTGGGGTTTACCCACCATTTTGACCATGGTTTGCTTTATGCTTCGTAAATCTGATTGTGTATACGTATGATAGTATAGGCTGTCGTTTTTATTCGGAGCTTCCGCAGCAACGAAATTCCTATGTATCGTAAATTCGTGGGGTTAGTTTATTTGAAGGCTTGTAGAACACGTATATACCTGGCATGCATCTAATTCCGCGGTCGTAGATGTCGGTCGTACTATAAGCATACGTAGCTCTTGCCTTCTTCAGCTTTCGCAAAAGAGTCCCCATTTCAGGGATGTTCAGGGGTCGGCTCAAACTTCGCGGGTCGGGTGGGTTCGGGTCGGGTCAAAGGGCGATCCATTCCGACGCAATTTTCATCTCAATCCGTGTTCGTAAGACATCGGTCGTACTATAAGCATAGCTCCCGCTCTCTTCAGCCTGGGCGAAAGGGGTCCTATCTTCTGGTTTTTGGCTCGGTGTAAGTTGGAAAAGGCACGTAATTGTAGCCGAAAGCGCTCGTAGATTCATAGAATGACGCTCGTCTGGTCCACACCAGAAATCCGTTCTCGAGCGCCTGCTGTCTGCCCCTGACTCCTGCGCCGGTGTTGTCCATTGGGGAGTGGCTCACGAGTGGAAGAAAAAAAACAAGGCCGTATTTGTGGTTGGCAGTTACTGCTGATGCGACTGTCGGCAGCGTGCGTACAGTGCACGAGACTGAACATCAGCGTTGTTCAGGCCCAAAGTCATCCATTCTTGTCGAAAAAACGCGAGAGTATCGTAAGCCAGGGTGACAAAAATGGCAAGCACCGATAGGTTACCACCTTCAGATTAGTTGTCGGATATTTTTGTTCGTTCATCAAATGTACTACTTAACACTTTGGTATTATAGTAGCTGTCATTTTTCCATTAAAAGGTAGAAACAACACCCCTGCTGTGAGATCGAAATCTTCCTCGAAGCTCATTTTCTTTGCAAGCCGCGTTTTTCACGTCGCTTTCTTTTATTTCTGATTGGCCCGCGCCAACGTCCAACCGGTGTCACGTTGCGCGTAACGCCTGCCAGTATTAATGAGAGGCTCGCCATCGTCGCAACGTTGTGCATGATCGCACCATCCATTAGCTAGCCTCCTCTCCCCACCCCACCCCACCCCACCCCAGCCCCCTCTCCTCTTGGCCATATCGCCGCGTTCAATCTCGCTCCAGGAAAGCCCCTCTCTCGTATTGTGGTGGAATCAAGTTTAGAGGGCTAAATTCGGGCGTAAAAAAATGTTTGTTCAATTTTGCCCCTGCAAAGCCCCTCTCGTATTGTGGTGGAAATCATGTTTAGAAGGCCTAATTCGGGGGTAGCATTTGCTGTCCAATCTCGCCCCCGGGATGACGCTCTCTCGTTTTGTGGTGGAATCGAAAGTGTAGGAGGCTAAATTGCGCGCGTAGCATTTGTTGTTCATCATGTTTAGTCTATCCGTTATCCTCACAATAGTGGTATGACACTTTTTTTGCTCTTTCCCTCTCTTTTCTCGCTACGCTCGCGGCTTCCTTCCCGCAGAGGATCCGCCTAGAGGTGGAGGATGAGGGCATTCCCAGCACGGCGCTGCGGGAGATCTCCCTCCTCCGCGAGTTGCAGCACCCGAACATCGTGGAGCTGAAGGTCAGTCAGCCAAGACAATGTGTCTCGCCGCCGAGCATGTTTGGACCGAAATCGGAGTACTTTTGTTCTATTCGGGGTTTTTTCAGTGCTACTCACGGGTCAGGTCGGTCGGGTCGGGTCGGGTCGGGTCAGGAGGTATTCGAAATCTCACGGGCCGGGTCGAGTCGGGTCGGGTCGGGTTTATAGGTGAATGGTCCCATCCGGCCCGACCCGCGAGTTTCGACCCGACCCGTGAACTGCGCAGTTTTTTTTTTCCCATCAAAAAGAGAAAAGTTTGTACACATCGGAGAGGCCATTTTTATCCACATCTACTTATAAGAGCATCTATTGTAGATCCTAACGTGCCGTACGAGTATCGAGATGTTGTGCATGATCTGTATGATGGGACAGATGCAGCCCGGACAACGTGTTTTAGATGCAAGTTATACGGCTCCCGCGCAACAACATGAGCTAGCCCGTACAAAATCGGGAATCCACCTGCCCTGGGAGTATGTAGACCGTGAAGGATGCATGGATGGTTTGCCCAAGGTGTGGACGGAGTGGTACGTACTCCTCGGCAGCTACGTACGTTTTGTTGTCTGAAAAGTGAGGAGCGTCTCTTTTATTTGTTGTGGCCGTTGTTGTTGTTGTTGTTGTGCTTTTTCCGGCTGGTGGGCTCGTTAGCATCGCATCACATGGCATCACAATGGCACCTGCTTGTTGTCGTTCATGGTGCCGTCCGTGTGTGGCCCGGTCAAGATGCGTAAAAGAAAAAGTTTTTTGTGTTTTGGCCAGGCGTGTCGCATGCTTACTTACGTACCAGGTATACGTATGTACGTATGTTTCCAGCAGTGGTGCCCCCCCCACCCGCGTGCCGCGAAGCTATAGGCTTCACTTTTTTTTTTCCACTGCTAGAGCAAACCCCCCCCCAATAACTCGAAAAAGTTTTGCCCCAAAACGCGGGTACAATTTTCCATTTAGAGGGAACATTGATACCGGTATTAATGTAGAACCAGTTAGGTAAACATCGGGGAATAGGTGGTTTTTGAGTCCATCTTGAGTTCTAATGTCTTTTGGCCCTCCATACTAACCGGGGATAGGCTTCGTTCGCCCTTGAAAACGTCGTGATTTTTTTGTTGCGGTTTTGATTCACCTGCAGCGCTGATATATTTACATATATACCTGATTATTATTCACACGACCACCTAAAAACTCACCCCCCCCCCCCCTTGACCTGCGGGGGGAAAAGCCCCAGGTCCTATTGTAGATAATCCGAAACTGAGGAAGTTCCGCGCCACCCGTCGTCCGACCGAAAACGTCCGACGAAAAAAACACGCTTGACCTTTTTGGTTTGTTTATACCAGGTATGAACTAAGTCAGCTGCTGTGAGTTCTCGACCGATTGATTGGTTGATACTCGACTTGTTGTGCAAGCTGCGTGGTACATGCGGGCGCGTTTGTTTTATGATGAATATGCTGTGTTTTCCGTGTGCAATGTGGTTGTTTTGTGTGTTTGGCTTTTGGAGGCCCTCGTAGAGATTTTTTTTTCAAGCCGAAGAAGTTCCGCGCCATCCGACATGAAAAATCTCCGACAAAACGTTCATCTTTTTTTCTTTCTGTCACGACTTTCTTCACCTGCGCCTGCCCTCAGTTCATGATGCAGTCATTTACTGTTACAAATGCTCACCAGCATGAGTGTTTAGCAAGAGCTAGCTAGCCTGTCTTGAAGTTTTCCGTCCGTGCGCTCGCTTGCTTGCTTGCTCTGCTTGGTTGGTGGTTGCTTGACGTGCTTACTCGGCGGCTGCCTTATGCCTTGGTAACCTTGGTCCGAGCAGGACTGTGTCCAGAGCGAGGGAAAGCTGTACCTGATCTTCGAGTTCGTCGACCGCGACCTCAAGAAGTACATGGAGGCCACCCAGGGAATGCTGGACCCCATGTTGGTCAAGGTGAGCCCGCTCTCGAGGGTCATTTATTCCACTATTTCGCAGGTGGTATTTTGTGATTTACCTCGTTTTTTCGCAGTGGATTCTTTTTTAGGCTCGGTAGCTCCTTCCTCGCACCCGATATGCATTTTGGTGTTTTGTGCTGAGGGTGTCCTGTTGTCTAGGTGCAAAGCGTCTGCCTATCGTGTTCGACGCTCTAGAGATACCTGGTATCGCATATACCCTTTTTTATTCTCCCGCTTGCGCACCTGATAACCCGGTGCCCTGGTAGATTTTTTGACTCTCGATTTTAAGGCCGCATGACAACCATTGGCGTCATCGTCTGTAGGTAGCGCTCTTTCGAGAAGCGCTCCGTGTGTGTGTGTGTTTTTCCAAAAACATCAAACCACGAACAGACCACGATGTACTGTAGATTAGTCCACTGCGAGTTCATCGCCTGCCGCCGTGAGAGGTTGCGCAGGGTTTGCATACCATGGTACAGATCCAGGAAGCATGTGCTAGGTCATGCAGATCATACGGGGCCCATCCGGCGACGTATCCCAGTCGGCAACATGAGCTACAACAGTAGATTGATCGTGCATACAAGATCGAGACTACAGGCAGATCTATCTGCCTTGAAAGGTGTAG
Source organism: Nereocystis luetkeana (assembly GCA_031213475.1). Classification (NCBI taxonomy): domain Eukaryota; class Phaeophyceae; order Laminariales; family Laminariaceae; genus Nereocystis; species Nereocystis luetkeana. The sequence goes on from JARUPZ010000007.1 coordinate 7,400,436, forward strand.
ATCACTTGAGTGGGAATCGCTCATCGGTCCAAGGTGTGTGAAGAATCACCAAGGCGGAAAATCGATTTACATCTCCGAGGCATCAAAAGGTATTTTTGATGTCGTGTCGGGCGCTCGCTTGCTTGCCCCCCCCCGCTCGCAAGCGACCTCCCTCGCCCTTGCCGTGCCGTTCTTGCAACCCCTTGGGAGAGCCAAGAGCGAACCTTGTGCTGTGCTACGTACAGTAGTCAGCGCTTGTGTGCGTAGCGTGGCTGTTGCCGACGGATTTTTGTCCTATTGTACGGTTAGGTCATGCCATACCGGCACAAAACAGTTCGTTACATTTTTTTCCCGTGTTTCTCTCCCCCCTCTCTTTTTCATTACCTTTTTTTCTTTATACATGGACCTCTTTTCTTCTTTTGTTTCCTCTTTTTTTTTTCCGTTCTCTCTCCCTCTTTCTCTTTCAATTCTCGCTCACTGTATGTATCATGCATGGGTTTACTCCTCCGCTCCCTTCTCGTTTCTGTGTGCTTGGACCTTTTTTTTTCTTCGTTTTCGTTGTTTTTTTGTTGCAGTCGTACCTCTTCCAAATGGTCCGCGGTCTGGAGTTCTGCCACGCACGGGGCGTCATGCACCGGTGAGAGAGCGCGAGGACAAACACGAACGGTGCCCACCTCCGTTGTGCAGATGGACCCACCACCTCAAGCAGATCCTCTTGATCATCTACCGTAGATCCTGACCTGTCGTTCTGAAATCACCACGATACAGACCATCTATTAATAGCTCCTGACCTGCCGATATGAGATCATCTGCAGGATCTGCGCGAAGTGCAGAGCCAACCGCAGGAAAGGTGTCTCAGATAATGCCGATTTTGGACGACTCCCTCCCGGAAAGATGAGCTACGGGAGATCATACAGATCAATAATGCACCTGCCCTGACTGATCGACAGTAAGTCAAGAAGGGGGAACGATCTGTGGATGATCTTACGGACGCGGGACGGGATACGGTGGCGAGCGATGTGTAAAGACCTTCTTGTTTTCTTCGCCGAGGTGTCGCCCTTTCAGCTTTTTGCTCTCACGTGCGGGTGTGCTTCTTGCCCTTGGCGGCCAAACGTTTAGTGCTCAACATGCAGAAACCTTCGGGGTGCCTTAACTTGCAGAAACCTTCGGGGGGTGCGGGAGACGGGGAGGCGGAAAAATAGGGAAAGGGGGGTGGGGTTTCCGGTTCAAGCACGTCTTCGCGAAGTCGAGCGGTCTTGCCCCGTGTGGCTACCTCCTTTGAGTTTTCTTAATGAGAAGGGCGGTGAGCTCCTCGAGTTCAAGGACGTTTTCGCGAAGTCGAGCGGTTTTCCCCTGTGGCTATCTCCTCTTGGGTTCTCTCAGTGGGTTGTCTCAATAGACGCCAAAAGGCTCGCCACCTGGAAGTGCCCGCCCCCGCCCGCCCTAAACGCACGAACCAACCGAACCAAAAAACAAAACTATGAACAGCGACTTTTGCGTCAGCGCTCGCTGAGGCGTGCCGCTCCGCTCGGCTGGCACACCTGCTGTGCGTTCAATATTGCGCCAGATCGGCTGTTGAAAGGGTTGCTAAAGACGTTCGCGGTGGTCCAGCAGTCGACAGGAAGGGGAGGGGGGGGAGGGGTGGTGCCTCGTTTCTTGCCCTGTTGGTCTTTTGTGCTATGTACATTCAGGCGCAGGTCTCTTTCCGCATGAACTCTCGATGCTGGCTCGCTCTCGCTCTCTGCGTCTCTCGTTTTCTCTTGTGCCTCTTCCCACTAGCGGCAGTGTTGAACGCAAAATGGCCGGTAGTCCACACTAACGCCTCATTACATCTAAATTCCGAGAAAGTTTCCCAGGCGGTCGGATTTACATACAAGAGTGTTGGGGCTGAGGTTTATATTTCTATCAAGTACACACATCAACCATTGTGTCGAAGCTGGATCAACAAGGTCTTGCCATATATACACGGCTTTCCTCCCTCGACCCGCCCATTTTTTATTTTTTATTTCAAGTTTTTATTTTGTTTTCAATGTGTATCTTTAACCGTGCTTACTCCCCCGGCGACCGTGATCCCTCCCTTCCTCGTGTTTTTTTGTTTTGCAGCGACCTGAAGCCGCAAAACCTTCTGGTCAGCCGAGACGGCAAGCTCAAGCTGGCGGACTTCGGCCTCGCGCGCGCGTTTTGCCCTCCGATCCGGCCCCTGACTCACGAGGTGGGTCTCGCCGGGAAATTAGTTCGACGTGCCACACACGCGACATGATTTATCGTTTGTCGTGTCATTCCATGTGGGGAGGGGCGAGGTAAAGGCGCGGTGAGGGGGAGGGGAGCGGGGGGGGGGGTCGAAGCTATATACGCTGGCTTTGGCGTCAACACATAAGGAGACGCAGCGTCGGGGATGGAAGGCAATACATTTTTCACGCACCACGCCTGCCGACCGTATCACAAGTAGCGATGAGCGCCTGCTTGGTCGAGCGGTGCGTATTTGGTTTGTCGGCAGTAGGGTGTTGGGGTGCCTGCTGCTTCCGCTTTCCCCCCCCCCCCCCCCCCCCCCCCAACATTCCCCGCTGTCTGGATTGCCCTTGGAGATGGGCTCTCCGGCAAACCCCAACCCACCGGCGCCCCTCTCTCTCTGTTTGGTTTTCTTGCCTTTCTCGCGCTCCCGTGACCCTTGCCACGGTGTCGGTCCAGGTGGTTACGCTATGGTACCGCGCGCCGGAGATCCTTCTGGGAACTCAGACGTACGCTCCGCCGGTTGACCTGTGGGCGGTTGGCACGATCCTGGTGGAGATGGTCACCAAGAGACCCCTGTTTCCCGGGGACTCGGAGATCGACGAAATTTACAAGATTTTCCAGTGAGTCGGTCGGTCGGCGGTGTTCGTTCGGGGCTGCATGTGTTTTTTCTTCGCTGTTTTCGTGCGGTTTTTGGTTTGGTTTTGCATTGTTTTGTTCGTTTTCGTACGTGTTTTGTTTTGTTTTGTTTTGTTTGCTTTTTTCTGCTCTACTTCGGAGTTTCTTGTTTTGTTTTGTTTCGGCTGGTGCTGATGTTGCGCTGGCGTTATCTCTCTCTCTACACTACATACCCAAAACGCGCAGAAGACGCACGACTCCTGCCAGCATCCAACACGAACCAAAATAGACCCCAACACGAGTGAACAACGCCGTTCAGTTCAGCGCGTGGAATTTTAACGCGTAAGACATACCGGCAACCCCTCTCCCCTCAATTTTGACTTGAAGGCTCTTGGGAACACCCAACGAAGAGGTCTGGCCGAACGTGACCGAGCTTCAGGACTGGAATCCCGGGTTTCCTACCTGGAAGCGTCTTAGCCTCGCCCACCGATCACAGGGACTTGACCAGTTCGGCCTCGATATGCTGGAGGTATGTACGAGTGGGCCTGTCCGCCGCGCCTTGTAGAGGTAGAACTGGGATATTGCTGTGCTGTACGTCAGTAGTTTTTTTTCTTGTCTTTGATTTCTCTCGGCCGCGTGCGGCTTACACCCCCTTAGACCCCTCCCCCTCCCCATGCATGACATGGGTACCCCCCCCCCCCGTTGCTCCGTCCTGGAATTGTGGGGATGCGAGGGTCTATAGTCATACGACCACGGCCATGCATGACATGTCGTCGGCTATCCTGCTCGCCCCATCTATCTTTTCCCGTTTTGGTTTAACCCCTTTAGCCCTGCACCCATGTTTTTGGAGATGCCTTTGGTTGATTAGTGGGGGGGGCTTTTGCAGCATGTAGTAAGAGGGTAATGCTCACCGGTATGTCGTATATAGCCCGTTTTGGATCGTGCGGGAGTACGCACGTAAGTAAGTGTTTTTCTTTCACCAGCGCTTGTTTCTTGCGGGACAATTCTAGACCGCCCGGAAAAGAACGCGAAACGTCTGGGCTGGCGCTAACGAACCCAACCGTGACCAACCAACCTTAGCTAATCCAAGCTGCACCAAGCCAACTCTACGTTTGCGGCTGGGGAGGGGGGGTGGGTGTCGACTTGCTCTTTGTTTGTGCGTGGTAGTGTGTACGAACGACTGCGCTCTTCTTATACCAGGTATAGTATTTCGTCGGGGTGATCGTTGCATACGGCGGCTTTACAGTATTTCATCTTGATGGTTATATATTGGGTGGCGTTTTGCACGGATTGGTTTGTACCCTCTGCATCTGTCGGGTGTGTGAGCTGCTGTTCGCCCCCCCCCCTGATCCTGCGGGCTTTCCTGCGTCATGACTCACACAGGGAACGCTTGACGCATAGCCTTGCGACCCCTGCTCATACGAACAGTTAAAGTCGCCCCACCCCCCGCTCATACAGAACGTTTTGGACAAACCCCACCCCCCGGCCGCTGATGCAAATTGTTGAAGGCATCCCCCCGCTCATAAAAATCATTAGTCACTCCCTCCCCACCCAGTTTTACAGAGAATCAAAGTCGCCTCCTCACCCGACATGCTTGCTCCGTCCCGGCATTGTAGGGGATGCGAGGGTCTATGGCCATACGACTACGGCCATGCATGAGATCGAGTACATATCTCCTATCGAGTACACCCCCCCCCCCCGATCATGCAAGTCATTGAATCCCCCCCCCCCCACACATTGCATGGGTTGGCGTCGGTTGGCAACGACACTGTAAAACATGCCGCCCTCTACGTGAGAGCTAGGCAACCAGGGTATCGTTTTTTTTTGCTTTTTTTGGCGGTCGCTCACAGCTGGTCGTCGAGTTAGATCATTTGTGCGAAGTAAATAACCTTTACTCCGCACAAGTTAATTGATCGTATCACGTAGTGTTTATGGTAAGGCACCCAAGAGGCAGGTATATAGTACTCCCATTGCTGGTCTCTGGAAATGCCTACACCGGAAATTACGTTAACTCATTGAAGCTGTCTTCCATATGCAAGTCCGCCTCAAAAGCGATTCTTAGTAGGATGCAGCTCACCCTTCATGCGACTCACCAGACACCTCACGGCGCTTCGCGCGTGGTGCAGGCAATGTCTGCCTGGTCGGTGAAAATCCGACATGCTCCGTCCCGGCATTGTAGGGATGCAAGGGTCTATGGTCATACGACTACGGCTATGCATGAGATCGAGTACATCTCTCCTATCGAGTAGCCCCCCCCCCCGCCCCCCTCCCGCCACAACGGAAGGCTTTTATTGTTTTAACCTGTTCTCGTGTTGTCGTTTGCTCCTGTCCTCGTGTTCCATGCGTTGCACTCGATGTCGGCGGTGTGGGTGTGGGTGCGCGTGCGGGGGGGGGGGGGTTCCTGACGTACAGAAACTGCTGTACTACGACCCGAAAAAGCGGATTTCGGCCAAACGCGCGCTAGAACACGCATACTTCGACGACCTCGACAAGACGGACTTACTGCACAACTGAGACGGGCGGGGGCGCCCGATACTTTGTAGAGGCGTCGGAATTGGCCGGGGGAGGGGGGGGGGGGGGGGAGGGAGAGGGGGGGAAGGGAGGGGGGGGGGGGGAGAGTGAGGGGGGGGGGAAGGGGGGGTCGAACCCCGACGCCATACGTCGCGTCAATTTGTGACTGATCGAGGCAAGCTTGGTCGAAGCTGAGCTTGTTTCGTTGTCCAATAATCTGGCTCCCGAGCGCAAGGCGTGAGAGAGGCAAGGAGGGGCATAGCGAAATGAAAGACGAGCCATGTTTTGCTCGGGCTTGACGGCGTGCCTTGCTCTTCCTAAAAAAACACGCTTCTGGGATCGCTTTTTGGCTGTTGCTGCTGCTGCTGCTGCTGCTGCTGCTGCTGTCTAAACGACTCGCGCTATTGGAAAAGCGAGCAAGACATTGAGGGCGAATGATACTAACCGGTTGTGGCCATTTTCCCGCGTGAGTGTCGATGCGATGGGACCGCTGCTACAGCCGGGGGGCATGGATCTGCGGAAAGTGAAACCCGTCACCCAAAGCCGGTTTCGATTTATTATTTTTCGTGTTTATTTGTCGCCCGACATGGTGCGGAAGCGTGTTTGGCGCTCGAGGCGGCGGTTTCGACGGTGTTATTCCCGAGACGCGCAAGCTTTGCCGTCTTCGCGTACTGGGTTGTATTGTCGCGCGCGCTTTTTTGAGAGGCGCGGCCTTTTGTTGAACATGTCGTATCGTGCGTATTTTACGTACATACCTCCAGGGGTATTGTTTTATGCGTGTGGAAACCGACAGGGGGCGTGCGTGTGGGGTGGGGGGAGTAGATAGGGGGGGGGGGGGTCCGAAACATGCCTCTCATATTAGTTTAGGTTAGTGCTCACCGAGATGGGTGAAGAGAAAGGTCATTTGTTGTGAGCCTGGCAAAATGATTGAGTTGATTTGTCTCAAGCCGGTTTTTTGTGAAGGGGGGGAGGGGGGGGTATTTGTACTACTGCTGTGCGCCAGTCTGTGACGCTATGCCGTTGAAAGATCCAGCCGCATTTTTTTGTGTTATTTTGTATCTTTGAATGCCCCTGGAGATATCGAGAGCAAAGTACAGTACGTGAGGTGTGTTGAGAAGATTTTTTTTTTTTTTTAGTTTTGTTTTGTGAAGGTGTTGGATCTATACAAAACTACTTCGTATCATAGGACATGATACGTCTGGAGTGCGGGATGGGTGCTAGGTGCTAGAGCTAGCTGTGGTATTTTTCCTCTCGATTTTTTGCTTTGTCCCGACTGTGTGAGCTTAGACACCGGGGTAGACCTATTATCTTTTGCGGCTGGAGCCGTGAAGCTCCACCTTCATGTACAGAACACATATTTGTCATCATTTTCACCTTCCGGAATCGTCAGAAAGAAGAGTCAGAAAGAAAGAGTGGTTTCTATAAAATTGTACGAATGTCCTGACGTCAGTACGACCGATTCAATGAATGCATGCAACGTAACTTTGCAAGCTGCGTGATAAGCCAGACACGCTCTTCGGGCGTGCTTGTTCTATGCTGGTATTCCTTTTTGCTTATATGGCGTTTGTGAATGAAACCTCGTAGTTGATGATACTCAGTTCCGCGTACTTAATGGTGAGTCGTTCGCTCGTGTTCTGTTTTTCGTCCTTGCTGATCGTTCGTTATCAGAGGCGAAGCGCGTGCCATGTATATATCTACTATTCCGCGGCAGCTGCAACGCTAAACTGGCACGCTGAAGCAAAAAGCCCCTTTTACTACTACCTGGTACTACTTACTGCAGCTGTTGCTGTAACAACAGCACACCAGCGGTAGTACGAAGTAGTATTAGAACCGCATACCTGGTACTCACTACAAAAAACGTTCAGTAGTACTGCAATATTAATTGTTATTATACGTTGTAGTGCACGTATGCACAGCATATATACCAGTAGTACTGCAATATTAATTGTAGTACGTACCAGGTAATATTATGTAATAATTATCGTTGATCTTCTGTGGGGGACAGGGCTTATTCTCGATCGTTCTCGACACGCCTATGAAAGTATACGTATCGATATCGATTGCATGCAGAAGGTGGACAGGTAGCTGAAACCTCAGCAAGCACTGCTTCGTATAATACCTGAAGAAGACGAGCGGAAAAGGGGCGGGGGGGGGCGAGGACGGCCCTTGAAAAAACTCCAAAAAAACACGAAACAACTCTTTATTTAGAGAGTCTCGCTGGCCGAAAAACGTGACATTTCAATGCGGCTACTGGTGCTTACTGGTTGCTATTGGGGATATTTGCCATCGTTGTGGTGCGGTCGTCCATCGTCCACGGTGTGCTCGTGTCGAAGCCGACTCGAAACGCCGAAGTCGAAACGTCGAAACATTATTGGTACATACCTGGTATGTTTCTGTTCAAACTGTAACTGCCACTGCCGGGCGATTCCCCTCATCTCCCCAGCCCTCAACCCGCTTCGCGTATCTCCTCGAACTCCATTTTCAGGTTCGGCTCTCATCATCAGAGATCAGAGAGTAGCAGGTAGGGCAGAGTACAGGTAGAAGGAGCCCCCACCCTTTGTCACGCTTCGATGTCTATGGATCGGCAAGAAAGCCTTGTGTCCCAGCTGCGTGAGCTGGCAGGATGCGCGACTCTGGTGAGTTGAGTGCACGAAGTGCGCAGTACAAAAGGAACAAGGAGCTACTGCTGTAGGCAAGTGGTACGAAGGGAATATAACAAATAGAAATTCAAAAATTGCGGCGTGTTTTGGTCGAGCGGCAAGGAAAGAAACGACACGTTCCTTATGTTTATTAGATGAGACAATGTAACGGGGTAACGTCGTGCACGTCTGCCTGTCTGTGGGATATTGCTGCACGCCGATCAAGCACAAGAGGACACCATGATATTGCGTTGGCCGAGCTCAAGCCGTGAGAGACCCACGACGAGATCGACAGTTGGCTGCCGATTTTCCCGCCTTTTGCGCCACCCTCGTCGACATCATGACATTGATGATTACTGTTTTCGCACGTACTGGTACATAAGAAATAGTAAGAACTGCTTACCGAATGACCCGTGTGACAGACTGCGGCCGATCTGGGCAACCTCGGCTGGCACACCAAGCAGCGAGTTCTTCTCGGTTTACTGGCAGAGGTGGGTACTACTAATACTGCTGTGCTGCTATGCTGCTGTGTTGCTATGTAGTACAGTGTGCGTCTTGTATACCAGGTACGTGCATAGAACGCACGATCGAACTACAGCAGTATCACACCAGGTTTGCAAAGATGGGTTTTTAGAGTATATTTCGATTTCACACAGCTTCGTTTTTTTTTATTCGTACACCTGGTATACGTAACGTATACGTAACGTATACCGGGTACCTGATATCAATAGTATTAATAGCAATCTGTACACAATTACTTCGTGGAAGTAAGCTTCCATGGAGATAGCGGAAGCCTCCATGGGGGCAGTGGAACTTTCCACGAGAAGTAGCGGAGGCTTCCACGGAGGTAGTGGACGCTTCCATGACAGCACTGGAAACATCCACTAAAAACTTCAAGAGTCCGTGGAAAGTTCCCGCGGGCTTCCACCTGAAGTTTCCTCCCATGTGAGCTTCCACGAGCTTCACTTGCGTTCCATGACCTCTAAATCTAAGGTAGGGTCATGGCACCAGTGATAACCCTGCCGAGGGTGGTCTAAAAGTGTTAGAGCCGGGTTCGTACCTCTCTGGTGCGGTTTGAACATGTTTACTTGGAGTAGGTTTAGCAATCTGGGAGGTAGGATCTTTTTGGGTGTTTTTGACTCGAAAACTGCCTAGCGCCGTCTGCGCTTCGGAATCGTCGTCCGCAATTGAGAAATTTCCTGGTTCGATGCAAACGCGTCGCAGCCGCGTTTTATGGCTAGTTTAGCCCCGTTTTGGCCGCGGTTTGGGGTCAGGGTTAGGGTTAGGGTTAGGGTTAGAGTCAGGGGTCGGGTTGGGTCTTCGCCCTTTCCTTGATCCCAACAGGAACCAAAATACCTGAACAGCCTACCGACCTATAAATATCCTATCTCCCAGATTGTTATGGGACCTCTTTTCTTGTGTGTGTGTTGTCTCCACGTTAAACCTTTGTTTCGAACGAACGACAGGATCATGGGTTCACGTATCGATACTCCGTACCCCGGTATACACGAAGCACCTGTGATGCGTACGATTTTGAGGTTTTCGATTGGACATTCGAGGAACACAATGGAACCGCGCGGTCTCTGGAAGGCGAAAAGCCAAGACTCCCGCCACGGTGCCGTACTGCTATACTTCTGCAATGGCTGGAAATAAGTGAACTTGCGCAGAAAGCGCTGATCGTAGCCCCTTTTAGCAGTCGGGCAACACAGCACCACCGACGCTTTCTGCTACGTACATGCGCTGCTCTGCACTACGCTGAACTACGCGTACCGCACACTTTTTTGTTGTTGTAATACGTACTAAGTCGCCAAAACAAGTGCGCCTTCAACCCCCCCTCGGTAAACACGCACGCCCTGTCGCCCTAACCCTTGAACCCGCGCCGGAAAACCCACACGATGCTCTCGCTCGCGGGGTTGGACGAAAAGCTTCCCGAGGGGAGAGAGGCAGTGATGGCGTGCGCCCAGCTGCAGGGGGAGCGAAACAGGACACGCCAGGTCCGTCTCGTTCGTTGTCGTGCCTAAGTATTGGACTCTCAAAAGTGCGGAGTGGACGCTTTCGGCCAATATCGAAATTCTTAGGGTTAGGGGGGAAGAAGCGCCGGTCGTACGTAGAAATTTGTTTTGGAGAGCGCGCCGGCTTAAATAATCCGTATGTATCTGGTCCACGCGTAAGCCTTTCCTCGAGCAGGGGACCCTGCCCTCCTGAGCCCCCTACGATTTACTCGTGTGTCTTTGTGTGCAGTAGATGCGTTGCCCGTACTGCTACTGTGCTATATTGGTAGACTTTTTGGAGAAGTTTGCCGTCCGTTCCGCCCGACGGACTTAGATTGGGCCGCCCACGACAATGGGGTTCTCTGTGATCTCTTTGTGATTGACACTCACGCTGCACATTGTCAGATGGAAGATGAAACGACATTTATAAAGCACCAGGCACGAAAACAACGTACCCGTTCTTCGTTCTATTTCTCTTTCGGGGCAGTTGCACAAGGCGGCGGGGGCCCTGCCCGAAGCTTCGCGCCGGGCGGAGAACCGACTGAGGCAGGCCTTTTTCGAAGAAGTGGGGCGAGCCCTCACCTCCATGGAGGCCGCCCCAGCTCTCAGGGTGCCCAAGAAAATGCACGGAGACGCCGACGTCTGCCTCAGGTGCGTCATGCTGCTGCCGTGACGTCAATTTGAACCGTTGAAAAAGAGCCGTAGTGACAGAGAAGGCGATGGAGGTTGAGATCACGAGGCCTTTTTGTTCTGTTGCTGTTGGTGGAAGCGGCATAGCAGCAACAGCCGGCGGTACAGGTTTAGTGGCTTGGGCTCGCTTGCCTCGTGCAGGTTCGTTTTCTTTTCTCGGAACAGTCCTGGCGGTGTTGGGAGGCGTCGGACGGTGACAAGGTGACAAATGTGGCAGCGCAGAGTAGGAGCCTTCCCTCCCTTGGCTTTAGCTCTCGCGAGTCTCTCTGGTGCTCTTTTGCTCGCTTGATGACGGGCGGTGAACTCGCACATTCCTGAGATGTGGTCCCGGTACATAGCTCAACAACAGCATAAGCTGCGGGACAGAAACCGCGGAACGCTGCTTGTTGTAGTGGATCCATCCTTCCTCTGTGCGGGCTCGTTGTCGTGCTCCTCCCTTGCTGCGTTACCGCCCGCCCCCGTCCCCCCTTGCACCCCTCTTGCTCCGCGGCATTGGAGCGGTACGGTATGGTACGCTCGCACATCTGCACTTAATTCTATATTACCCGTTGCACGGTGTATGTATAATAACCGTACGTGGCACCATCACACGAACAACGCCCTCCCCTCTTTGTCCATGCGCACGTGCAGGGTTATTGGTTTCCTAGCGGCAAGGGTTCGACGCCGGCAACGGCGAGGTAGTGCCCCGGCAATGCTACCATCATCAGCAGCAGCAGCAACAACACCGGCACGACGACCAGCACCACCAGTAGCACCGGCAGCAGCGGCACGGGGACCACCACCAGCAGCACAAGTAGCACCAGCATCACCAGCACCACCAGCAGTGGCCATCTTGGCCCCCTCGTCCTCTCCAGCCCCTTCGCCTGCTGCCACCCGCAGCAGCAACAACGGTGACTTCGAACAAGACCTGCCGTTCGCGTGCGACGGTGACCGCGATCGTCCCGCGGGGCTCTTGTCGGCCACAGAAACGCCGCGCCCATCCCGGCGCCGACGCAGCCTACCCCCTGAAAGTACTCTCGTCACCCACTCCACCGCGGCGGCACGGTCAGCGTCAGCGAGGGCGGAGTCGGCGGACGCACCAACGACCGGAAGAGAAGAAAGCTGGCCGGGAGACGCGGAAGGGGCGGGAGAAAGAGGGCGTCTGGAGGACTTCGAGTGGACTACTCGTACTACGCCAGGAAATCTCTCCTCGGGCGCCCCTCCGAAGGGAGGTAGCGAGAGAGTCGATCCCCGCTTCGAGACGACGGGAATGGGGGCACGGTTATCGCCACCATCGCCGCCCCAGCCACCATCGCCGCTGTTGCCTCTGTCGTCGTCGCTGTCGTTGTCCGGGGCAGCACAGGCATCCGCGGATCCTGCGCAACAATTGCGAGCAGGTGGTCGCGGCAGCAGTAGAGGTGGTCGTGGTGGTGGTGGTGGTGGCGACGGTATCGATCTCGAAAGTAACGGCGGCGGCGGCGGCGGAGAGTGGCGGGGGGGTGCTCGTCCGTCGGCGATCTCCCGCAGACGTCGCTCCTCGACGATGACCCGCGTGAAAGAAATTGTTGGCGGTGCAACCGCTGAGGCATCCTTGCAGTCGGTGTCGCCGTCGGTGTTGGGAGAGAGCTCCCGCCAAGGGTCTACTCGACCGGCGGGGCAGGCACGCCTCGAATCAGCCGCTTGGCGAGGCATTCAAGCACCTGTTGGTGCAGAGAGAGGTAGCGGTGATGGCAGGAGGATCAGCAGGGTTAATGACCGCCACGGAGCCGGCGATGCCGATTGCGACGTCGACTGGGACGGAGTCGGAGGCGCGCTGGGATTGGAGATGAGCATCGTGGGAGATCGCTCGTCCGGGATGCAGAACAGAACACCGGGTCGGGAAAGACGGGCACAAAAGAGGTGAGTTCGCCGTTAGCGGGGAGAGCCCCGATATCGGTGTATGGCAGGCATGTACCCTAAATATGCTTCTGTTCGCCTCTGTCTGTCTGTCTGCCTGTCTCTCTATCTTTTTTATGTCTGTCTGTATGTATGTCTGCCTGTCTACGGGCCTGCCTGTCTGTCTATCTGTCTGTCTTCGGTGCGTCAATCTCAGTGACGGCTTCCACTCTAAGACCGCGGCGCACGGCTTGCGAGGGCCCCACTGCAGCGTTTTCGATTATCGAACAAGGAGTGGGTCCCGACGTTTCCAAACGCGGCGACCGTCTCACGGAAAGCCTGAACCTTTCTTATTTCGTCGCCCCCGCCTCCCGCCATGTTGTCTGGTCCACCTACCCCCCCCGGACCCCCCTAGCATCCGGGACAAAGAAGGTATTGCAGGGTCCCCGCCACAACCCTCAACCTACGCGGCAGACCTCGAAGCCGCGTTGGCAGAAAACGCCCGCTTGCGGCAGCGCCTCGAGGAGCTCCAGGAGATGGTCGACTTTCAAGCGCCAGCCGCAACGTCGAGATCATGGCGAGGGCTCGGAGCGCACGCAGGGAGAAAGGGCGGCCCTTCGGCGGCGGCGGCGGGAGGAGGGTCGATCGCGGCTGCGAGCGACGCGATTCTTCGCGGGCAAGTGGCACAGCTGAGGCGCCAGGTCAGGCTGCAATGGTGCGCGGTGGATGCCAGTGCGGCGGTGAACCAAGAGGTGGGCGGCAACGCTCGTTGTGCTATGTCTGACCTGGCCTGCGTGATGCGTGCGTTTTGTCTGATATCCTTCCCGCAAGCTCCGTTCTACGGGAAGAGCACGGGACACGAGCAGAAGGGCGAGGACGGAGCGGGGAGGGAGAGGCGAACATTTTGCTGAAGGCTTGAGATGAGCGTAGCTTGGAATAATTGCTGAGAGCAGTGGAGGCGGGGGCGTTTCTCTGCAGCGTCACTTTTGGCGACAGCCTCGAGTCGGGGCTGCTTCGGTGCCGCCGTCACGCCGCGAAGTAATTCCAACACACAGAGATACCAGGACTTGGCAGAATTGTAACACACAACGCCCCCCCGCCTGTCCTTCCCCCCCTTCCCCCTGCACCCCGCCCCCGAATTGTTGTGTATTCGCTGCACATATTGTAGAACGAAACGTCTCGTCTTGGCCGCCGCAGCAGCGACACCCCCCGCGGTGCCAGCCGGACACCGCGTCCGCGCTTGATCGCCGTGCCTGGAGCCTTTGTCGCTCTCCCGACGCTTACTCGCGCGCACGTGCAATGTCCTTTTTGTCGTCGTCGTCGTCCTCGTCCTCGCCGTCGATTCGCGACGCAGGTGAAAGCGGTGCTCGGCCATCTCGAGGCGACCCTCACCGAAGTTTCGTCCTTGGGACAGCCGGCGACGACCACGCCATCGCCTGGCAGCGGCTCCCGAGGCAGCACCGCTACCCCTCGAGCCGCCACCGCTGCCGCAGCCGCTTCTGCAGCGGTCGGTAGATGGGGGCCCGCCGGAAGAGTCGGAGGGCTGAGAAGTCCTGGGGCGACGGGTGGCGTTGGCGGCGACGCAGCGCTCCCTACTTGGCACCAGCTCCTCGATCGCGTCCGAGCTCTTGCCAGGTGAGCGACCTTGAGCTGCACTGAAAGCAGGACTCTGGCTGAACAGCAGGCAGCGAGGGGTTCTGATGCGGCTCGCAGAAGCTCGGGCGTGTTTTTTATAAAAGTCGGCCAAGGTCTACGTCGTACGATAGTCGTACAGGAGCAGCAGCGTCTTGCAGCCACCTGGAAAGTGTCAAATCAGCATGGTCAAGGCGAACCAATTTGTTTTTTTGTTTCGTTTTTTCTACGGGTACGTCGATCGGTCGGATTTGAGCCAGTCGCCCGCGGGGTTCAGCCAAAGTGCATGTCGGCGCTAAGATCACGCTGAGTGACGTGCTATGAGAGGTAATAGCGCCAGCGGTATCGTCATCGCCATCACCAGCCACTATTACGGGGGGCCATAGTAAATAGGACCTACGGTACACATAAAAACATATATATATATATACCTATTCCTATTTACAATATCTGGTTCTATTTAATATGGTCCCCCGTAGTAACACGAACATCAACACCAACGCCAGCACCAACACCAACGCCAGAACCATCTCTTATCGACCTCAAACGCCACGCCAACGCCAATACGACGACCACCACCAACACCAAACACAGAACTAATACCACACCAACAACAAATAACAAATGAACACTAACGCCAATCCCAGCACCAACACCAATCCCAACACGAACTGGTTGCGGCGATCGCTATCATGTGCTGTGTTTCGGGTCCTATATACTCCACTACTCGTAGGACAGTGCCAAGACTACAAAGACGGTGTCCGTCGAATGCGGCAGTGGCTCTAGCCTTTTGCGCCCTTTGCTCACAAGCGCTCTTCCCATCCCGATCGCCACCCCGAGACACAGGCAGCTGCAGTGGGCAGAGAGAGCTACGCAGAGGGCGGTAGATGGAAGGATACACGTCACTCGCGACAGCGGTAAGCCCACACGACAGCGGATATACGGTTACCTTGATGACTCGGTGGCGTCATGCCGGGGGGGGGGGGAGGGGGGGGCGGCTACGATGACGGTGCTACACTTGAAAGAGGGAAGGCAAAATATAAAAACGGGCGCGGGGAGGGGGAGGGGGGGTCGCATAGGTCCACGGTAGGTTTGGTTCGCGCACGGACGGACGCCGAATGACACGCGGCTGATCGCCATGTAACCGCGGAGTGTCTGACTGCAGCTGCTCTCTGCCTCTTCTTCTGTCTCGCCTTTGGCAACGCAAACGGTGCCCGAACACAAGCGCAAGTGCTCTTGACCAGTAAAACTGCCCACAGCGAAACCGGCGCTTACGTTCGTTTGTGACCGCCATCCTTTGACCACCGCCCCGCTTGCAAACAATCGCCTCCACTCTGCCAAATTCACATGTGCGCGCACACTCACGCCGAACACGACGCCCCCCGAAGCAGGGGCGTTCTTGAAGCCACACGCCGGCAGCCAGCGCCGACCCCGAGACCTTCGCGTGCGCATGCTCGACCCGGACCACTTCACCTGCCCCCCTCCGGCGCACGGCGCCGTGCACCAGCAGCGGCCGGGCACGGCCCCGGCAGAAGGACACGCCTCCGTGTCGGTGGGCTACCTTTCAATCTGCCGCCCGCCCCATGGCGCGCCTGCGGCGCGCAACGTCTCGACGCGGGTGGGGGCTGCGGCAGAGGAGGCAGCCAAAGCGGCGGCGGCGGCGGAGGCGGAGGCGGCCACGATAGCGCTGGGAGCAGGTGGTGACGGCCGGCCGGGTGCCATTCCCGCTGTGCACGAGATGTACCACCTGGACGCGGCGTCGCTTGTAAGCTTTGAGGAAGCGGCGGCGGTGGCAACGCGCGCGTTGGGAGACCTCTTGACCCACATCGGCGGCGGTGGTGGTGGTGGTGGTGATGGTGACGGTGGCGATGGTGGCAGCGGTGGCGATGGCGGGCGCGGTAAGGTCGGAAACATCGATGACGACCGCTGGGGTGATCGCGCTAAAGACTCCCGGAAGTCGGCGCTTATGAGCCAGCAGGGGGTGGCATTGCTGCTCTTAGGAGTGGACGGCGGCGGCGGCCGCGGCGACGGCGGGGGAGGGGCGATTGTCGAAGCGATCTCGGACGTTCGAGACAGTTTTCGAGAGCTGGTGGTCGCCGCGACTGCTCTCGGGGTGGTGGTGCCGTGCGCGCCGGAGGGTGCAGGTAGGAAAGGGACCGTGGCATTGTGTTTCGCGCATGCGTGTGTTGATCGTTTCAGTTGCGATCTCGCTTTGTCTTGGTTGTGCTTACCTCTCGCGGAGAAGTCGGGACCGTTCGTTCGGCACGGACTCGTTTCGTTTTCTGTCGTGTCTCCGTCGTTGTTGTCATTGATCCCGAGCGAGCCGTACTCCGGGAGCAGCGCGGGGTTGCAGAGGGAGAGGGAGAGTGAGCGTACATCGAGGGCTCCGTTAGATAATACATCCTACTTTAAATCGGCCCCAAGTGGAGCGGTTTCGCTGACAACATAAGCTCTACGGTATGTGCGTGCTGAATCGAGCGGCTTTGTCCGCATAGAAACCCGCTGCTATGCTGTAACTTGGCACAGACTGTTCTCATTTGGATTGTTCCCGGTGTCGCCAAATGCATGCTTCTTTTACGAATGCGATGGCGTCTGTGTCAATCGGTCGAACGTTCCGGTTTTGTTCTTGCCCTGCCAACGCTTCCGCTTCGTTTACAGTCGTAGCGCACGCCTGTCCCCGCGCCTCGAGTTCAGTTAAGTCGCGTTCTCCTGATACACCCCCCGCCGCGCCCTTTCCCTCTTCGCCGCTGCCCCCCCCCTCCCCTTTCGCCCTTCCTCCCCTCCTCCTCCCCCCCCCTCCTCCTCGTCCTACCCCGTGCACGAAACCCATCGGGGACGTCGTCCGGTGGGGGGAAAACTATTTCTCCGTCGTATCTACATCCTTCATGTTTGCCAAAACAAAAAATAGGAGCGGCCTCCGCCGACTCCAGCGGCCCCAGCCTCCGCCTCCTCCGAGGGGTCAAGGCGGCGGGAGGCGCGGAGGGCGCGCGTCGGCTGGACGCCCTCGCTCGGCGCCTGCCCGCGGAGCGGGCGGCCCTGGAGACTGTGGCGGCGGCGGGCGTGGCAGAGGCGCGCCAGTGGCGCGCGGCCGCTGTTGAGCAGGCATCCGCCGTGGTGTCCTTGGGAGAGGTGCGATGTTCGCGCGCGCGCGCGAGGTTTACATTTTTTTCGGAAAGTTCGATAATTCTGATATCAAATTCTGACAGTGGTGATCGTTTGTTTTTTTATGGGATTTTTTATGAAACAGAAACCGCACAGCAGTCGTACGCAAAACAGTTGGTGAGACCCCTACGTACATATGCGCGGGGTAAATGAACCTGTATACGAGCGAGGGCCTTACCGGCCCCCATGTTGTTTTCATTTTTTGGAATACAAGTTTGAAAAAAATCGATTTCCTCGTAGCAGACACCTTATCGAGGTTAATTGGCAGTATACGTGCTGGTCTGCTTGGCTTCCGAGGCTCACTATAATCAAGCTTAATCCTGTTTTTTTGTTGTTTAGCCCCAACCATAGGGCCACGGCGCGCTCATGCCACACAGGATCACGCGAGGGAGTACAACCAGCCAAAACTTGTCAATATCTCCCCTTTTTCTGTCTGCGTACTCCAGAACAAGCGCTAACATGCCCCATCCACCGTCACATCACAATCCCCCCTCCCCCACCCCCCCACCGCCCACACTCTGCAGGGCCTGCGAAGTGCCTGGAACTCCCAAATCCGCCGGATCTCTTCGCTCTCGCGAGCCCTGACAGCGATCCTCAACGCCTCGCGGCAGCTCCGGTGCTCCCCGGAGTCGGCACCCTTGCTGCGCGGGGCCGCGGGCCCCCTTGCCGCCGCACTGCTCCAGACCTTAAACCTCTTCGAGCCGGAGCTAGGGGAAGCGGCCTCGGGGCTCTCGAGCCACGCGCGGCGCGGCGAGGAGTCCGTTTCGCGGCTGTGGGGGAAATTCGAGGACTCGTGCCGGGAAAACGAGGGAGGGGTACGGGAAGGCGGCGTACAAGTAAGAGGCGTTGCCCCCGCTGCAGACGAGAGGGGCCGGGAAGACTTCGCGGGCGCCGGGAGGGCGTCGGAGCGGGCCGACGGTGGCGGTGGTAGCGGAGGTATTGGAGGTAGCGGTGGAAGCCGCGGCGGGGGAGGCGGAGGTGTTTTTTTCGGCCGGCAAAAAGCGGGTTCGAGTGGGAAGGAGGATGGCGTGGAGGGGAATGGTGGGCCGGGTGGGGGCGTGCTCCGGCGGAGCTCTATCGATCATAGAGAGCCTTGGGTGGACTGAGTGCAAAAAACCCACCGGTGCGTGTGCCTGCGTGCGTTTGTGTGTGTGGGTACGGTAGGAATAAGCAGAGAGAAGAATGCTGCTGAATTAGCAACGAGCGACGGTGCTACCCATCGACAGAGGTTCCCGTCCTCGTACTTTGATTTGTGGAGCACAAGTCGGAGGGGCAGCCTACGGATGGTGGAAGAAAATGAAGAAAGCAAACACCGCCATGCTTTCTCTGCTGGAGATTTTATTCGACGTCGAACAATTATTTCGTTTGTCTCCCTGTCCGTCTGCCTCTCTCTCTCTCGGGTGAATACAGGTCGCGACCGAAAAAACGCACCTCGGACCCTCGAGACTCCAGGGCAGCAGCATTAAACTTGTTTCGGTGTGCCGATGACACTGCTGTACACCGCTCTCACCACACATTTTGACATTTTGTACTTTTGGCCTATCGCCGAGTACCACAAATCACAATATTAGTGGAACGCGATTGATATCACACTGCCATTCGAGAATCGTATAGCAGTGTGACGATGCCCCACTCCGCCACCTTATTTTACCCTACAAAAGCCGGTACCGACATGCTAAAGGGAATTTTGGCACAGAAAAGGACAGGGCAAGACCGCGGTAGCCCGAGAATCTGGATAGGGTACACACACTTCGCGGATCACCATTTTTGGGACTGCAAAACCAAACATGGGCAAAAACTTGGCGCCCAGCGTACGAGTATTTTCACGAACACCATGGTTTAAAGACGGATACCCACCCACCCACCCGACCGCCCGCAACGACGTTAACCCGCGGTGGAACGGGACCGAGCCAGCAGCCGAGCCGAACAAGCACCACGTTGGACGGGTGGAAACCCCCGTGAACAAACAAAAAGCAAGGAACCCAAACCAATGCGTCTGAGACCAAAGAAAAATAAAAACACCACTCACACTTTCACACATATTAACTAGACAGACCGACAGACGAAACAAACATATGTAACAAAAAAACGCACACAAAATAGAACAAAATCAGGAGAGGTCGCGTCGGTCGAAACACGTCGGGTATAATTGACCGCCGCCGCTGCATGGCGTGTCCTCCTTTGCCAACCGGAAACTTGCTCGCTGTCTCGTCACGCCATAGTCGCGTCGCGTCGCACAGGCTGGATAGCAAAACAAATCGAGCCCCCAAGACTGACGTTGCCTCCGCCCCCCACCCCGCTCCGCCCCCCTGCCCCTACCGCGTCCCCACCACGCCACCGGGTTGTACCGAGCGGCATGCTATGTACCCTGCCCTGTGTTTCGCCACCTCGGCCCATCGCTGCGCAGCACCCACAGCACGGCACAGCATGGCCAAGGAAACAGCTCAGGCTGCCTGACGACCGACCCCAGAGCACAAGAAGAGACGCAGGGGGACCACAAACAAGCACGCAGCCACTGCCTCGTGCCTGTTTTCTTCCATCTTCTCGCCTCTCTCTCCGCTTTTAAAAGCATACCTTTGGCTGCAGGGGGATCCTCGCCGGGAAACGGCTACAGCCGATATCATCAAATTTCACATGCTTCCCCCGCATTTCTGCCATCCAGAGTCTCGCTCAACGGAATCCACGCCGCCTGCGCGAAGCTGCGGGGCCTGGCCGGCGACGAAAATGCGCCGGGTGGGGAAGGAGGGGGGCTCTTCCCGCATGATGCACGCGTCAAACCCCTCTGCAAAGACAACGCGTGCGGGACCACGGGGTCGTGTGAGCAACTCTCGGCACGATGCCCCCACCTGTAATGTTCACTCATCCAAGCGCATTCAGCACTCCGCCGGAGGCGCCACCGCAGCAACACAACCGGCGCCACCGCTGGGTAGGGTCTCTACCCGGGGAAGCCTTTTGCCCCCCCCCCACCCGCCGCCCCCCTGCCCCCATCCCACCCAAAACAAAAATCCATGTTCCAATACCTCAGCAACACAACACCTCGATACCCCAAATTTGACACGAATACAGACTACTCGTACAACTTATGGTACAACTCCCCCGAAGCAACTCCAACAAAATCACGAGCACAACGTTACAAAGAAGTGGCTGCACTCGCAAAAAACATGCCGAACCACGTCACCAGCAGCATCAGCACCAGCGGCACCAGCAGCAGCAGCAGCGTAAGCGGCGGCGTCCGAGCCCGCCCCCCGCCCTCCCACTTCAAGTTCTGCCTCCCATCCTCGAGGAACCCTCCGTGTTCCGTCTGGCCGCCGCCGGCGCTGCTGCCCAGCGCTGGCGCTCGCTCCTCCCGCGGGTGACTAATCCTCCCGGCCAACGCCTTCTCTCTCCCCGCCCCTCTCCTTCGACGCCCGAAGCGCGCCGTTGGCAGTCCCCCCGGCGCCTCCGTTAGAAGGCGCGACAGCGGAGGCAGCGGCAACGACGGAGGCGTTGGTGGTCGTGGAAGCCGCGGCGGTAAACACGGCGGCGGCATGGTGGTGTTCAGCGGTGCGCCATTCATCTACTCCTCCCTCCGGTGATACGGCCGGAACAACATCCGAACCAGCACGGGCATCAGTGCTTTCGGCGTCGGCGGCGGCAACAGCTGTCGCTCGCCTCGCCGAAGGTTCACTGCTTCCCCCTCCCTCCCCCTTCTCCGCACCCCCCCCTCCTTCCGCCCGGATCGAGCTTGCTATGACTCCTCTCACCCCCGTCTGCTCTTCGCTACTACTGCCACCACTGCCGGCACCGACGCTGACACTGCCACCGCCACCACCGCCACCCCCCCCCACCCCCCCACTCCCACCAACACCACCATCAACACGGACGCCGCCACCGACCCTACTAGAACTCCCGCCGAGTCCATCCGGCTGTTGGCGGTGGCGGTGGCGACGACCACGACCGCGTCCTCTTCTCAGCAGTTTCATCGCCATCATCGTGACTCCGACCACCACAATCGACATCACGAAAGGGAGGGCGACCTCGGCGAGCACATCTGACGCTCCCATGAGCCAGAGGCCCAGCACTGCCGGGGCGGAGCCGGAGCGGCGGTAGTACTGGCGAGCCAAAGCGGGGTCGGCCTTCACACCCACGCCGTGCTGCCAAAGGAAACGACAAAGAGCGTGTTCTTATGGGTTTTCTGTGTTGTTTTTGAGGGGGCTCGATGCTCGATGCGTAAGAGGGCGCAGGAGGGGGGGTGTACTCGATAGGAGAGATGTACTCGATCTCATGCATGGCCGTAGTCGTATGACCACACAGCACGGAGGGGGGGGGGAAGGGGCATCGAGTATTGAGTGTTTCCGTTTAGATATGTGGTTTCATCTGCTGCTATGTTGCGTGGTAACTGTCGTGGGGGTTTGGCCGCTCGGTCGCGCTTTTGGTACAATGTGCAGGAGCTTGTCTTCGCCATTAGTCTAGACAACAGACAACAGGAACCATAGCAACAACAGCATCATCAATAGCAGCAGTGACAGACACAGTAACGACAGCAACAACAGCAGTGACCAATATATAATCTATCGGCAGCAAACTACGAAAATAAACACCACCACCGCCACCACCCACAAGACCACCTCCCCCCCCCTCCCCTCCCGCGATCGTCACCAACCCAAAAACACCGCGTGCGCCCAAAACCCCCTTCACCTCTCCTCCACCACCCCCACCTGATGCAGCCAACCCATCGCAAAGAGGCCCCGCCGGCTCCCCCCCCCCTCCGCCTCGCCCGCCAGCCTGTAATAGCCGACAGCGTCCGACAAAAGCCTCGCCCCGTCGCCCTCCCTCGCAACGCGGGAGGCTTCGCTCTCCCTGCCGTACCCCGTCCCCATGCCGGGCCCGAAGCCACCGGGGGTTTCCAATTTTTCCGCGGTTTCCTCCGTCCCCCTCGGTTCTGTCGCCGCCGCGTCTCCCTTGACCCACGGCAGCCAGCCGGCGCCGGGGGGGACGACGCCTTTCGCCTTCGCCAGCCGGTACAGGTGGTCCGCTATCTCACACCTTGTTTTGGGGAGGGAGGGAGGGGGGAAGAGTGGGGGGGGCTACTCATGTCATGCATAACCGTAGTCGTAAGGCCATAGGCCCTTGCATCCCTGCAATGCCGTGACGGAGAACATCTGGTTTGCACCGACCAGGCAGATACTGCTTGCACCAAGCGCGAAGCGCCGTGAGGTGTTCGGTAAAACGCAAAAAGGGTGAGCAGCATCCTACTAAGAACCGCTGTGTAAGTAGATTTGGGGGGGGGGGGGGGGGGGGCAAGGCGAGTTCCCTCTTATACACAACACATGCAGGGTGCGGGTTGGGGATTCACGGGGGTCTGTGTACACCCGAGGTGACTGCTGTCGTTCGTTGGCTGCGCCACCGAAACAAACGCACGCGGTCAAGGAGTTTTGATGGTGAAATACGAGGTTAGGCTTCAACCACCCACACAAACAACAAGAACACAAATAACCCCCCCCCCCCGCCGTCCCCGCCACCAACCAGTGTAGACGCTCCCTGCCTGGCTCGCTCACCTCGCGTCCGCGTCTCCCTGCTCGGCCGCCATCCTCCGGTAGGTACGCGCCATCGCTTCGGGGTTCCCACCCATCGCCCTCACGACGTCAACTACGTCAATCACACCGCCACCGATACCCTCATCGCCTTCGTCCCCAAACCCCACGGACGGCGACGCCTCCGCCCCCACCTCCCCCAGCTCACTAGGCTCATCGCCGCCGCCGCTACTACTGCCGCCGGTGCTGCTGCCGCTGCTGCTGCTGCTGGTCTGGAGCACGCGGCCGGGCGACGTATCTCTAGCCTCGGCGAGTAAGCCTTGGTCCAGGAGCCAGGCGAGCGACGCTTGGCCCTCCGGGCTCCCCTGCTCCGCTGCGACGAGGTAATGCATAAACGCCTCTTGGTACTGCCATCGGGAGGGGGGGGGGAAGGAGAGGTGTTTGAAATTATCCTGTCGTGTCTGACGTCGAACGAAGCACATTATATATATGTGGCTCTTGCTACTACTGATAGCAGGAGGGCGCAGCAGAGCTAAGAGAGGAGGAGAAGGAGGAGAGGGGGCGGGGGGGGGGGGGGGGAGGGCGCTGAGATTTACGTCGAACCACGTCTAATTGGCATTTTGCCGACATGCACGCCTACAGCCTACATGTCAGCAATAGAGCTGACGCACTCCGCACAGCAACGGGTAGGCTAAGCGGTAACACGGTGTGCGAAGACGGTCTCGTGCAGCAGTGGAGTAGGCAGGTTTCGCACCGCGTTATGGGGGTCAGCGTAAAAACAAGAGCAGTCCTTCGTCCCCCCCGACACGCGATGGAGAGGACGGGCGGCAGGTCGGCTGGCTAACGGTACCACGACAAAAAACGGCATCAACGCCGACTCCAAAACAAGACCGAAACCAAACACCAGTACAATCGCCAACAAAGACCAACACACCTCCACAACAACACCAACAACACCAACAACATCCACGACCCGACAGCAACACCACCACCGACAACAACAAACTCAACGGTAGAAAACCATTGACACACCCCAACTCCGAGGTCGCGTCGATACAACGGTGCTTGGGCCCATACGGTACCCTGACCTGGCTGCCTTTGCCCCATCTCCCCTGTCTCTGCTAGTTTGCTGCTAGTTTACGAGATATTACATCTGCGTCCTCTGGGTTGTTGCGGGTATATACCTTGGAAGACTCTGAACAATACCCATCTACAACCTCTCTGGACAACTCTCTGCGGCACCTTCCCCCCGGTCCCCAGCGAAGTGGCTGCACAATCACGCAATGGGTGGACGGCGACTTCGCTGGGACAATCTCCTGCTTTCGCTACCACTTGGCGAAGCGCCTTGAGGGCCTCCGAGTACCTCCACACCCTGATGTGGTTACCGTACCGACACGACGATAAGGGGGGGCGCTTTCCGGCAATGTCGGATAACCCGATGGCGACTCCACCATGAGAGCGACGGCGCCGCCGCCTGCTCCTACCCCGGAATGAACCCTCCAGGCGTCATCGTGTGTGCGCACGATAACCAACCCCTGGTGGGTCTGGTCTCGAAACGAACCTCGATACAGGTGGTGGCCTACGTGGCCTGGTGCCACTGCAACGAGGTCAACTGCCTTTCCCCCCTCCCGCTAGATATTTTGTAGAGGTTGGGTTGGCGTCGGTTAGGCAACGACCCTGTAAAACACGCCGCTCACGTGAGCTAGACAACGAGGGTACCGTTTCGTTTTTTGGGGGCGGTCGGTCACAGCTGGTGATCGAGCTAGATCATTTGTTGTGCGGGGTGGAAAAATCTTTACTCCGCACAAGGGGAATGGTCGTATCACGTAGTGTGTACCTGGTATATGGTAAGGTTCCCACGAGGAAGCTACATAGTACCCCCATTGCTGTCTCTGGAAGTGGCCGCACCGAAAAATAAAGCAACATATTGCAACTGTTATCCATATGCATGTCCGCCTCACAAGCGGTTCTCAGCAGGATGCAGCTCACCCTTCATACGACTCGCCCAACACCTCACGGAGCTTCGCGCTTGGTGCAAAAAATGTCTGCCCTGGTCGGTGAAAACCCGACGTGCTCCGCGCCGGCATTGTAGGGATGTGAGGGTCTATGGTCATACGACTGCGGCCATGCACGGTATCGAGTACCCCACCCCCCCCCAAATGTCTGCCTGGTCGGTGAAAACCCGACGTGCTCCGTCCTGGCATTGTAGGGATGCGAAGGTCTACGGTCATACGACTACGGGCATGCATGATAATGAGTATCCCCCCCGTGCAACGCTACGCCTCTCCTCGTCAAGCAACGCAAGGACGGGGTGCACCACGCCGATAGGCGAGGCGGAGATTTCGCCTGACCTGCCACACAAAAACGAAAATAAAAACAGTCCGTTCAACACAAGGGACATCCAAAGAGGTCGGCCGCCCGAACCCCACAACGGGGCCAGGTTCTGTCCTTTTCACGATTATGTCCCACGATCAACAACAGCAACGACTCCATCACCGGCAACAGCATCACCAACACTACCAACACGTACACCACCACACCACCACCACCGACAACAACAGCAACAATGACAACCCCACCAGCAACAGCAACAGGGCCACACCCGTAATCTGTAAACCATTACCAGCCAATGAGAGTCCCAACCTCCGTCTTACGTTTCCTCTTTCGTAGGCGACCCTCCCATCGACGAGCGCAGTGTCCTTGACGCACAGGCGGGCGTATTTCTCGTAGTACCCCGCCGCCGTCTCGCACGCGTCCGGTTCTCCTGGGAGCACAGGACGAATCGAATCGAATGGATAAGGCTACAATTAAACCAGAACCGAACCAAACCGAACCAAACCGAACCAACGAGGTACAAACCAACCAAGCCAAACACACGTACGTACAGCAAACACAACGAGATAAAAACAGCAAACATCCGTGCTAGAAAACGTCCTGGATCCAACACGTATAGCCAAAAAATCAAACCTATCTGACTTTCCGCATAATCATGGGAAACGAACTATACGAGGTACGAAGCGCCACGAGAACATACAACAACGCCCGGGATGGGGGGGGGTCAACCGACACGTGTCCCCCCCCTTCTGCCATCACGTCATGCCGCCTGTCAGACCTTTGTAGTCGATTAGGTTGATGTCCGCAAGGGCCAAGAGAGCATCCATCCCTCCGTTGTCGGCAGACTGTTTGAGTTTTTTTATTCCACCAAGCGCAAAGAACGACGGAGGGAGTGCGGCGAAGGAAGGCGTGGGGGTGGGAGTGGGGACGGGGGTGGAACCGGCAGAGAGCGGGGGTGGGGGTGGCGGTAGAGGGTGAGAGCTTGAAGATGGAAAATGGGGACAGCGGGAGCGCAGGGGGGGGGGGGGGCGGCGTACTCATTTGTTCCTTGCCTTAGTCATTTGACTATTGACCACGCAGCGGGGGGGGGGGGGGGATTGGTCGGTCGATATTAAGTACACTGAAACACACGCAAGACAGTAGCGATCAACATCACCGAGAGGCATGGATGATGCCGCAAACTCCCCCGGCGGTTCGAGGTAGAGACGAAACGTGGTAAAAAAAGAAGCGAAGCAGTTGGTGGACCCTGGCAGGCGGCGACGAAGTCGTTCGAGGCATCACCCACACCTTCGCACCAATGGGCCCCATCCTTCAGGCGCCAATCGGGTGCACCTTCCCTCCCCCTATACCCCCCGCACCTAAAAATGTGCGGAACAAGCCCCCAGAACACAAAAGCGGGGGGAACAAGGAAAGGCACCGTCTAAGTTGATACCCCTGTCCCACCCTATGATACCCAGGTTCCCCAGACGTGTTCTCCGTGGGCACTTCCCGACGACGTGAACGAAGAGCTGAAAAACAAAACAAACGCAAACACAAAAGAAGCGCCAAGACCGGCACGGCCGACGGAGGCAATTAGCTCATCAACAGCGACATTCGACAGATGTTGAGCTCTCCGCGCGCAACACTCTCCCAGCCAGCTAACCTACCTACCTACCTACCTAACTACCAAGCAACCAACTACACACCCGACCGACCAACTAACTCTTCAACTTCTAAAACAACAACCAACCAGCGTGTCAAGCCAACCAACACGCCAACCACCCACAACACAGAACGACCGACCAGCGACACAACCAACCACCCAACAACCCACCAACGAAGCTAACAGCCAACTAACACATCAACCACCACCACCCCGCACCCCATACCCCACCCACCTCCGTGTAGTACTCCACCGCCTTGGTCAAGTTAACACCCATGTACGGGACGTGCCCGTGCTGAAACATGCCTCCCAGGCGGAGCGCGGCCGTCACCTGTGGCTCTTCAAACTGCCTGCCCATTTCCTGCACGGAGGCACAGCAGCGGGTACACTTTCACTTAACAATCCCGCCAACCTATTTGTCCTTCACGAGGAATGTAAAACAAGCGCGGCCGCTGTGTATCACGCAGCTTGCGAAGTGGAGCATCAACCACTCGATCGGTCGAATTCACAGCTGACGTAGTAGTGACACCTTCTTTGAAAGCTGAAGATAGACGGCATCAGCGAGCTACACGGTAGAATGCTGGCGACAGCAGGGACTACACAGTAGACTCGACAACGGCAACTACACACATGTCTGAAGGCGACAGCAGGTACAGTTGAGCAAAGACTAGGGGCGATAGCACCTCGTACAGCTTATAGTAGGTAAGGGACGACAGCAGAGGTTACCGCTCAGAACATGGTTACTAACGGCGACAGCGGCGACAGTTTAGCAGTAGGATGCGGGCGGCAGCAGCGATTCCAATCAGTCACGGGCGGCACCCATGAACGGCCTCGGCTGGCGGAGCAAAACTACCGTAGTGCAGCACGCGCAGAACAGCAACGCCCGAAGACCCAACAGCAGCCACCGAAAACCTTACTCCTGTTTTCGAGGGGAGCAGTCGTAGCAACGACGCACGCCACCGTCACAATTAACCTGAACAGCGTCAATAGGAGCACCACCATCGACACCACTACTGACGTCAACAACTACAACGCTAGCATCAACCTCGCTAACACCTCCAACTCCAACACCCAAAAGACACCACACCAACACCGACACTGACACCTGCGCCAACACCCACCAACATCGACGCCGAAGTCAACACCAATGTCAAACACCAACACCAAACACAAATACACCTACAAAACTTGCACCAAACCCAGCACCAACACCAACATCAACGCGAACGCCTACATCAACACCAACATCTACACCGACACCTACACCATCACCGACACCAACACCCGCGCCGACGCCAACATCGGCCCCATCACCGACACCAGAACCAACACCAACGTCAACATCAACACCAACAACACCATTCCGAACATCGGTACTACCGTCAACACCAGTAACAACACCAATACCAGCACAAACACAAACAACTACACCAACACCAAAAAACACCATCACGGGACTACAGTGCATACCCCCCTCCCCCCTTCCCTCCCTCCCCCCACCCCTCACTCACCAATGACTGCCAGAACAATAGGTACGCCTGCATCATGGCCCACTTCCCCCCCGCCCCCCTACCATCCCTCGTGTCCGAGTACTCCGAGTGCAGCCACATATCCGCGAGGGCGGTTCCGCACGCCGGGTCTCCCGCCTTCCACACAAAAAGACATCGCGGGGGGGGGGGAGGAAACAATATAAAAATGACGAAAAATAAAATGAAAATGAAATTCAACATGTCCAATGAACATGAAAACGGACACCCGGGATGAAAATGAACACACATGCAAAAACGCACGAATAGCGACAAACAGACCGACAGGCAAATGGATGGGCTCCCGCACGAGCATCGACGCGCCGCCACTGCCGTCGTCAACGCCGACGCCACCGCTGTTGCTGCTGTTGCTGCTGTTGCTGCTGCTGCTGCTGTTGTTGCTGCTGCTGCTGCTGGTGTTGCTGCTGCTGCTGCTGCTGGTGTTGCTACCATTGCTGATGCTGCTGCTGTGTCTAAGCGTGCAGAGCAGTTTCCATTTCCGACAACTCGCACTTCACCCTTAGAACAAAAAAAGAGAAACACCTATGCGCGTGCGCTACGAGACACACCGTGATGAAAGGGGTCGCATACGGTACATGACATGGGCCGCTTTGACCTATCGACCGATTAGACGTTTCAATGATCGAAAAAAACAAGCACATTGCAAACCACCACCCCTCCCCGCTCCGCTCCCCTCCGCGCCCCCCCCCCCATCCCCGCCCCCCCTGCCCCCCCTGCTACTTGCCGCCGCCAACTCACATTAAACCCCTTCACGTACAGGTCGGCCGCGGCAATGGCCCCGCTGACCCCGCCTCCGACGACCTCCCAGTTCCACGACTCGCCGCTGTCCCGGCCCCCCCAGGCATCCCTGCCCTCCCTCGTCGGACCCCTGCCCTCCCGCCAACCATCACCATCCTCTTCCTCCTCCTCCTCCTCATCGTCATCATAATCCTCATCTTCATCATCTTCATCATCACCGGCTTCGCTTTCGCCTTCCCTGGCAACTCCCGCTCCCCAGCGAGTCTTGGTCAACCTATTCTTGCCCCACACAGCGAACGCCAGCTCTCGCAGCTCAGACTCGGGCTTGGGCCGGGCAACCCAGCCGGGTTCCTTGTTGAGGGCGCGGGGGTCATCGCGGCCACCCCCGTCGGGAAGGACGGGCTGGAGGTGTGCGGGGAGGTGGTCGCCGATGTGTCCGTTGTGGTGCATCCAGGCCAGGTAAGCGTAGCCCCCGATCTCCCCATTTCGGATGGCCTTCCACATGAGCTGCACATGCATATGTGATACATTAGAAATGGAAATAATGCCAAATAATCGACGGGTTATCGTAGAGAGAGTTTGCGGGAGAGGGGGAGAGGCGGGGGGGGGGGGGGGGGCATGGAAGGGTGGGTGGGTGGGTGGGTGGGTGGGCGGGTGGAGAGCGGCGGGTTGACTGTAGCAGCGAACCAAACCGCGCTTATCCGAGCCGAACCGAACCGAACCGAACCGGACTGAACCGATTCAATTGGGGGGAAAATGACGACGGCACTTGAACTGTGCCCGTACCGCAAGGATACAAGCAGAGCCAGCACTAGCACACTTATCACACCTGCGCCTGCTTCGACGGCCAACTCCTTTGGTACCTCTCGTTAACTGTCCTAACCAGAACCAATCAAGGGCCTTTCGCCCCTCTCGAGGCGCGAGACACAAGACGCAAGATACAAGACATAAGCCACAAGACATACCGGTACAAGACACAAGACATAAGACACAAGACATACCGGTACGACATACCGGTAAGACGGAAGACACAAGACGCGAGACATAACGTGTACAAGACACAAGGCACAACGCGCAACACGCAAAAGACAACATAACAACACTCAACACAACACAACACACAACACTCGAGAACAACACAAAAATCACAAACAAAAACACGACCGAAACCATCGAAACAAGCACGAGCCTTACACACGAAACGCTGATACTCGCCCCACAGCAAAACGAGTACAAAAACAAACTATCACCTGCTCAGCCTTTGCGAAGTCGGTGCGGATGGCTATCGCGTCCCACCCATTGAGGTACAGGTACCCCAGCATCAAGGTTGCCGCGGGCTGTAGCATCGACGCGCGATGTTGGTGTTCATGCCAATTATTGGTGCATTGGTGTCGGCGTTGATGTTGATGTTCCGCGTTGGTGTTTAGTGTTTAGTGTTGGTGTTGGTGTTAGCGTTGGTGTTAGCGTTGGTGTTGGTGTTGGAGTTAGCGTTGATGTTGGTGTTAGTGTTGGTGTTGGGGGTGGGGTCGGTATTGATGTTGGTGTCGGTGTTGGCGTAGGCGTTGGCGTTGGCATTGATGTCGGTGTTGGCATTGGCGTAGGCGTTGGCGTTGTCATTGATGTCGGTGTTGGTGATGATGTTGATGTCGGTCGGTGCGGTATTTTGTGCGTCGTGTTGGCGTTGGCGTTCATGGTGTTGGCGATGGACAGCAGTTGCAGCAGATGTTGCCCAACACAATCGTCGACAGAATAGCAGCAGAGCAAGGGTAGGACGGTGGCGCGAACGCGGGGACGAGACGAAAACACGCGGGCGAATGAAGCAGCTGCAGCCGTTCCGCTTCAAAGCTCCCTCGCGTCGGCACGAAGGACTAGCGTCGGAAGGATCCAATAACGGACAGGTTACCGGCCGATGTTTTCAAGACCCAGCAATCGTGTGAGGGGTTGTTTGTTCGTTCGTTCGCAAGCAAGCAAGCGCGTGGATACGGTGTGCGTTCGTCTAACCCGCAAAGGCAACCGAAGCGATCCCGTCTTCTTAAAAAATGGCGGCATACAGCGGCGACGTTCGACATATTCCAGCACGGCTTGACATATGACAGCGCAGCCTACCTCCCGCACGAGACGCCCAGCCAAACACAAGAGACAGCCAAGCGGAAGGGAACACGGAAACAGCACACTCAGAACACACCTATCTTACCGCGTAAATCTGGACAACGATCGAACAACAAATAACCACGGAAAGAAAACACCATTACAAAAATCAACAACACCGACAACATTACTAACAGTACCACCACCACCACCACCACCACCACAACCATCAACACTACCAACACCAACACCAATACCATCCCCAACACCAGACTCACGTCGCCCGCTTCAGCCCTCAACAAGACGTCATCCCGCATATCGACGTCACGCGGCGGTCCGCCCTCCATGCCTGCTCCTCCCCCCCCTCCGCCCCCCCCGCCCAGGCCCAGCACCCCATCATGGCCACCCCCCATATCGGCGCCACCCCCCCACCCACCAACGCCGTGCTCCCCGCCAAGACGGAAGGTGTCGGGGGGGAGGTATTGATCCTGCCAGGCGTCTTCCCGCCCCTGAAATGTGAAAATATGAGAACATGGAAATACGGAAATGTCGAAATATCATATGTAAGAAAAAATGAAAAAAATGGGATTTTTTTTCTTTTTTTTCAAACGAAACATGCGAAGAATCGCAATATCGAAAATAAGGTACCGAAATTCATATTTGTATACGTACGTGTATTGTCGACAGGCGCAGAACCAAAAAAAAAAAAACACGCCAAAAGTTCCTAACATACATACCCGCAGCCGGAACGAGAACAAACCTTCTACGGATACCTTGGGGACTCAGCCCCATTCCCAATCAACGAAAAAACCCCCCGACAAATTACATGAAAATACCGTCAGCGCTGCTTTGTCCACACCAGTCTAACCCCCTTTCCCGTTCTTACCTCGCGGAGCTCCTGCACGGCCTCCTGGTAGAAGTGCACCGCTTCGGGGCAAAGGGGTGTTTCCCCAGCATGGCCCACGTGAAAACGGTACCTAGAAAACGAAACGCGTGGGGGGAAGGAAGGGGGGGGGGGGGGGGGGGGGGGTGCAGGGGTCAAAACGCCTCCTCCCCTACGCCACGGGTAAAAATAATGGCAACAAACTTTATCCGACCCCCTTCTTTGAGCGGCTGAGAGCAGGGAGGAGCGGGGGGGGGGAGGGGCGGAGCGGAATAGCTTTCGTCGGGGGCGGTCCCTCCGATCATAACGCTAGTAGTAGTCACGGCGCGAGGGGATAGTATTAGTATCGCCCCGTAAAAACAACATGAGTCTGTTTTTAAATGTACGGAATCGAACCGAACGGAACGGAACCCAACCGACACAATACTGAACGGAATCAACGTAAAACCGAGCCATATCAGAACCAAACCGAACCGAACCGAACCGAACAAACCAGAGGTAAACCGAACCGAACCAGAACTAAAACAAAAACCGAGCCCCGAGTGAACCGAACCAACCCAACACCGAACTAGATCACGCAAAAAAGACAGGCGCCCCGCGTATTATACCGATGTTCAACACATAAACCCAGACAGCCAGTATTAAACGTAAACCACCCTGCATATATGCATAGAACGCAGTTAACGAGCTCTGCCGCTATCGCACAGCACGACCCCCCCCCCTCCCTACTTCCGCCCTGAACCCGCAACCAACCCACTCCCGCTCTCTACAGGCTTACCCGAGGAGGATGTTGGCGTTCGTGTTCAACGCGTAGGCGCCGCAGAAGGCCCACGTCCGCGCCTGGCTCATCCCTGCTCCCGCCTGCCCCCCGTGCAGCCCGGCCGACTGCAGCGCCGACAGGTAGAAGAAGGTCTCGGGGTCACCCATATCGGCCGCCTTTCGCCACCAACCGACCGACAAGCCAACCAACCAATGACCCAACCAACCGATTGGCCGACCGACCAACCAACCAACCAACCGATTGGCCGACCGATCGACCAACCAACGAACCAACCAACCAACCAATCAATCGAGCAACCGACCGAGGGGAGACCGGAGGGAGGAGTACGAAGGACAGAGGCGTTTCGACCGGGTTAAAAACAAATACACGCGTGAATTATGTAATCTGTTGGGTAGCTCCGCAAAGAGGAGAAAAAAGCGGGACGTATACCCACGCACCACTTCGAATACAACGGTTGGAACTCCCCCGAGGCAAGAATAACGGTAGGGGGTCTCCTCGGGTTCCAGTCAGTGCGTCGGTACGCGGGGACCCGAGGCTACGCTGATGACAAACTACAGAACCAGAAGAATCATGACAAGTCAGCCAAAGCCGCGCGAGAAGGCGAGCGACACAGACGTGGAGGGGGCAGCGAAACGGCCTTCGACCGCTCCCACGAGTGGCGCGCCGAACAAGATCGGACGCCCTCCATATTCAGGGCAACTCCCCGAGAAACCCAAAAAACACAGGAGACGTTGGTGTCAACAGCGGTCGCAACGGCAGAGTCACGGCAACTCCAACAAAAACCGACACAATCACCCCCGCGCAGAGTCACGTGATACCCCCTATAACCGCAAAAAATCAGCAGATGAGTCTACGGCATTCAGTTCAACAGCCCCCCTAACAGCTGCACCCCCTATTTTAGGGGGAAAACCACTTGGAGTCAAAGAGGCGTGCTACCATAGGGGTGGCAATTTTTGCCTTCCAAGGCAAATATTGATAGTTGACCGGGCTTCGTCACCCAATGTCGTCGGAACGCCATTGTTACGGGGGGCCATACCGGCAGTAAATAGGACCAAATATTGTTAGTAAAATTAGCGAGATATATAGTTTTTTGTGTGTATCATAGGTCCTATTTAATATGGTCCCCCGTAAGAGTGTTTTACGATTTGGTTCGTGATTTACCTACGTAAGCGTTGGGGTTGTTCACGGGGTGGCGCTTTCGGCTTTACTCAGGATCAGTATTTGGGAGAGGCATAGAGCTCTTGAAGGTGGGTGAAGTCAGGAGCCTCAGAAAAAAATAGGTGCGAAGTCTGCCGTAGCGCCAGCTTTAGAGAGGGGGCCATCGCTATCGTACAACGCCGTTTGACACACACCCGGACACACGAACAACAACAACAACAACAACAACAACAACAACAACAACAACAACGACAACAACAACACAGTACCTTGAACCCTACGAACGGACTTCCAACAATAATGGGTGTGTTTACAGTATATACAAAAATAGTTCCATCCCATTCATTTTCTATCTATACTTGGTACAGCTCCTAACTTAGCTTCTTTTTTTTGCCTCAAAGAGCTACCTACCTGGTACCCCTTATCGCAGCAGGCGTCACACACATCAACACACACATAAGCACGAATAAAAACACGTACACACCCGCACCTGCAGAAAGAGCTCGTGCGGACTCTCGGGCCCCTCCGATTTCCCCGCAAACCTCGCGAGGGCCTTCTGCCGCAACCCCTGGGCCCGAGCGATCATTTCCTCCTCTTGACGGCTGCGACCGCCAGAGGCATCGCTGCGCCTGTAATAGAGTTAGCGATCCCGCCGCCGAGGCCATGGTTGTGATCAAACCCCCCATCAAATCGCCCCAGCAGCAGCAGCACCACCACCAACAGCAGCGGCAGCGACAGCGCAAAACGAGACAAAGACAACTAACAGAGGTGAAGGCGAATACTGCACCACTCGTACAATAAGGAGAAACACGCCTCGTGTTGTCA
Source organism: Nereocystis luetkeana (assembly GCA_031213475.1). Taxonomy (NCBI): domain Eukaryota; class Phaeophyceae; order Laminariales; family Laminariaceae; genus Nereocystis; species Nereocystis luetkeana. The sequence goes on from JARUPZ010000007.1 coordinate 7,435,250, forward strand.
TATCAGAAGCGCCGAGTCGCCCTAGCTACGACAGCTGCCCAGGGAGAGCCCCAGACACATGCGTAGGTACCACGCGGGTGGTTAACCGCCAAAGCTCCCCCGTTGCCCTACCCTTCGCTATCCTGCCACTCCCGTGCCCTACCCCACCCTGCTCTACCCTACGCTACCCTACCAGTACCGTATCCTACTCCACCCTACTTATATACCTACCGTGCCCTACCCTACCCCACCTCACCCCACCCCACCTCACCCTACCCTACCCTACCCTACCCTACCCTACCCTACCCTACCCTACCCTACCCTACTCTACCCTACCCTACCCTACCCTACCCTACCCTACCCGACCTTACCCTACCCTACCCTACCCTACCCTACCCTACCCTACCCTACCATACCCTACCCTAACCTATACTGCCCAACCCTTATTGGAGATGATACTTGTCAGTAACGATCATATTCGTTACTCGATTACACTTACGTCATCTGGTATACATTTACGCATTCTATGTACAACAGACAGTTTTTCCAGTCTGAGTTATAGTAGGATAGCAGCAGCTGTCTTTTTACGCATATACTGCTGTGCACCCGTACGCACAGAATAAAGTCCCAATGACGAGTAGTGCCATGGATCTACTGTTGTGGTACGCACGTACATGATCTACGGCAGACAGCACATTTAGTACGTGCTATCATTGGTAAATAATGGAGAGGATATCTTCAGTATCCCTCCGGGACCGGTAGCATAGTTTTACTGTAGTTCTGGTTGGAGGAACAACATAGGCTACACTGGGGTCATGGATATGTACCCCAAGATATATTGTTCTTTACAGTAAATCTGGGGGTTCTCTTCGTTGTTTTTATTTTGAACGGAATACGAGGGTATTCCCTCATTTTGTTTTTGTTTGACCCAAGTGCAAGGGCCGTCCTTTGTTGCGAGCTGCGAGCGCACACGCGCACCGCCCTCCCCTTTGAGCTCACTCTGCTTTTGCTCACCATCATCAGCTTCCAGCTGAGCAATCAATCAACAATGTGGCTTGGGGTCACCACACCATCTTCTTCTTCTCTTCTATGTTGAAGCTTCACGTACAAGTCACCTGACAGTGACTACGTGTTTGCCTCGAACATTTTGACTGCGTATTGCCGGCCATCGGCAATCGAGTCTAGGCGTACACACCAACTACGAGCTGGTACACACGCCAATCGCCATACCTAGTAGGTTATGAGCCATGAGCCTTAATAACCCTAACATACACTACCCTACTTTGCGCGGGACGATGAGGGCGGCGATGGAGGTGACGCCACCCGCGCGATGACGACAATCGGCCGCCAAAATCGCTTAACAGAGGGCTGCCAGATGTGTGCACGTACTACCAGCGGTTTGTATGTATATACATATATGTGCATATATGTGTGTACGTACTACCAGGGGTGTATCATGCCGCACACACGCAACGAACGAACGTGAAGAACCGACAGAACGTCGTCTAAAAAAATCACAAAATGTGTAAAACCGCGTCTTTTTGCTCACCCGCGTCTGAAGCGCTCCCCCCCCCCCTCCTCCTCCTCCTCCTCGTCGAGTAGGTGTTGAACCAGGAGGGTGGGGGCACACGCCATCCCGTTGCCGGCGACGAATACCTGCTCGCGCGAACGCGGGCGTCATCCGAGGGTCACGCCGCCGCTGATAATTGATCGATTAAAATTGTTGGTTGTTTTGTCGGTTCAATAGGTGGTTGGTTGGGTGATTGAGTGGTTGGTTGGTTAGTCGGTTGGATGGTTGGGTGGTCGGTCGGTCGATCAGATGGTCGCTAGGACGGTTGGTGGGCAAGGTGAATGGATAGCCAGTTGGTTGATCGGTTGGTTTGGTTGGTCGGTTTTGCCTGATTGGTTGGTTGGTGATTGTATTCTTCGAAGGATACCACTGCATACTGTCGGTTGTCATTGCTGGTGGTAGGGGGTGAGCGGCACGATGCCGCCGTCACGCTGATGCGACGAAATGAGCGGTGGCGGTGGCGGCGGCGGCGGCGGCAGCGGTGCCGGGCCAAACGCAACGGGATAAAACAATGCTACCCAGAACGCCGAGCGACACAAGGCACCAAGCCCTCTCGAGCGGATTGGGGGTACTTGAAGCTTTCACTTGATACACCTCTTCGCCACCAGCACCAACACGTCGGCGCATAAATAGTCGCCGACAGAAGATGAGGCGTGCGGCGTGAAGCACCGCAGCAGATCGTCGGGGAGGTACATAGGGCATCATCCTAACGCGGCCCCAAAACTACAAAAACCACACAACAGAGAACGGGCAATCTGAAGGCATACTCCGCCAAGCGAGCACGGACAGCTTCCCCTCCAGACGAACGCCGCCACGAATGCTCCGGGCACCCTCACGCCGACCCTCACCCGTGTGTCGCAGCGCAGCGACCACAGGAACTGGAAGCATTTACCGGGGTATACGGCAAATGACATGTGTTTCGTACACGCACCACCGGGAGGCAAACAAGAGAACGGGGCCATCGAACGCGCAGGAAAACCCAGCAGCCGACGCGAGTGCCTACCAGGGTATCCGAATTCCATCCAAAACGTCATCCCGACAAATACATATCGCTGAAATAGACTTCATCTTTCGCCCGTCTTCACCACATCGAAAACACCTTCCCCCCCCTCCTCCCGCCCGCTCGCAAGCCCATAGAAAACCCCCACATATGTGCTTCCCCCCCCCCCCCCCCCCCCCCCGCCACCATCCCCCCCACCGACCTGTAACAAGCGAAGCAAGCAAAGCAAGCAAGAACACGCAAGTACCTGGTGCTCCTCCTCCCCCACGTAATACGCCGCCAGGCTGCCCCCCCCAAACTTGTCTTCGAAGACCACGACCGAGCCCACGTCCAGGGGCTCCAGCTGCCTGCCGCGGTACTTGACCCGCCGCTCCTTTCCCCGAGCGTCGACCGCGGTCACGACGGGCTTCGGGAACGTCGGAGAGTCGTAAGCTACCGAGTCGAACAGGACGCGAACCGATCGCTTGCCATCACCCCCACCACCACCACCACCACCACCACCGCTGCCGCCTGCCTGTCCGCTGTTGCTGCTGCTCTCGGTAGGGAGAGCGGTTGCGTCGTGTTTTTTTCGCCCCGTCTCCGACGCGGCCAGAGCTTCCACCATCGCTGGCGGCGCCAGCGTCCCTAGCGCGGCCGCTATCGGCCCTAGTGGCGCTGGTGGTGGTCGTCCTCCGTGCGCGGCGGAATCGGCGAGCTGCCTGGCGTGCTTGAGCTCCTGGACGCGATCGAGGACGTCATGGTAAATTACCCTCGGCTCGCCAGACCACGGGCGACGGGGCGCTGTGTCGCCAGGCGCAAGCGGCGGGGGCGAGGAGGAGGAGGAGGAGGAGGAGGAGGAGGAGGAGGAGGGGGGGGGAGGGGTGGCCATCTCTCCCCTTACTTGGATCGCCTGCTGCGAGGATTACGACGCGATCAAGGAGAGGAACAGCGAGACGCGCGGGAGTGATTGCAAATGAGCGAGAGAACGAAGGGAAGAGCGAGCGCTTGACGGGGGGGAGGGGGGCGGGCCGTCTCTCTGGGAGGGAGACGGGGGCGTCCGACGGCGGCGGCGGACCAGCTTCGTTTTCTGCGATTCCAAACAGCAGCAGCAACAGCAGCAGCATACATGTATAGCATTGCTAACACCGGTGCAGCGAAATGATAACCGCACCCTCCAACCTATATACCGGTATCTACTTAAACCGGCGGGGAAAATTGAGTGCTCGAGCAGCCATGAGAACGAGGGCAGAAGTGTCCTGCGACTACAGACGCCCTGCCCCAACCCGGCGCTGCACTGGATTCTTACGCACATCGAACATATCAGATGTCCATTCGATTATCTAGATTTTTCATGCCATATATATACGTACTCCTGATCTACCAGTATAAGATACGATCCACACAACGTACAGCACGTTGTGCTGTGCTTGCCGTGCGAGGTTTGCTCCCGCAAGCATGTTTCGTCGAGTGGGGTCTGTATGGTGCGCGGCGCTCTAGCGCAACGTCTGACAACACCAAAAGGTACGCCAAAAAAATGCGCAATGGCACAGAAATGTCTGCAACAAAATATTTGAGCAAGAAAACGACTACAAATACAGTCATTTGTAGGGTAACTAACACTGCTTCCAAACGCCCCGCTCCAAGCTTGGCACCCTAATCCCACGTCTGAGCCCTCCAATCTGAACCTGGAAATATAATAAGCGGCCCGTCAGGGCCCGCCAAGAACCCTGATCCCACAAAATTACCGTGACGCAAACCGTACGAGTCTGGCGTGGGATCGGGGTCCTCGGCGGGCCCTGCCGGCGGCTTAATATAGTTTCATATTCAGTTTGCAGGGTTCAAATCCGGATGGGATCAAGTTGGCGGGGGGGGGTATCAGCGTGCGTGCCAAGCGAGAGCAGGGTGTTTTAGGAGCAGTGTTCTGGTGCAATGTATATGATATAATCCTATCCATTCGTCATTTTCTGCACAACGAAAAAATAAGAAGTTGTTGCAGACTTCTTTCAGCCCGTAAATATTTTTCGAAACCGAAAAGGGATCCAGATGACCCACCATTCAGAGCGCAATCCGTTGTCCAATGTGTGGAAGGCCATGAGGTTCGCTACTTCTGTTTGAAACTACGCACGTACCAGGTATTGCTGTAGGTCTAATAGTACTCGTTCCAAGTCCTCGCAAGCACACTCACACACACGTACCAATACACAGCAGGACGATGTTGCTGGCGGGACGCTTGACACTTGCCTGCGAACAGCCATACTTATGGCATATTTGGTAAATGGCGAATTCCTTGCTTTCAGACCTGCAATAGTTTTGTAAAATACACGTCTATAAACCTGCACACCCCGTAGAACACCGCTTTCGAATTATCACACCAAGTTGTCAAATACAAGTCTCGAGTAATTTTTCGATCTCAGGCTTATTCTTGTGCAGTCAGTCGGATACGTGGCTCGAAAAAAGACGATTTCCGATCGAAGACCAGGTCGGGCTTTCTTTCTCATACTGGTCCTGTTGAAAAAGAGACCTTTTTGGTGCCAACTTTTTCGATCGAGCTTTGTGAAGCTTAGCTTTCTCCACCCCTCTAGACACACCTTCACGCCACACAAAAGCAGCCCAAACACCTCTCCCACGTTAGGGTTGACTGCTCTACTACTGCTGCTGCTGCTGCTCTACTGCTGCTGTTGCTGCTGCTCACAGCGCAGCCCCTCCCAGAACCCGCGAGGAGTACACGAAGCAGTTTTCAAAATACTTTCGCCTGCAATATTCCAAAGAGGACAAACACGACATGTATGCTATCAGAATGACGGTACGCAAGCAGTACAGACACACCCCGTTGATTTTTTTAATGAATCGGAAACCGACCTTTTTCGATCCTTCCAATCCGACGGTACAAGAATTAGCCTCACAGCTTCGTCGTCATTTTTGTTTCCTCATACATGTATACAATGCCTGAACGACAATCGGTGACTATTACGGGGGGCCATAGTTAACAGGACCAAATATTGTTAATAAAAATGGTTAAATATATAGGTTTTTATGTACACCATAGGTCCTATTAACTAGGGTCCCCCGTAATAGTAAAAAGTATCATAGGAGTCAACTACTGCTGGCTATAATGGTGGGCATCTAGTGGGCGCATAGGACAACGAGCGGTGGGGAAGGGGGAGTGGTGAGCGGTAGATAGGTAGTTTGCTTGAAATTTGAAGTTTGGGGTTCACCTGTGTTGCTTTCCCCACGAAACACAAAAAAGAGGTTTTGCCAATAACGCCAAACAATATAGAAACCGGCCCCTCGCAATATCTTTGGATCATTCAGCACCCTACGCTCTTTCACTGGCGCCGTGCTCCCGACTAAAGCCTCTAAACGACACACCGCGCCCGGAGGAGCTTAACCAAGTCACGTCATTGTCTGATCCATACCTATCGATACTTGGTTCGGCCTTTGTCGTGCTAGAATCGGAGAAATTCGATGCACCGCGGCCAAGCGATGTTTTCGCTTTGCACAACCGCTACCTAAGCTCCAGCAATCGCGAAGCCAGTTTAGGCAAATTTGACGGCCATAATCGCGGTGGAAAACATCAACGAAATCACCCCGAGATTGGCCGTGTCCTCGTATACAGGCAGGGAAGGTATTCTAGGCAGGTCGACACAGGGCTTAATGTCGCCGACGCCGCCATCGGCTTGAGACGGGCCCGCAAAAACAAAAAAATGCGAACAAAAAAAAAACGCTGCTGTGTTTTGAGTATTGTAGAGCAAGAACACAAAAAACGCTACACGGTTGTTTTTTTTGTTTTACATTCGTACGTACGAGTGCTGCTCATGGCTCCAGCAGTAACAAAGTGACTTGGCCACAGTGTAAGAAAGAACCATACCCCAATGACCTGGACCCCCATTGTCAAGAAGCTTCGGCGGCACTGTCGCGTGGCATAAAGGTTACGAACACTGCTGCTGCTTTGCCACACTTCATTGATTGCGCCAAAAGAGTACATCGCAGGGTGGTGCACTTCCGGATTGGATGCGAGGCTGGAGATGTAAGCAGAACGAAGAAATATCGTACGATAAAGATAGTGTGGGGGTGTGCTTCCAGGTGTGGGTCTGTGGCGGATACACGGCCAAAAAAGAAAGACTTTTATAGGGGAAAGAAACACAGGCGGTTTGAAGTTTTGGAGTTCAACAACTTCCTAGTTTGGAAATTTGAGAACCTGCCTTGCGAGCGCACACCTCGTACATAACAGAGGTTTGGATTTTCGAAGTTGGATTTTTAGTAAAGGTTCTTTCTACTTGTACACGAGGATTCTTCTATACATTTTTTGAAGTTCAAAACTTGAAACTTGAAACTTGAAAAAATCTTCCGTTTGCAGCTTTGTTGTACCCTTGGCAGTGTCGCCGTGGCAGTGGTCATCTGGTTTCCCGCCGGCGGAGAACTTGTGCGTACGTACGCTTTAGAGGATTTTCACGTAAATTCAGTCCGGTTGTAACTACGTACCAGGTATAGCAGGAGTTGTTGCAGATATGTATGGCCTGCATGGTACCAAAAGGGATCAGGGTGCCAGGTGGGCCTCCGGCGGCTCCTGTGCAGGACTGATTATCTCCGCACCACGAACTGGGACGCGGGTGTCAAATGAGATGGACCGACCCCCTGCGGGTTCAAAGTACCAAAAGAAGACAGAGTGCCAGGTGGTGCTATGATAGGTGGTGAAAAAAAACGTGCAATTCCGAATAGCCTGACACGTACGTGCAAGTTTGTCCTCCGCCGCTGCCGGTTTCCCGTTTCACGAAGTATTACACGCAGCTTGCAAATTTGAGTTTCGACGAAACCCTCGATCGCACTTCTGAAGTGCTAAAAAAAACGAGAATCATCAAATCCAAAGGCATAGCGGTATAGAGTACGTACATACTGTAGTGCGAATATACCAGTAACTGGTACCTGGTAAACTTCGAGGTACAGCAGTGCGTTACTCGCACCAATTTATTATTTATTTCCTGGTATATATACGAGGATGTTTATGCTGGTGTGCAATGAAACCACGATCAATATAATAATGAGGTGCGCGAGCGCGAAGCGCGAGCCATTTTTCCTTGGTTTTCCAAGGAAAAAAAAACTCTTCAAAGCGGATCGTGCGAGAGTAGGGTGCCTTGTTCTTAGTTTCTCTGTAAGGGCCGGTCTTAACGAGGGCAAACAAAAAACGAAACAAAACGAACAGACTTTCGTTCTTCGCAAAAAACAGCAGGTTGAGTCCTAACGAGAAAAAAAAAAAATGAAAAAAAAAAATGAAAAAGAAGAAGCCGAGTCGAATTTTTACGCGGTGCAATTTTTCGCAATGACTCAACCGCCACAGCACGTGATTCCTGGCGATAGCGCTCCACAGCGACGGTGGATAGACACAATTCGCACACGTGAGGCACCCTCCACAGCAGGCGGTTCTCGTGGTCCAACCCGCTCCCTCCGGGGTGCCCCAGAATTGTGTATCGGTCCTCGCTGTTCAATGGCAGACGTTTGAATGTTGAGTGGGGCTCATGTCGAACAATATACCGCCACAGCCACTTCGTGATCCCTCGGTTTCTTGCGGGGGCACCCCATGGTGATTCCCTACCCATATGTACTCGCGCCGTCAGCAGACAAGCCGCGTGGCAGCTACAGGCACTACCTCGGCCATCGTGCGCTTGCCAACCGGTCGTAGAAACTTTGTCGGAACTTCATCCCAACGCTTCGAGTTCCTCCTATGTTTCTCTTTGACCCTGAGTATCCCATATTTCGTTTATTTGGCACCCATTTAATTTTTTTCAAGCATTTTGGGACTTAAAAAAACGAAATGTGAAAACGGAGGTATCGGAATCTCTACTTCTATTTTTTTTAATTTGACCAACGAAACTCACGTGCTCTCTACTTCTGCTCTTCGTTTTATTTCGTTTTTTTTTTTTCGTTTTTTTCGCCCCCGTTAGAACCGGCCCCAAGTTCGTGTGTCACTGTGTTTGATTCAACATTTTTTTCGGCAAAGTTTGTCTACCGCGCTCAACGCACACGGCACCGATGCCAGTCCCGGCGGACTCTGTGCAGGCACACACACTAACGAAACCTTCTCGTGCTGGTGGGGTTGTGCGTCGTTCAGAGTTGGTCAAGCTAGGTGCGGCAACGTGTGCACAGCACATGGTTGGGCCGTGGTTTAAAAAAGACAGAACCGTAAAATATCCTAACGGTTTTTTATTTAGTTATTTATGTGTACGTAACGAAACGCAACTCTAGCAGTGCTCGTAGGCAGAATGTGCCTGTCCACAGAAAAGCAACGTTCGGCCCGTGCCCCTAAGACACGCTGCAGGCGGTATTGTCAGGCCCACCCTCCTACTGATGAGGGGACGGAGACGCAGGAGAAGCTCTGCTCGTACAACAGCAGTGGTTGCTGCACCTGCTTCGAGAAGCTCTGTTGGACACATGTGAGGTTGTAGATTTTCGTCGTCAAATTATGGCGAATTTCGAGATGGGGGACCACCAAACCCACAACAAAATCAAGTGCGTGTACAAAGGGTTCAACGGCTACACCGACAACCCGAGCGTACAGCGACGCTGATCCTGGCCTTGGGTGCCCTGCTGCTGCAGCTGCCGCTGCGGTTGCTGCCCGCCGCAACGTCCGCTGCTGCTGCCGACGATTTTTCTGTTTTTTAGAGAAGTAACCCAAACGTCACGGATACATAGGACCGCGTAGATGTTCGTTCGTGTTGGGTCAGCACAACAATCCGTATTCGCCCAGCATGATGCATCGCAGATTTTTTACTACTGTAGGTACTGAGGTCGCGCCTCATTACCACCAATTACTACTGTAGCACCCGTGTTATCTTATGTACAATACGTAACTGGTCTCTCTCGATCTGTCATGGCTCCACGAGCATGAGGGGACGCTGACACGCTCAGAAATGCGCCGTCAAGTACCCGTGCGTAGGTGATCGGCAACATAGACATACGACTTGGCATTATACTGACATAGTAGTTGCAACCAAAATCCGTATTTCGTGGTCGTAGAATGGTTGACGCAAATATACGAGAATCCTGAGGTTCTTGTGCCCATTTTTGCACTTTTTTGGGCCCAATAACTTACTCCCCATCATGGGAACGTGGTTTTGCGCCAGCAATCTTCTAGTTAAGGTCGTTTCTTCATCGGCCATGCAGCCATTGTGCTGCGCTCCCTTGCGTGAAGGGAAACATTTTCGCGTTTTTGCGACCTTTTTGTGCTACTCGCTCGCAACTTCGAATGCACGAAAACAGCTCGTGAGTCGTTTCTCGCTGCCTACCATTGCCGTCTGGCGCACCCGACGACCTCACACGCCCCACCCTAACCCTAACCCTCGATTTCGCGGGCTATAGTTTCCTACAAGGAGCTGTAGCTGTCTGCAAGTGAAGTGCAAACTTTCAGTTGGGGCTTGTTTTTGGTCTCATTTTGTGCACCACAACTTTCAACCAAAATTCGGCCTCTGGAGCCTAATAGTCGAGGTGAAGGCCTCTGTTGAGAACCTGCGGGGGATCAATCTCGAGGTAAACACAAGCTACTGCTTGTGACGAACCTCTAACAAGGCACCGTCGCTCTCCGGTGAGCACGAACCAGCCGAAAAGTTCTAAACGCAGCGTGTTAAGATAGCGATGTTATTTTTCTGTTCCGATAAAAAATATCTAGTTATTTGCGTGACCGGAAACCCGGGAACCAGGGGACGCTTGGGTGCCAGTGTCCCTTCAAGGTAGAACCCCATCTGAGGCCACTCCTTAGGCCACTTCTTATGCAGTCGGATTTGCAGTCAGTTGGAAATGGTGTTATCAGCACGTTGGCAAGAGCTTTTGCCCCGAAAATGTGCGAAACTGCTGTTTCTCGCCTCAGAATGACTTGGACTTTTCTCCAAGACCTATCTAGAGCTGTTTATTGCTTCTCCATGCGCCCAGTTGCAGAAATCACCTTCGGTACTTTCCCGATGCAACTGGGTCAAATACGACTACGATCAGGGATCGGATCGGAAAAAAAGTTTTTTCCGATCCAATCGGGGATTGTAATCGTATTTGACCCAGTTGGATCGGAAAAGTACCGGAGGTGATTTCCTGCAACTGACCACCTGGAGAGGCGGAAAACAGCTCTAGAGAGGTCTTGAAGAAAAGTCCAAGTCATTCTGAGGCAAGAAACAGCAGTTTCGCACATTTTTGGGGCAAAAGCTCGTGCGAACGTGCCGATAGCACCATTTCCAACTGACTGCAAATCCGACTGCGTAAGAAGTGGCCTTATGCAGTCGGAAACTGGGATTGAAAAAGTCGGTTTCCGATTGGAGACAAAAAAAGGCAATCTTAAGCAGTGGAAAAAGCGCCTTTTCAATTGAAAAAAAACGACTATGATTTCCAACTCGACCAGATAGTCGAAAAAACTGAGATTTCCGATCCAACTCGTCAGTCGGATTCGTGCATCGGAAATGTTAGCAAGTCCAGCCGCATACTCGTACGAGTAGCACACGCCCACACAACAACACGATACTCGTATAAGAGACAAACAACTCCACACCACAACATCGGCGACGCTGGCTTGGCTGCTGTCACTTCTGCTGCTGCTCGGCTCGAGTCAGCGTGATATATCCTCATCTATGTCCGTCAGCAGCACGTGACAGCAGCCGATGGCCGCAGTGTGCGGTATCGATGATGACCTTTTGCCAACTGCTGCGCTAGTGTAGCTTCGGCAACTGTCGGAGAAACCCAGCGTCTTGATGGTCTCGAGGACGAGATGGAGGAGAACGCCCCGCGTGTGAAGCTCACACGCTGCTCGAGGAAGAAGGGAGACATCAGCATGTATGTGTGGTTGGGCGCAGCTACTACTGTAGGATGAAGACCTCTCTGACCCCACGAGCATTACGACGAAGCAGTTTCGAACCGACTTCCGTCTACCCTACCCTTTTTTCTCGGTGCTATAGCAGTGGTCAAGCTACAGTCACTCACTGACATCAAGCGTCTCCTGGTCTCCAGAAGAAACACAAAAACTGTACTGGTATATTCGATCCGACGGACGACAAGAAGGGTAGCTATTCGCAACCCAATCGGAAAAATAACCGATCGGAAACCGGCTGTTTCTATCCTAGTTTCCGACTGCATAAGAAGTGGCTTGAGCATCACTTTTTTGGCGAAAAATGGGAAAAATCTTTCAAGTTAATACCCCTTCGTACGTAGGGAGATTGAGTGTTGATATCAAGTAGCCTCATAGATGCTGAAAGTTATTTGTATATATTTTACGCAGCCTTTTTGTTCGGAGTGGGTGTTTCTTGGTGGCGGGTGGCGGGCCCATGGGCTCATACTCTTGTCTGAATTCTGCAATCTGCACAACTTCCTAAGGCCTCGCGTAGTTTGATTGGTAAATTCTTGGGTTCAATAACTGACGCTCTGCAAGTATATTCGTACGCCTATTATTAATAACAACAATAATAATATATCGTACATCTCGGAAGGAAAAAAAGAGAGGGCGTGCGGCGTATTTTACTGCTGTAATTTTGCTACGTGTAACCCTGCTGGGAGTCCGAGAGAAAGGACACCCGCTACTCGTACCTCGGCCTACAATCTGCCTAGTGGCCAACAAGCGCACCAAGTCCTGCGAAGCATAAGCGACTCGCTCGATTCCCACTTCAGTCTCCTGTCTGTTTTGGTGCTTCCTGAAACGATGAAACAACAGCAGTAGTTCAGTGCCGCTTGCCCGTCTCAGCGCGCTACGAGTACAGCAGTGCTATTATACACATCATTCTTGAACACATTGTACCCAGTACACGCGATACCTTCTGTATACAGCGGAGCGGGCGGAGGTTCACACAGAGATTGCACCGCGAGTCGGCTCCAAACAAGCAGCACTAGTAGCAGCAGCAGAAGCAGCAAATTCTCAACCAGAGGGGGTATATCATACTTCATTGTGGCCTCCTCTGCGTACGCTCCATACTACTGCCGTTGTCCGCGTCGAGAGCCCTCTTAGAGTGCATTGCTCGTAAGCGGAACGTCGTCTCGCGATGGAACCCAGAAGCAGGGCCGTTACTCTCTTGCCAAAACGAGATGCGCGTTTTCTCTCGTCTCACCGGATGCGGGGAAAACTTTCTGAATTAAAAGAGTTTCCCAAGGAGACAGGAAGGAAGGTGTCCACTTCGTCCACCACCGAGCGTCTGACGAGTTCCAGCGCGTCACACCGGCCACCGTCCTTCGGGTCTTTGGGATCTTCGTTCTTCGCCTGGCGGAGGAAATAGATACATGCTGCTCAGGTCATGTGAACTCCTGGTTCGGGTCGTTTCGGTTTCGGTTTTTGGCGTTTCGTGTTTTTTTGTTGACCGGTTACGGCTTACGACCAAGACGTCAGGAGACGGAGGACGGCACGTTCATCCCTCGGCAGAAGGGCAAACTTCCATTAATGTATCTCGACCGACGTCAACCTACTAGAGTTTAGTTTGGAGCACTGCACGCTTGACTGGTGCACGTTTTTTCTTGACTGGCCATCTCCTGGCATACGCATTGGGTTTTGCGACCACACAGCAGTAGTAGTTGTTGACGAGATACAATGTAATATTGGTACGTAACACAGCTTCCAGTTCCCAATCTACCATTTCTCTTCGTGTAAGTTTGTTCGTACTAACGGACTCGGGCCTCCGCTTAATGCGATTCATCGGCGCACACATATTCCGCAATCCATCTCGTCATGCCTGGAGGGACACAGTGGTGGGCTGCCCCCATTTTGATTGCTGTATGATACTTGTACGAGCTGTGAGTTCGAGGAAATTTCCCGATAAATAGTTCCGGTACGTCGATGGCGCGTATTCTGCGTGCCTCCGCTCGTCAAGGGTACGGACGTTTGACGCCCCTGGGTACTGACATGGCTGACAAACAAGTTTGCACGGCATCAGAAAGCTACGCGTGGCCAAGAAGGCATTCAAACTGACTGATTTTGCTGTGGATTTTTACAAAGAGTGTCGGCCCCTTGAATTTCCGACATGGTGTGTGTATGTATGTATTTTGTATGTGGACACAATGAAAATATAGGCTGTTTCCGTTTTTTCGACGAAATGGCCTGCACGTTAATACCTCCTACGAACTTGTTAATAGTGAAATGATGACCCATATAAAAAAAAACAGCACCTGGTAGATCATACGTGGTAATGAAGTTAGCGTCCAGGCCGAACTTCAACAAGAAGACCCCCTCCTGTATACGGGAGATTGAGCAAAGGAATAGGAATTAAAATGCATTTGCACGGCCCAATGGACTTCGCTAAACGCTGAAACTGCGATTCCGTGCAGGTGAGCTGGACCTACCAGAAGGAAGAAATAGGTATACCAGCAGTCGGGAGAAGGAGGAAGTAGACGCAAAGATGTGCCCGAGTGGTAAAGCAATAGAGAGTAGAACTCACATAGTACGAGGATGTGAATGTACAGGGAGGAACGAGATGTATGTGTCAGAAGAGATGAGGGAAATAGACGAGTGTGACATGGAGGAGTTTGATACACTACTGGTAGATAGCATCGAGAAAACGATCGCTATCCTAGGAGATAGATGGTGGCCACAGACGGCCAAACAGAAAGGGGATAAGACTCACAAAAAAAACTACTGTATGTGATACATCGAAACAACGTAATGAGCGCCCGAGTGATGGAGGTGTCTCTATTAGGAGTAGGAACGGTGCTCCGTCTCGAACGGGATGCGTGGCCAATGGTCAAATGACTAAGGTCAGCAACAAATGAGTACGCCCCCCCTCTCCGTCGGTGTATAACCACGAGGAGATTACCGATCCACGTCAACCTCGACAACCGACAACAAAGAATCTTGGACCGCCAGAACCTCCAGTCGTTTTGACGAATCCAAAGCTGCTTTGCTGGTCTCAGGGCGTTGTTAGGTTTGAGGAATGATTGCGCTGGGAACACAGAAACGTCCACACACATGCTCCACATAATATGCACCCGTATGTGACTATACCACGTGCGGAATGTGTCTCTTGATCGTAAGGACGCCTATTCGCACGATAAACGGAGTTACCATCCCGCAGGCTTGCAGACTTTTTTTGATTGCACAAAAGCAAACTGACAAAGGGGTGATGCTATCAATAGCGCCGGGGGTCGTAGTGCCCTAGCACTTACTTGAGATAGCTGTGCTTGTGCGTTCCCCTTCCCCTCCGGGCTGCCACCTTCGGATATTTGTTGTGTCGGCTCAGGCTGAAAACCATCACAATGTGTCGTCAACAAAGTACGTGGTGGTACACAGCAGAATCTTAGGCTGGTGATTTTCAACATGGTAGCGTATCGTCAGAGTATGATATACTTCATATGGTGTGGTTCTCGATGTTGTGGTTTTGTACCACCAAGCGGGCAGGGGTCTGTCCGCAAAACCCTCTCTCCACGGGAGGACTGGCCCGTTCAAAATCATCACGGTCAAACCGGTGCCGCTTTCTGACACTCTTGACGGCCGCCCTCTAGAAAACAACAAGCTCCTTTTACCTTGACGTTCCTTCGGAAGCCTGTGTCCCTGAGATCGGATGCAAGCCTTGCGGGTATCCCCACGACTCAAACGGCATTCCCAGGTATCTACAACCTCACCAGGCCCTCTCAATTCCTTCGCCACTAAGTCTATTCCCCACCACAGTAGGAGGGCAACGTCGACGGTATCTCACCTATGTCCGACTACACGCCTCTCGGGGATGAATGTAACACGGGCCAGCAACTGGTTCGCGGCCATCACGGTGGCATTCGATGTCATGCTCGTTCAACGCCCACATGAGGTCGGATTCTTCAGCCGCGTTATTGGTAGAAGCGCTCTAACTCGACCTACAACGTTATCGGTGACACTTTCACAAATAAAACGTGATACTACGAGCTGGTTCCAGCAAGAAGCACAGCATTTCACCTTCGGGCGATCAAATATAGATTCGTCGAAGTTTTCGATACTGAATGTGTCTACATGATTGCATGGAGCAGGGGAAGACATCGGTGAATATTTTTTCGGCGTGCGAGTTGTGGTTCAAAATTTTTGGGCATTCTTCGTAAATTTTGGGGAGGAGCTATCTTAAAGGGACTACCTTTGGAGTATCATCAGCGCGACATGTACTCAAGCCTTATACCCATCAATACGGCGAGCAATTCGACAACACAAACGCCTTGACGTGATCGCACCAACATCGGGAAGACGTCCATGTCATTTTTTTTGCTTCTGCGAGCCAACGAGGCAGTGGTAAGAAACGCCAGCGAAAGCACTCTGACGACACAACATGTTGAGAAAATTTGGAATCTCTGGGGGTCATAAACCCTAACGACACAATGTATTGAGCGAATTTGGAACCTTTTGGGGGAAGTTACCGAAGATTATTTTTGCACCATAGTTTTTGAGAGTTAAAAAACAAAATTTGGCATGGTTGTTCTTCATTTTAATACGACAAACGTGAGGCCTAGCCTTCTTGGATTTTTCTTTTTCGTGCGTCAGTTAAGGTCAAAGTTGTCGGAACAAAAAAATGGTACAATTAAGCCTTGAAAACGAAAAATAAATAAATAAAAAAGCCCAGCCCTCAGTTGTTTCACATTGCCATGAAGAACAACGGAACACAAAAACGTGTTTCAACTCTCAAAAACCATGGTGTAAAGTTCCGAAGCCTAAATCTTCCGCCTGACGCTGGAACCACGTCACCCAGTCAGCTCAAGACGTAACCTATTTGTGTGTACCACAACAGACGAATATACGGGCAGATGCGTAGGTTATATGACCTGATGAGTAAACGCAAACAAATCAACGTGTGCGTGTCCGTGTGTGCGAGAGTCGACCAGCGAAGCACAGAGAGCTGAGTCATACCACGTGAGAAAGTCACAAAGCCCATGTGCGAAGAAAATAAGGGACCATAGGCGGCAGAGAGGGGGCGCTTTGCTGTTAGTATGACCCCAGAGATGCACTATCTGGTATGCGTATGTATGTACTCATGTTTGAGCCAAAATGAGGATATTAATACGGAGTATTGTTTATGGAAAAATGTCCATATAGACAGATGATGGGAAGGCTCCGAGAAGTCCCGAACGACAAGGAGAGAGACGGGCTGGGCTGTGACTGGAAGATCGTAAACCCAGCCAGTTGCAGCGTCCTTAACCAAAAGCTTCACACGTTTTCTTTCGCCCGGCACCCACCGTCGCGTCGTCTTGGGATCCTGGGAGCCCGGCTAAATTTGGTTTGTTAGTTTTCCCTACCTGTCTTTTGGTGACTACGGGCTAGGCTTTGCGGCAATTTCCATCCCCTATGTACGTCCTCACCAAGTCCTCTCTCATTACTGAACACTTTCGTTTAGAGGTAATGTGGTGCGATTCTTCTCTGAATTAAGGGCTTGCTTGTTGAAATGTACCAGACCAGTTGGCAGGGTTTTGTTAGTACATCCATTACCCGGGGTGGTTATATTATTGTCTTCACATATAGGTAGCTGGTATTTCCGTTCGTTCCATCCTACGATATCCAACACACACCCCTGCACCAGGTGCTCAGGTTCTACGTTTTCTTTTTACAGTGCGCAGATTTACACAACAAGGTCCGCGCTCACAAACGACAAGACTACGATTGTGTTGTTGTACTGAGTCTCTGTGTCTTCGCGTCTCTGTCTCTCGGTGTCCTTTGCCCTGCGTCTGACGTGTCGTTTGCGTCTCCTTTATCTGTGTACGTACGCCAAATACGATAGACATAAAAGAAAACACATGCTCGTAGATTGTAGAGCTCCCTCGACGGAGGAAGCGGGAGCATCTGACACCGCGAGAAGCGCAAGCAGCACAAGGGACCGACTCTGTTTCAGCATATCGTTCGTAGTCGCTTTATGACCAACATAATCACTAATAGTCATCCATCGATCATCGACCGTACCAGGTACGCGTCATGCATGCATATGGTGCTGCAGTACCAGAAATATAAGAACAAGTAGATGTGATCTGATATAATCTGATATAGTACCGGACTACAGAAGTGGTTGTGAGATATCCCGTGGTAGCAAAACCCTGAATACCCTAAGAGTAATCCTGGGGTTCAGAGGGGGGGAAATTGTTATAAGGATAACCCTGGGCTGGGTAATCAATCGATGTTTTACCCATATAGCTCAGTACGTTTCACCTTCACATGGAGGTATCGGCGAGAGACTGATTGATAATGGAGTTATTATTATCACTACCTTCATAGTGTATGCATACGTGGGTGTGAAGGTGTTACCTACTGAGCTATAGGGGTAACTATCAATCAAATACCCCGCGCAGGGTAGTCCTTGTAACACCTCCCCCCCCTCAGAACGGCGGGATCTTTGGGGCGTCGGTACCGTACACGGCCGTACGATGACCTACCCGCTTCGTCTCAATACCTGGGAAACCAGGGAGATATTAGTTTAGGGACGCAAGCGCAAGCGCTTTCAGAAAAGAAACGTGCGACGGGAGATTCGAGCCCGTGTCCTCGACGCCGTCAAATGTGAAGGTGTTATCTACTGAGCTATAGGGGTAAAATACCAATCAATTTCCCAGCCGAGGGTAATCCTTACAACTTGGGGGCTACTAGCGGTATGTTTTTTCACATACCGCCGATGTCATAGCCATAGCCCGAGGATAATCACTTTCCAATAAATCATGCCAGAGGGCGCGTATTCGGCAGTTTTAATATATGCATGTTGTCTTCTTTGCCTGCCGAAGTCGTTCCGTACACAAGTACATAGGGTACTTGCAAATTTTGAACTTATGGGGTCAAATGAGGCCGCCTACCACGACCAGCATTTCTCCACCCAGTAGGGTTATTACGTTGATGTGCGAGGCAAAGCGTATGCAGATATAAATTCCTCTGGAGAATTGCCCATCGGTAGGATTGATCTGCCTTTCCTTTTTCGTTGGTAGCAGAGCTGGGTAGGCAGTGTCTAACAAGGTGTGACCCCCCCCGTTTGGACATGGTTTTTATATGCGTCAAACGATATATACCAGATAGTTCTAATATGTGTGTATGTGTGTAGTCTACCTGGGATTTGCTACTTAGCATGTCGTCAGTACCAATTGGAATTCTCTTGTCGTCAGTGGTGTTTGGTTCTTCTTTCGATAGACGTGTCTACGGAGCGTTCTGAAGACCTCTCTGCGGGTAGCTCTTTTTGTCCATCCTTGGTCGTCCATCTATTCGACATCTGATATCATCCATATTGCCAACGCACACTGCAGTTTAGTGTAAATGTAATTACGGTAGTAGTACTTGAACTAGTAGCAGTAGAAGTAGTATTGTAGTTTTCTGTTTGTTTGATTTTTATCCTCCGGCGGATTGGTTAGGTTTGAAGCTTAACTCCTTTAGAACCGCAGTCCCATATGTGGGGACAAACCACTCAAATTTCAAGTAGTTTGTCCCCAAAACGGGGCTGCGGTTCTAAAGGGGTTAAGCTCAACACACATCCACTTTAAGAGGCGTTTCGTGTTTCAATTAACCCGTCGCTCCCGTAGTATAGTAGTACAGTACAGCAGCAGTAGTAGCATCATATACCGATTCAGGTACACGAGGGTTTGCCAAGGGAGGGGGGCGTAAGGAGGAGACTTCACGAAGGAAAAGTAGGATACGAAGTATGTATGTATGTGCTGGTTCAGAGTGGAGTGATAGAAGAGAATACTGCGTTGCCACAATAGATGATATTCAACTCATTTCGGACTGGAACATGTACGATTAGCGTACGACACATTGTCGGAGGGCAACTAAACATGCCGAAGTCTTAACATGCCGAAGTCTCGTTTCGTGCCATCTATTCCGCAAGTAACTGCCGGATTCTTGGGGTTTATTGAGGCCTCATGCCGCGGCAGAGGCGTCCCGCCCATACTTGTAGATTTATTACTCATTTCTGATCGTCGATGCGTGACTTAGCCTGTTTTTTTGCAGTTCGGCACTGCAACAGTGCCTCGCCCATTCTTGACCGATATATTGACGCGTCTACATCTTGCTTCCGCACCCTCCGTGGGCCGCGCCCCTGTCGGCGCAAAACGCCAAGTAGTCTGAGTGCGTTTTGAAGGCGGCAACTCGTCTACCCCGCCGTGCGCATGATTCCTAGCTCGCTTTTGTCTGGTGTCTAGAGTTGGTCGGATAAGAATACTGCCGCCCGCGCCCGGCATCCTGTCCCCCTGTCAGGTATTATTGCACGTGTTGCCCTACAATGCATTGGTGGTACTGGAGGCAGACACACTCCATCGTCCCCCCCCCCCGCGCGCCACTTTCCGCGATTTTTTTGCGGCCAATACTCGAAACGCCTTAGACAGAAACGTACGTGCACCCTTGTTACGGTAGCACAAGTGAAGTGTACTGCTGGGAGGAAATGCCAGGCAGCTGCTGTCTCGCTTGACGGTAGCTCTAAGTATGGGCACTTACAACGGCGGTTGGCTGCCGCCCGAACCACACGCCAAACCGTCGAACCTCCGATCTCTCAAATACTCTCAACAGGCACGACTACTATACGCGTACGAATATAGCGCTTAACAAACTAAATACATCTCGTAACCAGTCGCGCATGTTCGCTATAGGGTCCACAGCGCACAACAACCACCGAATAATCTCGTTTTGATAGCGAGGGTGGCGTACAGAAATCGCCTCGATTGACCGCCCCTCACTACGAAGAAAATTATTACCTGGTATGTACCACAACCTGCTGTTTTGTTGTAGTAGTTTTATAGTGTGTTCGCTGTTTTCAAGTTAGTTTTTTGCTGCGGCTATAATGTCTGCTGTTGTTGCTGCTTGCCGTTCTGCTGTTGTGTGTTGTTGTTTCCCCGCTGTTTGTATTGCGTTGTTGTTGTCGTTGTTGTTGTTGGTGGTGTTGTTGCTGTCTTGGCCTCTGTTTCTGACCAACAAATATACGGAACGCGTACGGTGGCAGTATGCGTGTTTGTGCAGCATGCATGACCCTCATGCGCCTTTTGCGACTCTGTGCGTTGACTATTAATACCTGGTACAGGTTACCAGGTATTATTTATTTACTTGTATCACTCGACGACAGCGGCGAGACGACGGCCTCTTCCCCCTCTTCTCACAGGTTCCCAAGTTCCCAAGGTACATTAATTGTACTATGGTACCCATCAGTACGGACGTACGGGCCCTCTGGGGGTGCACATACATGTATGGTGCGCAGCAAGAATATATATGGTACCTATTAATACCTGGTGTACGTTTGCGTGAGTCGTTCAAGTATACCGGTAACCGTCCTCGCTGTCGTCGTCGACCACAACGTAGTTTTCGACCAGGAAAAAGAGGAAGAAGCCAAAACACCCCGGAAAAGCAAACAGCATCAACGCGCCACATGCGTCCTCATGTGTTTGTCGTGCTGTCGTACACCTGGTACAGTTTAGTACAGGATACTGGCCCCACATATCTTTGTGCCGCGAGCTGCAATGTCTGTTGGTGTGTGGCAACCGGTGATGCGTCTTGAATTTCAAGGTCGCCGGTCGTCGAATTTAAAATTGGACAGGAAAAAAAGGAGGAGAAAACATTATTACGACAACGACGAGTATTCCAACTATTCGTAAAATTAATATTGCAAAATTTCACAATTCTCAATTTCGGAAAAATTATACCAGGTATTTTTCGACTTTGTGCAAACCAAGGTCCCCGAGTCCCAAAACAAATATATTTCGGGAAAACGAACATCGAGATTGTTCATTTGCGCCTGACAAGTTTCGACCCGTGAAAAACGTTTCCGAACACACAAACAACAAGACAAAAAGAAACCTTCCGGTAAACTCGCTCATACCAGGTACGTAGCAGCTGCCGGACTACACAGCAATCATCACATCCATCGACGAGTAGTACGTAGCGTTCCAAGGTCAACGCACCGCCCTGAGTGGGTGTGGGACTTGGGCCACGAGTGGAGTGATAGGGGACCATCCCTCCAGAAAGAGGGGTTGGCGCTCCACCACCGACTGTCTGGTGTGCCTCTCTCTGTGCCTGTGGTGGAGTAAACTGAACCTCTATATACACCACCCGCGCTGTTGGTGCCCATTACGATTATCAGTACCTGGTACGTAGCTACGACTGAATCTCTTTTGTCTTGCTGGATGGAGCCTAAGAAACAGCACACGAACGTGCAAGAAGGGCCGCCGGCAACGGCCCGGGGCGTGGAGAGGGAAGGAGCAAACGGAGTGAGCGATGGCGGAGAGGAGAAAAGTGGTGGTTCTTTCAACCACGGGGGGGAGAAGCAGTCGAAGAGGACGAGCGTGCGGAGGTCCCTCCCAGCGCTTATCGACGTGGACGACGATTTAAATGGTCTGCTCGGCTCAGAAGGGTGAGAGAGCGTTGGAAAAATAGATGAAGGCGAGAGGTAGAAGGGACACGCAGTTGATCAGCCTCGCGACAGCTGCTGTCCAGACCCTGGACCACTGCCACGAATTCGATGACCTGTATTGCTACTACTGCTCTACCACTACAATACTTCCCCTCCTAGGAAGGCTACTCGGCCAGGCGGTATGCCCCCGGCGATGCCCCGTGTGATGCCTGTCTCCTAGCCGGACAGACAACTACAGAAGAATTTGATGCCATTGTGTTTTTTTTCAGTGTGTCATCTACCGCAGTGGTCGACTACGTTCATGTACACATTGCAGCATTTTCGTATTTTCTGGTGTTCTTGTGCTGGTTGGAAAGGCCAAGAAACCCAACTACTGCCTGTAAATAAAACCCAACCGCCCCAGGTTTTGCTCAACCGCAACCTAAAAGTAGTCGTACGTACTCTGCGGGTAGAGACTGGTCGAGAGAGGAGTCCACGCGCTCACGGAAATCAACGTCCACGCCCTCTGTCAAGAGGGAGGTGTTCTGCACAACGCCAGGAGGGTGGGTCTACGAGTCTGTCGTGCGGTCTCCGTGATCGGTGGGAGGGGGGAGGCTTCCCTGCTGTGTGTGTGTGTGTGTGTTCTTCACATTAAACCGTTCTTTCTACCCGTCGACATCCAGCACAACCAGTGTCCGTGCCGATTCTTCCATCCTAGAAGAGATACAAGTTCTGTGGTCACAAAGCTACGCCACAGAGATACTACGTTGCCACGTGTGCAGTGTGAACTGCAGTGGGCAATGCAAAGCCATGTCATCATACTAGATACGACAGGCACGACATACGCAATCTATGAAATAGTGAAACGAAAAGAAACAATCAAAGCTGTGGACCTTTTCGGTGACTCCCCATGAATTCAAGAGGTTATTCGGTGATCGCCCATTGGCCTCGGAACCTTCCGATAATAAGAAAATGGACCTGCACCAGAGTATTTCTAGTATATTCACCTGTTTATTACAGCAAGTACACGAGTCAGGCAGCAAGCGCCGTCTGCACGCTTGGAATGAACTGGAACAGATGAAGAAAAACGATATCGACATTTCAATCGATATTCTAGCCGCCCCAGAAGCCGAGCGCCGTCTTTTCGTTTACCGGGTGACTCTTCCTCTCGGGGCCGCCTGCTGCGCCAAGGCCTTGCGAAGTGGGGCGTGAGTGGGCGGCAGTCTTATCTCTCTTTGCCTTGGAGTATCACGGGCACTCTCTGCTCTGTCCTTCACAACGTGATATATTTTCGTACTGGAGACTTCGTTCGCTCACTGCCACGAGCGACGACTTTGCGCGACTTTCTACTGATAGCTGATACCAGGTAGCTGCTACGTCAGTTGGCAGGAACTACAGCAGTTGTACGTTGTACGTGGGGCACCCTCTCTGCGTATTATCTCTGTTCGTGCAGGGTAGACTACGTATGATAGGAGGGATCCCGGTATCTACGAATATCTCCAGCCTGTAACCTGCAAAGTTACTGGTCTACAGGGTGGTGTAACTGCAGCAGCAGCAAGCAGTCGTATTCATACACCTACCTTACGAATACGACAACACCTACCGTACAATACGACGTAGAGTACTAAATTCAATAAGGGCCGGACGGAGCCTCGCCCACCCAGCGCGTCTTCGCTTGGTCGGAGGGACGGAGAGCAAGCACAGCAGCTGCGGATGGGATGTTCCCCGATTCAGCTTTCACGATTGAGACGGACGAAGCTGGCCGCCTGTCAGCACCTATCAGGTGACACGAGCAACGCGCGATTCGCCTGTTCCCCAGCGTGTTGTTGCCGGTGTTGTTGCGGGTGACTTTGTGTGTCCGTACTACGACTGCTGGTCTCTGCTGTTCCTGTTGCTCCAGATTATTTTGGTTTTCTGTGTTGCTTTCCACTCGGGCGCTCCGTTGTTTTATTGGCTGCTATTAAAATATTAATATCTGCTATCATCGTATCTACACAGCATCATACCATAGATCATCGGTCATCGTCTAAAGTTGCTGTTTAATCTGGTTCTGGTTTTCTACAAGCGACAAGCCAGCGTGGTCCTCGTTTCTACTGAAATCAGTTTCGTGGGTTCGAGTCTCACGGGACCCACACTCGCAAAGGACTTTTTCTTTCATAAACATCGATCAGCAGACAGCGCGAGAGTGTGAGATAGCAACAATCGATGAAAATCGACGAGCAGAGGGAACGCTAAACCCTATGCGCGATAAATATGAAGGCACGTACTGGGGGGAGAAGGGGCGACACCTGTGACCACAGCTTGTCCAGAAGATCGCTGAGGGTAAGGGTAACACCTCCTACAGCAAGGCATTGATTGGACAGTGAACGTTATGGTGAAGAAATATACCGGTACTAGTAACGGTATATATCAACACATACTCGTGGCCGTTAATCATTCTTGTACACAGTTCAAAATATACAAGTACGACGTCAGATGATATTTACCCCCGGTTGCGTCTTCACACCCTCGCTCGTGCGCCGGGTACTGCTCGCGGGGACTTTTGGATGAGTCGGAAGGAGCCTCGCTGTTTGATTTGATTATGCGTAGGTCTTCTGGTTTGGATTCAACTACAGAGTTGTACTTCTGTTGTGCCCAACGAGCATTCCGATTTTTCATTTCCTTTCCAATCAATGGGTTGGTGGGTTATGAATAATGTGAAAATACTGATCACAGCACTATTATTAACCAGGAGTACTGACCGTGCGTTGCGTATCGAGGCGAACCGAAAGTGTTCTTTGTTTATACCTGCCCCTGGCGTGCCTGCGTCCTATCGAATGTATTGACACCTGGTATACCAGTACCCTGCAGTACCCTACAAGATGCACCTGGTCGCACAGCAGCAGAAGCAGCAAATATGTGAAGAGTCCCAGAAAACGTGCACTACCGTTAAAAGAGTTTACTCGTAGGGCCGAGTGACCCGCATAATATAATCTTGTAGCTTGGCGTCCGTCAACGCAAATCAAGGCAAATTTGCAAAATTGCTGCCTGTCGACGGGCGAAAGTGCAGTCTCGTGCCATGTTGCTGTCTGGCTTTTGCTGGTGCAGTGTTCGTGTGTGTTCGTGTTTTCATCTCCCACATGAGATCTCACAACTATATAACCGCTGTTTTTTATATTTTTTATCAACGAAACCAGGTAGTTTAATTACTTGGATACTATGTATCAGGAGGGTCGGACTTTGACTTTATTTGCAAAAATAAAAAAAGGGATTCAATTGTTGAGAGCGCCTTGCAGCGTGGGTAGGCACAATTCGATGCGAGTCGACGAGGGAAGAAAAGGCTGAAATCTTCTCGCGATAAAAATGAAGGCACGTACCGTAGCGGGAAGGGGGGAGAAGAGCCTGCTATGTGACCCCGGATCTGAGTTACGAGTTGGAAGGAGAGAGAGAAGAAGATGTGCGAAGATAATGATTGGGATGAGAAAAAAATAAATAAATATATATATATCGTGCTTACACCTGTTACCTGGTACACAACAATCTCTATCTACGAAGCACGCGAGTCCGTGCTGGTTGTTCCTCGTGTAGAGATATGCTACGAAGTATACTCTGTACAGCAATAACCAGTTCCGCGACGACCAGCTATATATGTGAGCCGGTCGCCCCGGTGGTTCAAGTGGTTAACCTCGAATTCTACTTGTTTGAGTCCTGGGTTCGAGCCCCAGGAGGGTCGGACTTTGACTTTATTTGCAAAAATAAAAAAGGATTCAATTGTTGAGAGCGCCTTGCAGCGTGGGTAGGCACAATTCGATGCGAGTCGACGAGGGAAGAAAAGGCTGAAATCTTCTCGCGATAAAAATGAAGGCACGTACGGTAGCGGGAAGGGGGGAGAAGAGCCTGCTATGTGACCCCGGATCTGAGTTACGAGTTGGAAGGAGAGAGAGAAGAAGATGTGCGAAGATAATGAATGGGATGGAAAAAAATAAAAATAAAAAAATATATACGAGATATGCCTGCATGGCAGCCGACAACCGACAACGGAACACACATCTCTATACGTATGGGGAACGAGCATCTCTGCACGTGCGGTGTCAGGAATGCAAATCATACATACGCATGTAACACCCGTGCTTAGGCTGGGCCTACAGCAATAGATAATGGGTCTGTACTTCCTACTGCTTTGTATAGTTATTCCTCCTACTGCCTATTTTTTTTTTTTTTTTTTTTTTTTTTCTCATCCCATTCATTATCTTCGCACATCTTCTTCTCTCTCTCCTTCCAACTCGTAACTCAGATCCGGGGTCACATAGCAGGCTCTTCTCCCTCCTTCCCGCTACGGTAATAAACAACAGCAGTTATTAATATGAATAGTTCACGGTGCAAGCTCTGCCAGAAAGGTTTGTTCGCCTCTTCTTCTATATAGTCACAAGTTGCTCATAAATCTGTAATTTCCGCCGTTCTAAGTTTGTGGCGACAATATGATAGTACTCGTACCTAAAACAGAACGCAACCGTTCTATTTTTCCTTCCTGCTTCTGTCAAGCGAACGATCAATGTAAATGCCGTCGATCGCCGGTGGCGCACGCACGCACGGCCGGTATTGAATCAACAGCAGTAGAAGCTCCTGCGTACCTGGTATATATGCGTGAGGTATGAGGTAGAGTACTGACTGCTGTAGAGTACCTGGTACCAGGTTATTTTGGGACTTGAGGGGAAGTTTCACGAGAAAAAATGACGATCACACCAACGGCCATACCGTAGCGGGAAGGGGGGAGAAGAGCCTGCTATGTGACCCCGGATCTGAGTTACGAGTTGGAAGGAGAGAGAGAAGAAGATGTGCGAAGATAATGAATGGGATGAGAAAAAAAAAAAAAAAAAAATGCGTAGTTGGCAGGCCTGTGAGTTGGGTGGAGTTTCCCCCTATTAATAGTCAATAGTGGGTTGGCTACAGCCATCGAATTGATTTTAGTCGACTGTTCGGTTGGCGCTACTGCTGTAGCTAACTACAGCAGAGTAAGTCGACTCGAGTCAGGCGAGCGGGGCGCCCCCCCTCCGTCCTATTTCTTTTTCGGTACCTGGTATGTCGACTTAGCAAGAACGGTTTATTCTGAAGAACAACACACACATATTGGTTGGGTTGGCGTCGGTTGGCAGCGATACGACTGTTTCGTAAAACATGCCGGTCACTACTTTGGGGCCCATCTTAACTAGAAACTTTTTTTATTATACGCCGCCAATATTTTTTTAATATGATTTGATTTGCCTCTGATTGGTCGAAAAGTGAATCACCAATCAGGCATTTTGACGTTTGATTCGAATCAAAGAAAAAAACGTATTCGACAAGAATTATTTTGGGGGCTTCTTTTGCTTTCTCGTGTTGTTCAAATTGGGGAGTTTGTCCAACTCGACGTGGCATGTTCCTGAGACCGAATCAAGCCACGCAAACGTGAGCCATGAGCCATGTCGTCGACTGCTTCACAGGTGAGATTCACTATTCCCGAGAGACAAGCCACCGGAGAAGCCGCAGCGCGACGCCCGAAGGCCCCTAGCACAGAGTGGACCATCCGCGGCGCCTCAAAAATTACAAGGCCGTCGTCAACCAGTTTTTCATCCCCCTTCGCCTCCCAAACCACAGTTTTTCATCCCCCTTCGCCTCGCAAACCACACGAGCACCGACCAGGTCACGACTTCGCGCAGAAGTTCGATCGCTGTATCCCCGTCGCTGCTGCCTGCGTGGGGCTTCGGGGCTGCGCCAGCCACAAGACGTCCCAAGAGCGATAGCCTCATCGGCGATGCCGGCAGAAACAATCGACCGCTGACCGCGGCGCCCCGGGGAGGACGCGGGCCGTCGCTCACCTCGTTGGTTGCCCTCGGGTGGTCGTTGGCCCTTGTGTGTTGTTCGATTGTTTTTCAAATACACTACGTATTCTAATAAAACCAAATCAAATATATTTTTTCCTTTGCGATTATCATGAAAAAGTTTTCTCGTTATGACGGCCCCTGAGCTGCAGACAACCAGGGTACTGTTTTTTTGTCGTGTTTTGGGGAGATCGGTCTCAGCTGGTGATCGAGTTTGATCATTTGTGCGGGGTGGGGAACCTTTACTCCGCACAAGGGGAATGATCTTATCACGTACCGGTAGTGTTTATGGTAAGGCACCCAAAAGGCAGCTAGTTATATAGTACCAGGTACTCCGATTGCTGTCTCTGGAAGTGATCATATCGGAAATTAAATTATCTCATTGAAGATGTCATCCATATGCAAGTCCGCCTCACAAGCGGTTCTTAGTAGGATGCAGCTCACCCTTCATGCTACTTGCCTCACACCTAAGTCCACTTCTTATGCAGTCGGAAACTAGGATTGAAAAAGCCGGTTTCCGATTGGAGACAAAAAATGGCAATCTTATGCAGTTGAAAAGGCGCCTTTTCAATTGAAAAAAAAACGGTTATGACTTCACCAGACAGTCGAAAAAACTGAGATTTCCGATCCAACTCGTCAGTCGGATCGTGCGTCGGAAACGTTAGCAAGTCCAGCCGCATACTCGTACGAGTAGCAGACACCCACACAACAACACGATATAAGAGACAAACAACCCCACACCACGACATCGGCGACGCTGGCTTGGCTGCTGTCACTTCTGCTGCTGCTCGGCTCGAGTCAGCGTGATATATCCTCATCTATGTCCGTCAGCAGCACGTGACAGCACCCGGTGGCCACAGTGTGCGGTATCGATGATGACCTTTGCCAACTGCTGCGCTGGCTGTAGCTTAGGCAACTGTCGGAGAAACCCAGCGTCTTGATGGCCTCGAGGACGAGATGGAGGAGAACGCCCCGCGTGTGAAGCTCACACGCTGCTCGAGGAAGAAGCAAGACATCAGCATGTATGTGTGGTTGGGTGCAGCTACTACTGGAGGATGAAGACCTCTCTGACCCCACGAGCATTACGGCGAAGCAGTTCGGAACCGACTTCCGTCTACCCTACCCTTTTTTCTCGGTGCTACAGCAGTGGTCAAGCTACAGCAGTCACTCACTTAAATCAAGCGTCTCCTGGTCTCCAGAAGAAACACAAAAACTGTATATTCGATCCGACGGACGATAAGAAGGGCAGCTATTCGCAATCCAATCGGAAAAATAACCGATCGGAAACCGGCTTTTTCAATCCTAGTTTCCGACTGCATAAGAAGTGGCCTAACGGCGCTTCGCGCTTGGTGCAAGCAATGAATGTCTGCCTGGTCGATGAGAACCCGGCATGCTCCGTCCCGGTATTGTAGGGATGCGAGGCTTCGTTTTACACAAAGAAATTATGATAAAAAGGTCTGAATAGCACCGGTTTTTGTCACGAAACAGGTGTATTGTTAATTTCGTCGTATCGGAATGCTGCATAGTAGATCAAAAGCTATTCGTATTTTCTTATCGGAGAGCTTTTTTTTCCAAATTTTCGACATTGTTTTCGCGCAATTTTTCAATCTTCCATATTTTCCTGATTTTTTTTTTTCCAAATGTCGGAATGCTAACGAACTTGATATTTTTGGTTCTGGAGAAATTCACGAATAGCGACAGAACGCCTCCGTATATCGGTACATATCTCCGATTGTTTCCAAACTTTGGAAATTTGGGTAAAAACGCTCTCCGACAAGAATTCACCTAATACACCGATGTGCCACAAACACGCAGACGGCGATGTTGACTAGCCCCTCCTTCGCGTACTTCGCAAAGTACTTCCGCACCCAGTGCTGGGATATGAGGGGCTTGGGAAGCCGCGCTCATTCACTAAACGGTTGCGAACCACGTATTTGTCGCGGGCGCCCGGGCAAGGAGGAGTCGTCGGAATGACCACTTGATCGATGCATACTCCATCACCGCCGTGGTCATTTGACGAGCCAGGTTCAACGCCGCGAGGACCTACGGTACTGCCGTCGGCACCAGCACCGTCGATGGCGATGGGTCGATGCGCCATGATCTGCAGTGGACTCCTCTCCCTGTTCGCACGAGTGTGCGCTCCTGCTCGTATCACGGGGTGATGCGTGCCCCGTGCGAAGCAAGCCTTCCTACAAGCAAGGAAACCCAAGTCACCTAAATAGTTGGAGAGCTGGCACCGCTGCAATTAACTGAAATACCTGCAAAGCCAACTACGGTAGCAGTCAGCCAACTCACAGCCCCAGTAGTTGGGGCATGACACAGATTGATGTCCGAGTTACGATGCAAGGAGTCGTAAGGCATGGGCGCGACTGGATCCTTCCCTTACTGCTCGGCACTCACGCTGGTTGTAGAGGATTAATAACCACCACAGCAGCATTGTTTTGGGCGCTATTTCGGCCCCCCTCAAAGATTGCAGTCCCGATTCGGAGACAAACCACTCAACTTCTAAGTATTAATAGTTTGTCCCCGAATCGGGACTGGAGTCCTAAAAGGGTTAACAGTTGAAAGTCTACACGTTTGATTTTTACGATGTCGCCGGTACGAGGGGGGGGAGGGGGGGCTGCCCTCCCTGCGTTGACCATTGGGATTGCGAAGCAACGTATCGACGATCAGACCAGAAAATGGGTGGGGGTAGCGAATGCCCTTGGTAGTGGCCGCTAAGCCTTCTGAGTGAGACTGCTTCGTAGATATTTACCTGGTAGTTATTTAGGAGTGGCGTCCTCTGCAACATCGTCCTCTTCCTCTATTACGGGGGACCATAGTTAATGGGACCTATGGTATACCAGTACATCATAAACTATATATTTAAGTATTTATACTAACAATATTTGGTCCTATTAACTATGGTCCCCCGTAATAGGTACACGCGGACTCCCCCTCTCACGTCCAGGAATTATCCGACTTTTAATCCTTTTAGTACTGCAGTATACATGTACCTAAATGTGACACTAAATGCAAGTGTTTCGTGGTCACAACGGGAGTGCAGTCCTCAAGGGGTTGGCCCCGCAAGCATCGACTGGGGGAAGTTGCTCTCGTTGGCTGGATCGTTGGATCATCAATCATGCTCCTCTTTCTCCTCCTCCACCACCTAAAATAAACAACAAATGAGTACACCCCCTCCCCGCTCCTCCTCCACCACCCCCACTTGTTGATGTTCCTGATCCTTGTCGTCCACCTCCTTCCTCCTCTCGTCCTCCTCCTACCCCGCCTCCTCACCATTCCCCTCCTCCGCCTCCCCCCCCCCCCTATCTTCCTCCTGCGCCCCTTTTCCTTTGCCTGCCCACCCCCGCCCACACGATGGAACACCTTTCACCATTTTATAAGGCTGGGCACTGGGACAGTATGTGCTGTCAGTCAATAGTCAGTATATTCGCCAGTAGTTTTATCTTACGTACGCCCAATTAACACGCCATACTATAGTACGGAAACCTACTAGATGCGTTTCGGGAGGAGAGAGGAGAGAGAAGGGACGGCAGTATATTGGTTCAATCCAGTATACTGATTGAATTTGATGACAGACAGTATATCTGCTCCTGACTGAGTCAGCCAGTGCCCAGTGCTCAGCCCTACCATTTCATCATTTTAGCAAGCCAAGTTCACAACTCTCTGTATAAGGAGATGATTTTCCCGGAATCTTCCTTCGCTCTGTATATGCGACTGACTATTAATGGCCTGAAAATGACGTGGAGGTGGTGGGAGGGTGGAGGGTGACACAGCTCCGCGGTCTGTGGTGCCCAGCGCCATGATTTTGATTCTGGGTTCAATTCCCGGGTTGCCACGTTTATTTTTCTCCACCATTTTTTGCATTCGACGATTTCTGATCATTTACAGTTCGATCTTCACGCTCGCGCTTCGCGCTCACGGCCTCCGGCGGCATTATAGTTTCGTACCTTGTGGGTGGGAGCAGAGTTGCCAAATGGGGTCGTATCCGGGTGGAGTCACATCCAGCGGGGACCAGGAGAGCCAAGCAGGGGCCTGCTCCCGCTTCTTATGGGCAATGTTCCTAGAAACTTATTTATTTACAGCATGGAGAATTCTACTGATTTCAATGAGGCGCGAGAGCTCTAAGCGCGAGCCTTTTTCCTTGGTTTTTCTAGGAAAAAAAACAATATAAAACTCTTGATAACGAGTCGTGCGAGAGTAGGTTGCCTCGATTATAGTTTCTCTGAGTCATCGTGTGTGTGAATCAACTCTTTTTTTCGACCACGTTTGTCCACCGCGTTCAACGCTCACGGCACCAACGTCAGTCCCGGCGGGCTATGCGCACACACAAGCACTACGTAACGAAACCTTCAGGTGCTGGTGCGGTTAGTAAGTCGTTCAGAGTTAGTCGAGCTACAGCAGTAGGCGCGCCAAACGTGTGTAGGCACATGGCTGGGCCATGGTTCGCAAAGTAACAGAACCGTAAATATCATGACAGTTTTTTTTTGTGAGTTCTACACAACGGAACAACCAACTATACGACTACTCGTACCCAAAATGTGCCCGTCCACAGCCACGTTCGGGCCGTGTCCCTCAGCCATGCTGCAGGTGGTATTTGTCAGGTCCATCCTCCTACCGAGGAGGGGACGGAGAAGCAGGGGAAGCTCTGTTGTAGATGTGGTACAGCAGTATTAATACCCTGGTAGTTTGTTTTGTTTTCTATTAATAGTGGTGGCACCTGTCGAAACGGGTTTTTTGTTTTTTTAATTCTACCTAAGGGTCGATCTTAGTGAGGGCTGTTTTTAATTTTTTTTTCGGTATTTTCCCGAATTTCGTTATTTCTAGAAGAAAAAATACCGAAATTCGGGAAAATACCGAATAAAACTAAAAACAGCCCTCGTGAACCCCTTTAGAACCGCAGTCCCGTTTTTTGGGGACAAACTAGTTGGACTTTGAATGGTTTGTCCCCAAAACGGGACTGCGTTTCTAGAAGGGTTCAGATCGACCCTAACAAAACCCAACTCTCTACGAGTAGTCGTAGGCAGAATGTGCCTGTCCTCAGCAACGTTCGGGCCTTGCCCCTCGTATATTCTGCAGGTAGGTGGCATTGTCAGGCCCACCCTCCTACTGATAAGGGGACGGAGAGGGAGAGGCAGGATAAGCTCTGCTGTAGATGTCGTACAGCAGTAGTATTGATAAAGTAGTGGTGGCACCCGCTACGAGACATATCAGGTTGTAGATTTTGCGTCTTCAAATTATGAATTTCGAGTTGAGAACCAGGAAACACACAGCAAAATCGAGTAGTCCGTGTACTAAGGGTTCAAGGGTTAGACCGACACGCCGAGCGCACTGCGACGCCGGCCCTGGCTCCGTGCCTCCTACTGCTACTGCTTCTGCTGTCTCGATGCTATTAATAGAGAAGCTCTGCTGTAGATGTCGTACATAAAATAGTAGTACCAGGTACCGGTATTAAATAGTGGTGGCACCTGGTACGAGAAGCTCTCTCTGCTGGACACAACTTGTCAGGTGCAGATTTTTCGTCTTCAAATTATGCCGAATTTCGAGGTGGGGAACAAGGAAACACGCAACAGAATCGAGTATAATACTACGTGTACAAAGGCTTCAAGGGTTTGACCGAAACGCCGAGCGTACAGCGACGCTGACCCTGGCTTCGTGTGCCCTACTACTACGGGGGGCCATATTAGATACCAGGTTAGGACCTATGGTGCACACAAAAATCTACATATTTTTCTATTTTTACTATTAATAACAATATTTGGTCCTTTTCACTATGGTCCCCCGTAATGCTGCTGCTGCGTTGTTGCTGCCGCCGCCATGTGTGCTGCTGCTGCTGCCGCTGCCAAAAAAAATGATCTTACGAATAATGAACCCAAACGTCACGCATAACGTGGATGTGCATGGGTGTTATCCAGCGCATCAATCCGTATGCGCTCAGCATGGATTAATGCTGCAGATGCTACGAGTACGAGTACCACCATCTACCTACAATCTTACACAGTACCGTAGTACCTCCCCGTCCGCGGTCCGCGTATCTTGGTGAACGTGAACCTTCGAATTGTTCGAATTGTTGTCCCGGCTGTCCAAGTGTCCAAGTATATACCAGGTACCGTATATCAGTACATCTGACTACCGTAGAATCAGGTACGTGCTATCACACAAAATAGCGAGTGCACTATTGATATCAATCTATTAATGATAACATCAATAACACACCCACACCCGCTCGGACCTCGGAGGAATTTCGAATTTCCAAGCTGGTTTTCTCGACAGTAGGGAGAGGCGAACGGCGAGCGATGCGTCGTCTCTATTGGGAAAGATCTCGAGGATATTTTTTCTGAAATGTAGATTTTTCCAAAACCACCACTTCCTTTCGTTGTGTACCACGTATGCCCTCCTTGCTTTCGAGAAAATCCGCTCTGAAATTCTTGTGTACCAGGTACTACTTTGCGTGTTGGCGTGTTGCCTTTTTTTTTTTTTTTTCTCTTCAAATCCTTTTGCGGATTGGTGAATAAAGCGTGTTGCGGTACGGGTCCCGGTTCGTATATTTACGGAATGTACCCGGGGACATGGTATCCACAGTACCCAACTCTCGTAATTTGTGTATTTTTTGTTTTTTTGTCTATCCATTTTGTCATCTTCGCGCTTTTTGTTCCTGCTTCCTATTAATATTAATATTAATAGTCGTACTCAGATCCGGGGCCACATAAGAAGTTTGTCTTCGTCTTCCTCCTCCCGGCTACAGCATTACGTGCCGTGCATGTTTGTCGCGGGAAGGGTTCGGCACATCGTTCCCTCGTCGACTCTCGTCGAGCACATACCCACGCGATAATAGACGGTGTAATCCGAGAATAAAAACACCTCCATTCGGACGGAGGCTCGAAACCTCGACATCAACGTTGTTTTTTTTTTTTTTTTTTTTTTTTTTTTTTTTTCCATCCCATTCATTATCTTCGCACATCTTCTTCTCTCTCTCCTTCCAACTCGTAACTCAGATCCGGGGTCACATAGCAGGCTCTTCTCCCCCCTTCCCGCTACGGTACGTGCCTTCATTTTTATCGCGAGAAGATTTCAGCCTTTTCTTCCCTCGTCGACTCGCATCGAATTGTGCCTACCCACGCTGCAAGGCGCTCTCAACAATTGAATCCCTTTTTTTATTTTTGCAAATAAAGTCAATGTCCGACCCTCCTAGGGCTCGAACCCGGGACTCAAACAAGTAGAATTCGAGGTTAACCACTTGAACCACCGGGGCGACCGGCGTAGGCGAGATACAACAGAGTAGTACTATTAATAATACTAGTATATAGTATCATCATAAATAGTACCAGGTATTGTTAATATTACGGGGGAACCATAGTAGGACCTATGGTATACATAAAACCCTATATATTTAACCATTTTACTAACTGTGTCTGCTCCTATTAACTATGGTCCCCGGTAATAGCAGTACTCGAGGTTAACCACCAGACCACCGAGGCAACCGGTTAGTTCTGCTGTATACCTGGTATATTGTTGTATCTCGGGTATATCGTACCCGGTACTGGTACCTGGTCGTATATGTTGATACATCCTTTTTTGTTTTTTCCCTTTGGATTGGTTTTTACGTATTTGTCTCTTTTTGATTTTTCTCTTCTTCTCCAATGTGTTTGTCGTGCCTGTCGTATCCAGTACGATGAGATGGCATTGCCTTGTCTATTCTGTTTACGAGTACTGCTGAAGAATAATGTAGTACGTTGGTTGTGCTGGATGTCGACGGGTAGAGATTACGGTTCAATGTGAACAACACACCTGAGCTCTCGTAGCAGATATTCGATATTTACTACCGGTACCCGGTATTAACCCTTTTAGTACCGCACTCCCATATGTTGGGGACAAAATACTCAATTTATGTGTAAATTGTCCCCAAAACGGGACTGGGGTCCTAAAGGGATTAATATTAATACCAGGTACCTGGTATATTTTAAGTCTGAGAATGACCCTCATGTTGATACAGCCTAGTATCGTGTATGTACAATGTGGTGATCTGATGGGATATTGGATGCAATTTATCTGAGCCCCGTCTCTCACGAACGAAATGTTGATGCGCCCAGCGTGAATGTCAACCCTCCGCCGCCAGCTCGATGCCCCTTTCATTGGCGCTGGTGGTGTTGATTGTGTTGGTCCTCTCGCTCGTATGATATGTACGTACACATATAAGGGGGACTCTGTACACCCATGAGACTGAGGGCCTGGGGCGGCCGGGGCGGTCCGGCTGTTTGCTGCGCTGCCCGGCGGCTGCTCTGGTGACCACTTGTATTCAGCAGGAACAGCGTCAAGTCGTCCTGTCTGCCGGTGTCGTCGTCGTCAATCGTTGGGTTGTTGCAGTGTGTGTCTTCTGTGTTTTTAGTGGGTTGGCCCTTTGAGTACAGCACGGCACTCCACGTAAACATAAAATTGACTCTAATTCCAAGTAAATTGTCTCCGAAACGGGAGTGCAGTCTATGAAGGGGGTTAGGACCGCAGTCCTGTTTCGTGGACAAAATCACTCAGATTCCAAGTAGTTTGTCCCGAAAATGGGACTGCAGTCGTACTTTCAAAAGGGTCAAGGGCTATACCGCTCGTGCGAGTTGTTGTTGTTGTTGTTGTTCTCACATTAACTCTCTGACGAAGGAGTCCGTGGTCACACAAAGGTGCTGGAGCCCTAGGAAGATCCGAAAAACAAGAAAAAACGAAAATTCGGCTGCCTCAAAATACACGAGACGGAAAAAGCGCACACAAGATAAAACCAATGTGCAAAACTGAACTAACATGGCCGCGGGTATATCCTCTCAACTATAACATAGAGTACCCCCGTTCCCACCACTAACCAACTCGTGGCTGCTGACTACAGCGGATGCTGTCTGAAGTGCTGCCTGCACCGTACGAAACGCACGGTAGTCGTGAAAACGAAAGAGGAACACACCTGCCTGCTATCTGGAGTGCTGTCAGAGTGAAGACTCGCGGATATGCAGTGAAAAAAGGAGCAATCGAACCTTACTGCCACACGAATATCAACGATCGCCATCTCTTCCTGGACTGTCTGACACAAAAAGGTGCAGCACAGTTATGATACCACGTCCCTGATAATTGCGTAGGTTATTCCCCATGAAGGGTATACAACTCGTTAAACTACAAAAACCAGTGACGAGTACCGGTAGATACTATTCTGCCTCGTGAAAAACAAAACCAGGAAAAAACAAACTATGACTGCTTCTCTCATGATGATAGTGTGCGCGCAAATCATGGGTCTCCATGCACCGTCTTCCTGCCGCTCTTCATGGCCGCATCATCGCCTTGGCCCAATCCACCCGCTCCTTTGCGCGTGCACTCGTTGCCATTCCCTTCCAGTCGTTTCCCTTTCTCCGTCATCCTGAAAAACGAAATGCTCCTCGCACTTGCGGTTCTAATCTGAAAAATAAAAATTCTCGCGCAGGGGGAGGTCAATCCGTCTCTTCCCCGCACGTCGACGCTCAGTCTCCCTCCTCCCTCGTCGTCGAATCCAGCCTCCTACCGGCGCAATAGACTGTGCCGTAGTGTGGCCTGTGGTGGCGCCTGCCTCCGCGCATGGACACCCCGATTGAGCATTGCTGCTCTGCCGCAGCTGCCTAAAAAGACGCGCGAATCGTAGGTCTCCGTGCCTGACGCACCACGTACGACCCAACTCTACTGCCGCCTGAGCCTCGCGGCCACAGGCAGCAGCAAGAAGGTATCACTCCTTGAGGGTGAGTCCGGCCTTACACCCGCCAGAAAGACCTACCCCACTCGTTATTAGCCTGATAGGGCATGCCTCGCAGCATTCCTTGCCGAGGCAGGGAGGGGAACGGAAGTATCATCGTGCTGCTACTGCTGTGGTGCTGTACACCCAGGTACATACGTAGGCGGTTGATATTGTTGTACGTTGATACGCGCGCGCGGGTTACTTGCAGTTCTTTCTTGACCATTCGGTGTCTCAAGAGTTCGGACATGAATGCGTACGTATAACAGCAGCTCAGTCCGTATAATTCTATAGGGACCTCAGATAGCAATTCGATGCGAGTACACGAGGGAAGGAAGGGCTGTAATCTAAGTCTTCTCGCGATAAAAATGTCTTCCAAGGCAACAACCGTAGTGGGGAGGAGGGAGAAGAGCGTGCTTTCTGACCCCGGATCTGAGTAACGAGACAGAAAAGAAAGGCGAAGATAATTAATGGAATGGAGAAAATAGCAAGAAATGATGATCATAATGTTGTGAAGGGAGGGGGAGGGTAAGCTACTGCTGTAGGAGCAAAGACATCGGGGCGTGGCACAGAGGAGGTCGATGCCGCTGTAGATACCTCAGCCAGCTGCTCTTCCTTCCAACCCCCAGAAATGGCGGCTGGTACTCTGCTGTGTTGATATCAGGTACGCGTACAGCAGTACATTTTTTACCCGGTAGTTATCAACCCAATTTTGGGTTCCAACACGGTTATTGTTGTTGTTCTTACATTAACTCATCGCCACAGCACAATGGAGTCCATGGTCGCAGGACAGGCTCCAATAACTCTGGAGTGGAAAAAATGATACCAGATACGTGGCACCAGGTATGCTGTCTCGTTTTTTTTTGTTTTTCGGATCTTCCTAGGGCTCCAGCACCTTCGTGTGACCACGGACTCCTTCGTCAGAGCGTTAATGTGAGAACAACAACAACATGCTATATCATACGTATGATCTGATGTCAGAAACTAAACTGCTGTGACATCTTATTTACGTGTATCATACGTACGTGATCGATGGACAATTGCTGTGCAGCCTAACTGCTGGTGTACAAAGTCGGGCACGTATTGTTGGTGATGAAGAATGCCTCCAGGCCCTTATACGCATATTGGACCTTGGTTACATACCGCACCATACCGTTTGCTGTACGACGGACGGAGAAAACGGCTTGTTGTAAGGGACACACTGCTGCTGTTCACGCACACCAGTAGTAAACGTTCGGCCTAACAGAACAAACCCAGTGTAATTTTTGCCGGTACGTTCGTATTGTTTGGCTGTACGTGTGCTCGTATATAGGGTATCTTCATCTTTCTAGGGTCCGTCGCATGAACCGATTCATCGGCATCCGGCGCAGGGGTGCAGGCCAGCCTCGCTCGTGCAACTGCTCAATACAGACTGCAGTCTGCAAGCACAAACATATAACTACCTCATGTACACTCAATTCGACGTACTTACATACCAGGTGATACGGACAGCTGCACAAAAAAAAATGCCGGTTTTCATACGTATCTCGGGGTGAAATGATGGTCCACCCAACCCCCGTAATTCCATTTATAAAAGCTCTCTAGACAAGACTACATTTCAATGGGGGTGCGAGGTGTATTTTTACAAGAAATACCATTTCGCCACGGATTTGAACAAATTTCGGAAATTCCCAAAGTTACGAGTAGTGCTCATGCGATTTTATAGAAAACAAAAAGTGACGAAGAATTGATGCAGAAAACCGTCCCCGGAACGTCTGCAAGATTTCAATCGGATTAAAAATCTCGTTTAACATTGGTATACAAATAAAGGATAACGCATAAGAACTCCCCCCCCCCTAGCCTCCAGGGGACACGGGAGTGATGACCACGACCACGTAGGCGGGATTTGTAGACATGACCACGGGGGCTTTTAGGAGCCACCCCCGGGTTTCAGACCTCGCGCCCTCGCATATGCCCGCCGCATCCGTCCTCCTCAGCACACCAGCCAGCTCCCACAGGCCGGCGTGCCA
This sequence comes from Nereocystis luetkeana, assembly GCA_031213475.1. Taxonomy (NCBI): domain Eukaryota; class Phaeophyceae; order Laminariales; family Laminariaceae; genus Nereocystis; species Nereocystis luetkeana. The sequence goes on from JARUPZ010000007.1 coordinate 7,474,589, forward strand.
CGACAGGAATACCCTTTAACAGCGTCCCTGGTAGTGTATGTACTCTACATATAAACCCTAACCCTAGAGGTATCACGCCCTAGACCCGTCAAGTTCCGTCGCTGCAGCTCTCTCAGCCCTCGGGACCGGCGCCTAACTTGAACCCAAAACACAAGGAGCTGAAACCCGGGGATGGTTCCTAAATGTCCCCGTAGTCGTGATTTTAATCTCGCTTACGTAGTTGTGACTATAATACCGTATTGCGCGGATCCGTCACGGGACCTCCAAACCGACGCGTCCAACCATAACCTGAATCGCAAGGCCCGAACAAAACCTGGCGATGGGCCGTAGTCGTGATTTCATTTCGCCTCTATGCGTAGTCGTGAGTCGTGGGTATCGTTTTTCGCGGATGCCCGTCCTGGCGTGCGACGTGCGACCGGGCTGTACGCGGGCGATCGCTGCCTCTCCACCCTTCCCTCCACAAGGTTTTGTTCGAGTAAAGCACTCTTTGTTGTTTAACCCTTTTAGAACCGCAGTCCCGTTTTGGGGACAAACTACTTGAAACTTGAGTGGTTTGTCCCCAAAACGGGGCTGCGGTTCTAAAAGGGTTAAGACCGTTTCGGGGAAGAAAAAATGAAAATAAAAAAAAATGCTCAAGGTGGGTGGGTGCGCATGGTGGTTGCTTCCAGGATTTGGAAATTTGTTTACAACAAAAAAACGCTCAGGGTGGAGGAGGAATGAATATGACGTAAACCTTCCCGATTTTTCACAGCAAGAATCGGGCTTCGTGCAGTCGACCGCCGCGTGTTCCACCACTTTTCGCCCCGACCTGTCCCCCCCTCTCCTCCACGTAACACGATCTTCACGGTCACTGCTGTCCTCCAAGCCGCCACTCAGCTGGAGGTTGCTTGTCTTTGTTTTCGTGTGTTGCGTGATGTGTTTCTATCTATCCACCTGCCCACTTCGCCTCGCCTGCTGCGATATACAGCAGTACTTGTAGCCGCCCCATCATAACCAACCGCCTGCTGGTGGAGGTGGTGGTGCGCCCGGTTGCCCCAACGCTTTGGTGAGTGGGCGTCCGCCTCGCGCACCTCTACGCCATCACCGCCCTCCTCGCCGTCACGCAGCGTGAGGCTGCTGAATAGGTTGCTTGTCTTCATTTTTTCCAAAGGTTCATGCTCCACCTCCGTCTCCTCCTGCCTGCCTGCTGATGTCGCCGAAACTACTTTTCCGTCGCCAACGAATCACGAACCAAACGACGACTCTTTCGAGGAGATGACGTGCCTTGTCGCCCTAAGCTATGGCGGCGAGTCAGTGTCCGTCCCGGGCGGCTTGTGTGACGGCACAGGCACCCTTTACTACCTGTGCTCTGTGCCATGACCATAACCCGGAGCAGTTTATTTGCTCAGGGTCAAACCCTGCTAGGCAGGCCGCAACCCTGAGCATCGGCTCCGGTCAGGGAAAGAAATGTTGCCCTCGATGTCTTTTATGAGGCGAGACCTGGACAGACCCTGAGCCATGAGCAACTGCGTTCCTGAGCAATTTTCGTTCCTGTTGTTTTTTTTCATTTCCGAAACTCTCAATTGGGTGTTGTCTCCCTTGTCTCCCCCATATATACCGAACACACGTGTACCTTAGTGACCATGATGACTCAACGCACGCACGTTTCGAGGACAAGGAATACGTTTGCGAAGTGTTTGTCGTGGTTTAAAATGTGTACCAGGGTATACTCGTACCGGTATACGACTACGTCATTTTTGCAGCTGTGGAGCCATACATGATCAAAGCCCTCGTCCGTCCTCGCGAGCGACGTGTCGTATTGCCGCGTTAATCAGATACCCTATGACTTCTAATGGGAGACCGCAGTCGTACTCTGCCAACCGTTGTAATGAGGCCAAAAGAGGCCTTGACGCGCCAAAAAATATCGGTCTCCTACATGCCTACCACTCGGGACGGGAATATAAACCTCTCTTAGTACGTACCAGGTAGTCACTATCAGAGTCTCATCGGGTACGTATTGTGTTCCCGGCCAGGGTGGTCGCATATCTTACTATCACCCCACCCCCGTTCCCAATGTCTGCCTGGTCGGTGAAAACCCAAAATGCTCCGCCCCGGCATTGTAGGGATGCGAGGGTCTTGGTCATACGACTACGGCCATGCATGAGATCGAGTACATATCTCGTACCGAGCACCCCCCCCCCCCCCCCCCCGCTGTCCTTGGGAGATGCGCTTATTGTGTCCTGCCTGCCATGTCGGTTCTCCCCTCGCTTCTCTGTTTTTTTCTTCCCCCTTTTTTTTTGTTGGTGGTGGAATCCGATCGAACGAACGCGTGCGTGCGTGCGTGCGTGCCTTCGACGCAGGCGCGAATGCCTGTCGGTGGGCAACTCCCCAAACCCCGCGGATGTTCCCGAAGACGGAGAGGGGGACCCGACCGAGAAGGATGTGCCCAACAGGAGGGCTGGGCTGGTGAGGCACGAGTCTTTGCCGAGCCTCCACTTGAACGCGCGCTGCCTCAAGTGCGATCGGGTGGGAACGGTCTACTGCAAGGTGAGAGGGAGATGGCTCTAGTGAATACCAGGTATTTTTTATTGTTTTTTGTGTTCGTTTTTTTAGGGCGGTGAGTGTGGCTTACTACCTCTTCTAACCCTTTTGGGACGCCGAAATAGCGGACCAAACAATGCCTACTTTGGTGTTGTCCGCTACTGTCTAGGAGTAGCGTGACCGCCCAGCAGTACGAGTAGGGTAATCTCCAGGGTTCATTACGGTGCTGTTTTTCCTATCGGTTCAGTGTGGTTCGGTGCGGTTAGCCGCACCGCACCGTAGGATTTTTGCCTCTTGAAAACCGCACCACACCGCACCGTAGGTTTTACGAAATAGGAAACCGCACCGAACCGCACCGTAGGGTTCCGGACATCTGAAAACCGCACCGTAGCATTTACGATATTTTGAAACCGCACCGAACCGCACCGTAGGATTCACAATATCTGAAAACCGCACCGAACCGCACCGTAGGAATGCCATCGAAACCGCACCGCACCGTGTGCGTCAATATACGGCGCCAAAAAGCGTTAGATCGGTTACTTAGCGGTGCGGTTCACTTGAAAGCGTGGAAAAACCGCCGTTTCATCGGCCTCGGAACGGTGTAATGGGGTCACGGTTTCGCACGGCTCATGACGGTTTCTGCACGGTTTCGTGTCAAAAGTGTTCCCACTGGCTTGGTTGATCTTATGGTATTTCATATTTTGAATATTTTTGTGGCTGAAAAACCAAAAAAGGTCAATTGTTTAACCCCTTTAGCACTGCAGTCCCGTCTGTGGGGACAAATCACTCAAATTGTAAGTAGTTTGTCTCCAAAACGGGACTGCGGTACTAAAAGGGTTAAGGTTAATTGTTTATATTTATATATTTCCGATATATTATATACTCCGAGTCTCCGGAAGTACACCTGCCGGAAAATGTGAAATACCAGGTACCACTGGTAGGAAATATGAAAATACCAGAAAAAAATAGAACATCTGTAAAAACTGAAAAAAATATCCGAAACATTAGAGTGCCTGCGCTTAATATTGTGTATCAAGGATTTCCGTCGGAAAGATATTAAATAGTCAAAATCGAAAGCCTTACGTCATGCGCATAATCGGAGACGAAAAATGGCTTAATGTTGGATTTTTATGTTTGAAAAATAAACACTTGCAGCAGCGGCAGCACTTTTGCAGCACCCAACGAGCAGAACACAAGGCGTGCGAGCAGCAGTACCTACCTGCAGCACAGCAGCAACAGCAGCAGCATGCTGCAGAAGCAGAAGCAGTAAGCAGCAGCCAGTACCAACAGGCAGACGTGCTATCTAACTTGCGCTGCTCGACACTCGCTGTCCAAGCAACGCCGCCACAACGAGAATATCGGCCCTCCTTCTTCTTCGGTGTCCTCTCTGCCCGAGAAGGGATCGGAGCGGCGAAGATCACAGGAGCGTGGCGGCAAGGGTGCGCGCGCTTGCAGCAGCAGCAGCAGCCGCAAGCAGTAGCAGCGCCTGCAACAGCGCTTGCAGCAGCGCTTGCTTGAGGTGGCTCTCTTGCTTGCAGCAGCACTCGCTTGTAGCAGCGTTTGCTTGGGGCAGCGCTTGCTTGCAGCAGAGCTTGCTCGTGCAGCAGCGCTCGCTTGCGCTACGTAAAACCCCGAGAAAAAAGCGCCAGAAACCGTACGAAACCGCGGTTTTGTACGGTTCATTCATACGGTGCACCGCTAGTAGAGAAACAGAGGTTTCGTTATACAGTTAGTGCCCCGATAAAAGCCTGATAACCGTACGAAACCGCGGTTTAGTACGGTTTATATATACGATGCACCGTAGAGAAAAGCGTGTGTTGTACGGTTTTTCCCTACGGAGATTGGAACCGCACCGTAGAAAAACCGATTCAACGGGGAACCGAACCGAACCGGACCGTATGATATATCACTAAACCGAACCGCACCGGAAGATTTTCGATTTTATACAACCGCACCGAACTGCACCATAGTATTTCCGATTTTTGAAAACCGTACCGAACTGCACCGTACCAGGTACCAGTAGGATTTATCACAAAAGCGAACCGCACCGTAGGATTCACAATATCTGAAAACCGCACCGAACCGCACCGTAGGATTTCCGATTTTTGAAAACCGTACCGAACCGCACCGTAGGATTTACAATACCTGAAAACCGCACCGAACCGCACCGTAAGATTCCCGAGTTTTTAAAACCGCACCGAACCGGACCGTAGGATTTTCGATTTGAAAGAACCGCACCGTGCACGGACGGATAACCGTAAATATCCCTGGTAGTCTCCCGCCCGTGCCGTACGACTGCTTGCCTTGAGTGGCAAAACTCGGATACCATGTTGTAGAATATCATTCCCCTATCGCGCAGTGGCCGTTGCTGTAACCGTCAATTTTCATCGCTAGTTTTTTCCACTCTCAAGTCCCAAGAGGGGCAAGTCGCCGTCTAGTTATTTGGTTGGTTGTTGGTTGTGGGTAGGTACCGGTATTACAGGTAGTTGAAGCGGTGCCAACCATACGACTTTTTGGGGTTTTCTTTTTTTGTAGAAAAGCGTGTTCAGTTTCTCGTACTGGTAATTTCGATGTAATGATCTTATTAATAGCAGTAAGAAGCCATACAGCGTAAAAATTGATCCCCCGGCGGCTGCGCCCTGACCGTGATCCCCTGGAAACGCCTCCGCGGGCCCTTCTAGGGGTGCCTCGCTTGCCCACCCTCCCCCGCTCCGCGGCTGGTTCCGCTCCGCGGGCTGGTTAGGGACTGTTTTGGGTTGTTTCGCTCACCTATAGTCGACTAAGATCAGTTGGTTGGCTGACTTTGCCACAAAACTATTACTTTGTAGTGAGAACTATTAATAGCCGTGAAGTCCCGCCAACACACAACCCTTTACACCTCGGACTGACTATCGATATCCACTCCACGATCCTACTATTTAATGGAACCTTCGGGGGAGATATACACCTATAATCTGTAGGTATGATCTACTTACAATATACTCGTGTAGCTCATGTTGCTGGGTGGGAACTGTATAAGCTTCATATAGCCTACTCTTGTTGCCCCGGTTGTTTGCTGTATTATCTACTGCTGCTGCTGCTGTCGATCAAGATCTGTCGGAGGTTGTCGTTGTTCTCACATGAACTCATCGCAACAATCATTGCAGTCTGTGGTCGTAACACAGGCTGCAGCCCTTGGTATATAACTGCAGCAGTACCGTAGTAAAAAATAGCCGAGGCAGCAGTCGTCAGTATATATATATACCTGGTATTTTTTTTTTTTCCCCCGGCCGTCAGAACTAACTGTCCCGCCACCAGCCATCAGCCACAAAAAAACAACCCAAGCGCCCACCATACTTTGGGTTTAATCCTGTCGTGTTGGATATGACAGGTGAACCCTTGGATCCAGGTATTGTTCAGTTTCCCTGCTGCTGATATTTTATAGTTGTTCACCTATTAATAGCACTACTGCTGTATATGACATATACCGTCGGGTAGACCAGTGAGTTTTATTTGCGGGGGCCGTATACCATGTTATTTGTGTGTTGAGTGTTTCCTTGGGACTGACTGCTGTGTCGAAGGGGCACGCCATGCTAACGTATTTGAGTACGATAGGCACGACATACACACGCCAGGGAACCAGATACCTATGTTCGTACAAGTATGCGTGTGTGCTTTACATCTACCCTTTCAGTACTGCAGTCCTGTTTTGGAGATGAACCATTCTAATCCCAAGTGTTTTGTGGCCTAGACGAGACTGGGGTCCTGATGGGGTTAAATCAACCCTCTTGAGACTTCATTCAGAGGGCAGCATTGCCGCTAGAAAAGGAACATTTCAGCGACGGCAACTGCGCGAATGGGGGGTGGTAGCAATAGAAAGTCAACGCCCGAGCTACAACGCAAGGAATCGTACTCGTACGGCACGCGCGCAATGCAACATGATCCTACTCGTTTTTCTGGGCGCTCGCGCTGCTGTGCGTAGACGTTGATAAGACCAACGTTATGATTGTTTTGGTCGGTATCTCGGATCCGTTCTTTCTACCCGTCGACATCCACCACACCCTCTCCTAAGGGGAGACCAAGACAGCTTCTTTTTTTTTTTGTCTGTTTCGAGTCGTTTCTTAGTTTTCCTTTTTTTTGTTTTGTTTTTTCCTTCGTTTTTTTGTTTCTCTTGTTTTCGTTCTTTCATAGAATGTGTCGTGCCTGTCTGATCCAGTGTGATGACATGGCATTGCGCTGTCTATTCTACTTGCTGCTTATTGCATAAGGACCCATCTTGACGATAACTTTATTTATGGTACTCCCGCCAATATTGTGTTCGCTTTTGATTTGATTTGCTGCATCTGATAGGTCGAAAAGTGAATCACGAATCAGGCATTTCGACATTTGATTCGAATCAAGCGAGAAAAAACGTACCAGGGTATTCGACTAGAAGTCTTTTGACAGGCATTCCGACGTTTGATTCGAACCAAACGAAAAAATTATTCAACCGGAAGTCTTCTGGGACTTCGCCTCTTTCGTGTTATTCAAATTGGGGAGTTTGTCTAACTTGACGTGGCATGTTCCTGAAACCGAAGCAAGCCACGCGAACGTGAGCCGTGTCGTCGACTACTTCACAGGTGAGATCCACCATTCCCGAGAGACAGGGCCACCGGAGCATCCGCGGCGCCTCAAAAATTGACAAGGCCGTCGTGAACCCAGTTTTTCATCCACCTTCGCCTCGCAAACCATACGAGCACCGACCAGGTCACGACTTCGCGCAGAAGTTCGATCGCTGTATCCCCATTGCTAGTTTTTCATCCCCCTTTGCCTCGCAAACCATACGAGGACCGACCAGGTCACGACCTCGCGCAGAAGTTCGATCGCTGTATCCCCATTGCTGCTGCCTGCGTGGGGCTTCGGGGCTGCGCCAGCCACCCAAGACGTCCCAAGAGCGATAGCCTCTTCGGCGGTGCCGGCAGAAACAATCGGCCGCTGACCGCGGCGCCCCGGGGAGGACGCGGGCCGTCGCTCGCCTCGCTGGTTGCCCTCGGGTGGTCGTTGGCCCTCGTGCGTTATTCTATTTTTTTTTCTAATACGCTATTCCTCGATAGGACCCAAAGGCATATTTTTTCGCGAAATTCTATTCACATCAAATCCGATTCATTTTTTCCTATCCGATTATCATGAAAAGGACAAACCCACGACACAGACATACCACCACTGCTGTACTACTGCTGCATGTTGTATTGCGCGATACACAAGACGAGTAAATAATAGTACGACAGATACGACGTACACAAGCTAGCAATCCATGGGTTAAAAGAGAGAAAAAACCTGGCGCCATCTATTATGATAATGCATTGAAAGAGAGATACATGAAATTGAAGGAAAATAAAAAATAACAACGTACCAAAAAACGTCGCGGACCAGCGGTTCGGTCTCTTTATCCATCGACAAAATGTTTTGAGCATCGGTATTTTTTCTGTGATCATGGTAATAATGCTACTTAAAGCATGGGTATTATCCGGTGATGCTGTAAGAATGGTTGCATCGGTCTCCTATATTGACCTCCCGTCGACAGACAAATATTGGTCGATCCTCATGTTTCCGACCAGAATGGTAAAACATATCTTCGAGAAATGGTTGGTACACTGCGTACGAGATAAAGGCACTTTGGATTCTTTTGGTATGTGCGTGTTTTCGCATTAACCCTTTTAGAACCGCAGTCCCGTTCTGGGGACAAGCCAGTCAAATTTCAAGTAGTTTTGTCCCCAAACGGGATTGCGGTTCTAAAGGGGTTAAAGCAATCTTTCTTCAAAACAGTGTCCTTGCGGGATTCTTCAATCCTAGGGATGATACAAGCTCTGTGGTCACAAAACTACGCCACAGAGATACACGTTGTTATGCAGCGAGCAGAGCAGACAAGGCAATGGATGCCAAGTCATGATCGTACTGGATACGACAGGTACGACATAAAACACTCCGTGAAAGATAGAAAACAAGGCAAACGAAAAGGCGAACCGACAAAGTCGAGAAAAGAAGAGAAAAAAAGTGTCGTACCCTTGCGAACAGCTGTGGCAAACACAAAACGAGCTATTACGGGGGACCATAGTTAACAGGACCTATGGTATACATAAAAACCTATATGTTCAACCATTTTTATCAACAATAATTGGTCCTGTTAACTATGCCCCCCCGTAATACCTGGTATTTAAAGAAATCCTACCACTCCTGCACTTTTTTCAGTACACTGCACTGCTATACAGAAAATATTTTACTCTCAAGGGCCCATCTTAACGACCAACCTTTTTCATGATGATAGAATAGGAAAAAAAAAAAAAATGATTTGATTCGAATAGAATTTCGTGAAAAATATGTCGATGGGTCCCTATCGAGGAATAAGCGTACATTTTTGTTTTGATCGAATAAACCCGCAAGGGTCAACGAACACCAGAGGGCAACCAACGAGGCGAGCGACGGCCCGTGTCCTCCCCGCGGCAACAGCCGGTTGTCTCTGCCGGCACCGCCGAAGAGGCTATCGCTCTTGGGATGTCTTGGGTGGCTGGCGCAGCCCCGAAGCCCCACGCAGGTAGGAGCGACGGGGATACAGCGATCGATTTTCTGAGCGAAGTCGTGGCCTGGTCGGTGCTCGTGTGGTTCGCGAGGCAAAGAGGGATGAAAAACTGGGTTTGCGACGGCCTTGTAAATTTTTGAGGAGCCGCCGATGGTCTACTCTGTGCTAGGGACCGTCGGACCTCGCGCTGCGGCTGCTCCGGTGGGCGTGTCTCTCGGGAATGGTGGGTCTCCTCTGTGAAGCAGTCGACGACACGGCTCAAGTTTGCGTGGCTTGCTTCAGTTTCAGGAACGTGCCACGTCGAGTTGGGCAAACTCCCCGATTTGAATAACACGAAGAGCAAAAGAAGTCCCAAAAGACTTCTTGTTGAATCCGTTTTTTTCGTTTTAATTCGAATCAAACATCAAAATGCCTGATGGGTGATTCACTTTTCGACTAATCAGATGCAAATCAAATGAAACGAAAAAAAGATCGGCGGAGTATCATAAAAAAACATTTTCGTTAAGATCGGCCCTAGTTAAGTCATTTTCCCCCCTAACGGGAGTGCAGTCTTGCGAGGGACCACGCTGCCCTCCCGCGATCTTGGCACTGCTGTGCGGGTCCAACGCACTGCCATCTTACCCGGCCAATGCTGGCTGGAGCGCTGCCAGGGCCCAGCCCTACCGACCAATTGCCCTACCGATGCGTTTCGAAGAAGCGTTCGGCGTACTGTACCCGTAAATTTATTCACAATCTGGATTACGGAGGAGAGGGCGATGTGGGATTTGGAGATTTTTTACCAACAGCAGTGCAACACGGGGTTAGTCCGCTGATTTACCGGGGCCGACCATTGCTTCGCCCTCAGTCCTGCTGTCGTCGACGATGTATATTCATTCGATGAGTGCACGATATCGTATCGAAAGTTTCGATACATGGAACTTATCGAAATATGGACATATCGCTCACCATGTATCACGCCCTGGTTTACCCGCATTCTTTTCGACCATGACAGCGTGTGGACATTTCACCCATGGGTTTGCTCACGACTAAAAGAGGTTTGCATGGTTTGTGTGTTCTCTACGTTTAACCGCTCTTTCTACCCGTCGACATCCTGCACATCCGGTGTCCGTGCCGAGTGTCCGTGCCGATTCTTCAATCCTAGAGAGATAAAAGTTCTGTGTATATTCCCATCGTTCTCGGTCTTACTCTGTAGGCCGCATATGGTGGTAGTGTTTCCTTTCCCTCTTTTCCCTGTTTTTGCGCACGGATCGTCTGGCACATCTCCTTCTGGGAGGCACACGACAATTTCATGTTTTCTGTTTTCTCCGATTTGTTTCCTTTGTGTCGTGTCTGTCGTATCCAGCACGATGACATGACATCGCATTTCCACTCTGCTTACAACATAACAAGGTATTGCAGTATACCTGGTAGCTGTGTCGTAGTTTTGTGACCAGAGAGCTTGAATCTCTTTGGGATTGAAGAATCGACAAGGAGTCTGGTTGTGCTTGATGTCGACGGGTAGATATAACGGTTTAGTGTGAAGAACACACGCACATGGCCCACACGACGTAAAATTCCATGGAAAGACCTAGCTTGGCTTCGTAGCACGTGCATGGTACATACATTCCATGGAACGAACCGTCCATGGGATATTTCATGGTATATGTTTATGGTGGCGTTCATAGCACCACCGCATGAGCGGTTCCGATGGACACCCCATCATGGTCTTCTCATGGCCCTTGTTACTGACTTCGTTGGTACCATATTCGATGGGAGAGCCCTCAGGGCATTCCATCACTATTCGGCAAACCATTGGGGAGTCATGGGGGCATACGTTGATATTCCATGGTGCAACACCGTGGAATATTCCATGGTGTGCACGGTGAAGTAGCCCCCGACAGGGAAAAATCCATTGGGTAAGGTACCTCATGGTGTATCCCATGAATAGTCAAATATATGGTGTGACGCATGGGGTGTTCCATGAAGAGAGCCATGGCCCAACCCCATTCATGTGGTATTCCGTGGTGTGTTCCATGGTGGATGCCATAGGCCAGTCAATCCGTGGGGATAACCATGACGCTCACCGTGGTTGACCGTGGCGTACCCCGTCGCTCCACCAATGAAGTATGCCATGAGTTGTCCTTTGGCTGGTGTCCGTTGGTTGATCCATGGGAGCGATGGGTTCATGCGTGAACGATACCGTGTGTCGTTTCATGGCGGGTGTCCATCGGCAGTGCCCAGGCTATTAATAGTCAAATCAAGATCAGTATTGATACCCACGAATCAGGTGGTGTCACAACATAGTAGTAGTAGTAGTAGTAGTAGTAGTAGTAGTAGTAGTAGTAGTAGTAGTAGTAGTAGTAGTAGTAGTAGTAGTAGTAGTATTAATAGTAGTAGTAGTAGTAGTAGTAGTTGGTGTTGGTGTATATACTACAAGTAGTGGTCCGTGCATAGTGCCGGTGAAATCACTCGGCGCAGATGTATCAAGTGTGCGGAGTAGTGCCGGTTGCCGCTACGGTGCCGGTATTGTTGGCTGGTGCATGCGGACACCATAGAAGAAATGGTTCCGAGGGGTCTTCGGAGCAGCCGAACGGTTGATGGCGAGGTGGCACGAGGATAAGGCATACCTGGTAGCTGAGTAGGCGGCGCCGCGCATCCGCTGTGGATGATGCCCAAGGGGATGGGGGGAGGGGAGGCAACGGGAGGAGTGTAAGGAAACCCGACCAAGGAGATAGGGGGGGGGGGGGGGGGCAACGCGAGGAGTACAAGCCGAAGGGACAACGAGGTGGACGAGTAGGAAGGAGACAGACAGGGTAGCAAGGCACCAGGCCGACTAGTAGGTAGAACATGTCTATGCTACTCTTGCCGCCAACGGCTGCAGCTGCTTCGAACGTGGTCTTCCTTTGTCTTCCTTTTTCTTTTTGCGCTTGATCCTCCGTGGTTTTCTGATTATTTCTTCGTCTTTCTTCCTTCTTCGCATGAACGCAGCCTTGCAGCGTGGGTGGATGACGAGCCTCTTTCAGTGTTTCGTATTGTCTGACGCATCCTCTCCGGGGGCAGGGCATAGTTGACGAATGCAGGAAGGAGACGGCAGACAGGGTAGCAAGGTACCAGACCGAGTAGTAGGTAAAACCTGGCTATGCTACTCGTACCACAAAATGCTGCGGCTACCTTGAAGGTGCTTCGTTCTTCGGTTTGCCTGTTATTTTCCTTGCTTCTTAGGGTCGTTCTTATCGGAGAGCTTTTTTTCCAAATTTTCGACATTTTTTCCGCGCAATTTTTCAATCTTCCATATTTTCCTGTTTTTTTTTCCAAATATTGGAATTTTAACGAACTTGATAATTTTACGAATAGTGACAGAACGCCTCCGTATATTGATACATATCTACAAGAACGCTCTCCGATAAGAATGAACCTTAGTCTTGCTCTGTTTGTATGTAGTGGTGCAGTGGTGCTGTTTGTTGGCTTCTTTTTTCCAAATGTCTGCCTGCGGGGAGGCACGACATTTTTTTCTTATTTTCCTTATTTCTCTTTCGACTTGTTTTCTCTGTTTGCTGTTTTTTTGTTCCTTTCGTTTTCTCTCTTTTCATAGGATGTGTATGTCGTGCCTGCCGTATCCAGTTGCTGTTGTTGTTGTTGTTGTTCTCACATTAACTCTCTGACTAAGGAGTCCGTGGTCACACAAATGTGCTGGAGCCCTAGGAAGATCCCAAAACCCACAAAAAATCGAGATTCGGCTGCCTAAAAATACACGAGACGAAGAAAGCGCACACAAGATAAAACCAATGTGCAAACTGGACTATGACATGGCCGCGGGTATATCCTCTCAACTACCAGGTATAACATACTGGTAACAGAGTATCCCCTTTCCCACCACTAACCAACTCGTGGCTGCGGACTACAGCGGATGCTGTCCGAAGTGCTGCCTGCACTGTACGAAACGCACGGTAGTCGTGAAAACGAAAGAGGAACACACCTGCCTGCTATCTGGAGTGCTGTCAAAGTGAAGACTAGCGGATATGCAGTGAAAAAAGGAGCAATCGAACCTTACTACCACACGAATATCGACGATCGCCATCTCTTCCTGGACTGTCTGACACAAAAAGGTGCAGCACAGTTATGATACCACGTCCCTGATAATTGCGTAGCCCCATGAAGGGTATACAACTCGTTAAACAAGTACCGGCAGATACTATTCTGCCTCAGAAAAACAAAATTCTCCTCGCACTTGCGGTTCTGATCTGAAAAATAAAAAGTATGATGGCATGGCTTTGCGTTTTCTACTCACTCTTCACCGACATAAACAATGTAGTATCTCTGCTGTGGCGTAGTTTTGTGACCACGGAACGTTTAGCTCGCTGGGATTGAAGAATCGGCACGGACACTGGTTGTGCTGGATGTCGACGTGTAGAAAGAACGGTTTAATTAATGTGAAGAACACTCATGCTACTTCTGTTCTACTGCTGTAGTTCCTCTGGAGCGCACCGCTTGTGTTTGTCGGCAGCAGACTGCAGACACCCGTCGCGGTGGGGGGTCCAGTCGTCAGGGATCGTTTGAAGCTTTCTGTGATATCACTCTCATTTTTTTATTGTTGGTCTGGACAACACCTTTTTCGGTGCTAAGGGTCATTCTTATCGGAGAGCTTTTTTCCATAACCTCCACATTTTCTTCGCTCAAATTTTCAAATTTTCCTGATTTTTTCCCCCAAATATGTGAAATTTAACGAACTTGATTTTTTGGCTTCTGGAGAATTTCACGAATATACATACCAAGTAGTGACGAAACGCCTCCGTATATTGATATATATCTCCAATTAATCCGAACTTTTTTTTGGAAATACGGAAAAAACGCTCTCCGGTAAGAATGAGCCTAAGCTCCTTAAAAAGTATACCAGGGTATATTGAAATCAACGATATTTTGCGATGCAATCTCTCTGTGTTTCTTATTGGTTGTGACCATGGAAGACAAGCATATATATAGCTTGGCCCATTAATATTATAAGATGAAGGGGCGGTACTATACGTAAGTACTCCACGGACCCTCGGTTTATTTTTTGTTTTTCATGTACTATTTCAGAAAGAGTAACGAATGCATCTGAAAGACAGCACAACTGCTACTGCTGTTGCTTATTGCCTTAAATCTAGCCCGTGTCCACGATGAGCAACACTCGAAGTCGAAACCGGCGACAGCTTTTTACTGGGGTATTCTTCCACACTACATAATTATTGGAGTCTGTCTGGTGACCACGGACTAAATCACGGCGGAAGATGAAATTACCTCACGGCGGAACATTTTTGCACTGTATAGAGCAACATTTTTCTTGTTCAAATTTTCAATTTTTCCATCAACGGTTTGACAGAGGGTTCGCATATACGAGTACAGATGCTTCTTTTTCTGCCCCATGTTCAATGCTCATGTTTTTTTGTTTTTTTTTCCCTCATCCAATTCATTATCTTCGCACATCTTCTCTCTCTCCTTCCAACTCGTAACTCAGATCCGGGGTCACATAGCAGGCTCTTCTCCCCCTTTCCCGCAACGGTACGTGCCTTCATTTTTTATCGCGAGAAGATTTCAGCCTTTTCTTCCCTCGTCGACTCGCATCGAATTGTGCCTACCCACGCTGCAAGGCGCTCTCAACAATTGAATCCCTTTTTTTATTTTTGCAAATAAAGTCGAAGTCCGACCCTCCTGGGGCTCGAACCCAGGACTCAAACAAGTAGAATTCGAGGTTAACCATTGAACCACCGGGGCGACCGGCTTTATATTGGCGCTACCAATACCAGTATCACGTATTTTAGGTACACCACAGCAGCTGTTGCTGTACAGACGTACGTGTGTGCGTTCTTCACATCACACCGTTCTTTGTCGTCGACATCCTGCACAACCAATGTCCGTGCCGATTATTCAACGCTGTTATAATAATAGAGGTACAAGTTATGTGTAGCAAAATTGCGCCACAGAGATTCTACATCGTTATTTAATACCTGGTACCAGGTAGTAGGTAAAGTAGACATCGCTATGGCGAGTGGACAATGCTGCTATGTTATTATACTTTTTTTTTTTTTTTTTGTCATTCCATATTTTATCTTCGCACATCTTCTTCTCTCTCTCCTTCCAACTCGTAACTCAGATCCGGGGTCACATAGCAGGCTCTTCTACGCCCTTCCCGCTACGGATACGACAGGCACGATATACGCATCCTATACGAGTAAAAGAGAGAAAAAAAACGAAAGAAACTAAGAAAAGGAAAACAGATCGAAAGAGAAAAAGGAAAAAAGAAGAGAAAAAACTGTCGTGCCCCCCCCGCGGGGGATGTGGCAGACACTTTAACCCTTTTAGAACCGCAGTCCCGTTTTGGGGACAAACGACTCAAAGTTCAAGTAGTTTTCCCCAAAACGGGACTGCGGTCCTAAAAGGGTTAAAAGAACGAGCCGAAGAAACAACAACGACAGAGTAAGAACTGCTAATAAGAACAGTGGGAAAGAACAGGCAAAACGAGGCGCAACAAAATAAAGAACAAAACGTGGCACCCTCCAGGCGGCCGTGTAGCAGTTTTTGGTGTGCGTAGGATAGCCAGGTTCTATCTACTATTAATAGTCGGTCTGAAAGCTTGCTACCCTGTCTGCCGTCTCCTGCTTCCGTCAAGAACCCCCCACCCCGTAGAGGATGCGTCAGACAAGACGAAACAAACAAAGCAGGCTCGTCATCCACCCACGCCGCAAGACTCCTGTCACAAGGACCAGAAGAAAGATAAAACAACTTTTAATATAAGAAACCTGGTATCTACTGATATTTAGATTAACCCGTTTAGGACCGCAGTCCTGTTCTGGGTACAAACTACTTGAAATCTGACTAGTCTGTCCCCAAAATGGGACTGCGGTTCTAAATGGGTTAATAGTTAAATTTGTTACGTCTCTCTTCATAACCACCCTCGAGTGTTGCAGAGTGCAGTGTCTACGCACGGACGATGGTTGGTTACAACAGCAGTAGTGCATACCTGGTACTTGTAATAAAGAAAGAACAAAATAAAGACCAAAGAACGAAATACCCTCTGCTAGGAAGTAAAATTCCAGCAGCACTCGGAGATATTCTCACACGTGAATACTGGTACAAAATATTATGATATCACACAAAATAATTAATTCAATAAGATTGGGTAGAGCAGAGCCTACTACCGCTCTAATCTATGGTACGTGGTAACCGTAGAATATACCTGTGTATCGTACGTAAATTTTAATTTTTTAGTAGAATATACCTGCGTATCATACGTAATTTTTCATTTTTCAGTCCGAGGTTTTCAGAGGTTGGCCAGGAAAGCAGCAGAAGTGACGTCTGTAATCTATCTTCCCGACCAGAAAGAACAAAGTGAAAACAAACGTGTTCGTTTCTTTCTACGTACGAGGAGAAAGGAAAAAACGAAGAAAATGTTTGTACTAACAAGTGTGATGCAAACCCAACATTCATATGATACGCCGTCTGTGGCTGCGATGGAGTTTTAGTCCATACCACAGCAGCAGTACGTACATAGCAGCTCGACTCAATACTCAGCTCGATCGGTCGCCCGTGTTCCCCGTCTGCATTCTGCATTCATCGTTCAGTCGTGAAGAGCACATAGAAGGTGGGTGGCTCGATGATAAGTACCAGGTACGCATACTTACGTGCAGGTCCCAAGTGCCAGGTATTTATGCGCCCAATAAGACAGTTTTACAAAGTTAATTTCGGCCCTTGGTCAAGTCATTCTGCGCATGTCCGAAGCACTTCGGGATCAGACTTTTTTTGATTTTGTTTCAATCATCTTTTTTTTGCTCTTTATTTACGTATCATAGGTCCATGATAGTTGTGATCGTTCCCATCGCCAATTTACCGGTATACGTTGTTGCTGTTGTTCCGGTGTACCAGGTACCTGGTGCTAAATATATAAACTGTTAATACTGAATGAACTGCACTCGGTGTCTCGGGGTCGCGTCGGTCATATGTGCGTGTCCTTCACAAACTGCAATGTGCGGCGAATATTGGTCTAGGGCGGATGAAAACAAATGGAAATGTGTCCGCACCACAATAACAGGTGCGATTTTCCCTCCGACACAGCAGGAGTCGGTGACTCCCCACTCCCCACCCACCCTCCCACACATACTATTAATATTAATACGAATGCAAATCCTCCCACGCGTCCTACACGAATCGTATACGCACGTTCTTGTTTGTTGTATTAACTTTTTCGCCAAAAACCCGGGACCAAGTCCATTTATACAATTTTACCATCACGTACTGCTGTACGTATTGTGGTATATGTTGGTTTATTTGTAGCCCTTTTAGTCCTGCAGTCCCGCTTGGGGACAAACTACTTGAAATTTGTGTTATTTGTCCCCCTGAACAGGGCCGCAACCTTAGGGGGTGAGGGTGGGCGCGGTCAAGGACGAACTATTTTTTAATAGTTAATCGCGTCAGTTGCCAGTTGCTGCCACTTCGTACCGATATCATGTACTGCTGTACCTGGGTTTGTATCAGTATTACAGTGTACTTGCCGGGCAGACTGCTGGCTTATTTTGTTATTTTCGTCAGCTCGGGCCAAACTACCCGGCGGGTAGGGTATCTGGGTGCAGAAACTACTTGGAAACATACGCTGTACGTACTCGCCCGTTCTTGTACATGATACGACTAGTACGTCGATCTTTCTTCTTGCAGTTGATGTTGGTGGTGGTGGTGGGGTTGGTGGGGGGGGGTGATATCTTGGCATCACACCGTTCTTGCTTTGCGAGCAGTATACCTAGCACCCAACGACTTCCAGCACCCCCTTGGGCCCGTACTCTGTTCTGGTACACGATAATTATACTTCGTGAGAGATACAGCAGCATTTCAAATATGATGTGTACCTGGTATGTATGGAATGATACCGGGATACGTACGGTGAAGAAGAGACACGCACACACGTGTCACAGCACGCTACCAGTACGAGTACGAAACAGAGAACGTACAGCTCGGTACGTACGTAAATATATATATGCTGCCGCACATAGAACAACAGCAGTTGGAACGACTGATTGGGACCATCGTACGGCTCTGTGCTTGTTGTTGCCCTGTTCTTTCTACCCGACATCGGTACCCCCAGTATAGTGTCCGTCCTGATTGTTGTGATAGGCGTAGTCTAAGAGAGGTACAACTTATGTGGTCAGAGTGCTGTGACAGAGAAGGCGAAAGAATCGCCAGTTGGAGCAGGGCAAATAAAGCAAATCAAGTGTTCACGTACCGGGTACGATAACTCAAAAAGAAGCGAACCAAGAGACTTCCAGCCGTAGCAGAATTAAATGCTCTGCCAGTAAATGATCATACACGAACTCCAACCAGTTGTTAGTCTTCAAATAAACCATTCTTTCCACCCAACTACATCGTTAGTGTACCCAGTGTGTCCTGATTATTCATGCTATTGTTAATAATATAGAGATGGAAATTGTGTGCTGAGGGAGAAAATCATCTATTTTGTGGTCTGGTGATGTTCGTTGTGTTCTCGTACCCGATACGTTGGCATTTCACCTGCTTTACCAATTCATTTGCGCACCTTGTGCTCTCGTACCCGATACGTTGGCAACACACCTGCTTTACCAATTCATTGCCGCGAACATTACCAGACCATAAAATAAGAACCAAGTAATTATGAAATTGCACAAAATCCAAATGACGCAAGAAGAGTATACATATTGTAATACTATAGTGTAAGTCGAAAGCTATTACCAGGTACTCTTTGTCGGTTCCATTATTTTACCTGGTGAATCGGCTCTTGACGAGAAAAAACTACTTGGAATTAGTGGCGGTCACTTTCTCAGTGAAAGATAATACCACGTTCAAGATATTACAGCAGTAGTAACACGTTTTTGGGATTTTTGTGGGGTGGTTTATTGTTTGCTGTACACACACCACTGCTGTAACCCATGTTGAGACTTGAGAGTGGGGGAATTTTCCCGAAAAAAATGGCGATTTCAGAATCAGTCTCACGAAACAGCCGGAGTTGTTGATGGAAGTAGGGGGCGTGTCCGATAGTGTTGTATATCGATATCGGAATCGAGTCCGATTCGATATCGGGATCGAGTCCGATACGGACAAAGGAATCCACTGCGTACGTAATCGAAACAATTTCGGTATTTGATACCTGGTACTCGTACATCGAACCTTTCGTTCAGTACCAGCTTGAAAAGGAGGGGAAGGATTGAGGGGTGAAACGCGTGTGATACGTATGATACGATATGTCGAAAGTTCGATGTTTTGATGGATCGCAACTTTCGATTTGATATCCGACACTGACTGCTGTTGATAGTATCCGGGCTGTGATCACAATCAATGCAAAGGACGTCCCCGGCACTCGCAGGCAGCATGTGATAAACAATACGGGGGGGCGTAGAAATCAGAACCCACGATGAACCCAAAAAAATCAGGTATCCCCCTATACCAGGTATGTTTTTACTCCATATTTGGATCTGATTTCTACTGTATGTTTATGTTTCCCCGGAATGGTCGTTTACTGCTGCGCGTACCCCCACTTACCCCTTTTAGGACCGCAGTTTCGTGTTCGGGACAATTGGGGACGAATTACTCGGAATTTGAGTGGATTGCCCCCATAACGAGACTGCAGTTCTAAAAGGGTCAAGACGTTTGGGAATATCGTACCATATATCTGGGATAGCGTTGGTTACTATACCTCCGCCCCAAGAGCACCGCTGCTGCTGCTGCTGCTGATCCTGCCGTGCCCAGAAGAAATAATAGAGACGGGTCAACGGCTTGAGGATATAGAGGAAGTCGATGTTGCTGCTCACCCTGCAGTATGTGGTCAATCAGAGCGTGTCGAAGGACCACAGGCAAGCAGGCCTATAATACAACGCGATGGGCTAATCGCCACCGCTCCGGTATTTCTGTATATACGACGGCAGTACAGCAGCACAATATGGGCTATATACCGCCGTACGAGTAGTGACGTCTCCGTTTTTAGTTTAGAGCAGATCGGGCATCGTGAGAGTGTATCGCAGTCTGGTGGCGGTGAAGGAGTGAACGGCCGGTCGGGCGGGGGTGGGTGTGTTATGCGCTCTCCCTCTCCTGCACGCTGCTTCCGCGATAGCTGCTTGCTTCAGCTACACGTAGCCTTTGCTTCTGCTTCACCTGTTCCTGCTTTGAGGTGCTGCTGCTTAACCCCCTTTACGAGTGCCGTCTCGTTTTGGGGGCAAACAAACTACTTGGAAGTCGAGTGGTTTTGCCCCCAAAACGCCACTGCAGTTCTATATTTGAGGGGTATGTCCCGTTTTAACCCCCTTAGAACCGCAGTCCCGTTTTGGGGACAAACTACTTGAAATTTGACTGGTTTGTCCCCATAGTGGGACTGCGGTTCTAAAAGGGTTAAGGACATCAAGAGAGACGAAACAGCGGTACAGCAGCGGTACCAGCGGTACACCGGTATTATACGTACGAACACACGCTGTTCTTTACGCACGGTGCCTTCGTATACGTACGGTGCATTATCCCCGTGTCGTAGTTGGTGACCACAGAGCTTCTACTCGGACGATATACGATGTACCCATTTTAGGACCGCAGTCCCGTTTTGGGGACAAATTACTTATAATTTAAGTGAATTGTCCCAAAAACGGGACTGCGGTTCTAAAGGGGTTAACCCTCTTACGACCGCAGTCCCGTTTGAGGAGAAACTACTTGGGAGATGAGTGGTTTGCCCCCAAAACGAGTCTGCAGTTCTAAAAGGGTTATTTTAAGAGTGGGACGAAGAATCAGCACGAGCACCTCCTGCGTCCTTCAGCAAAAGCAGTAGGTGCCGAGCGTATATCCCTGTCACGTACAAGAATACAAGAATATCGGTTTCATGTTGGGGAAAACAGAAAAATATTAGTCCGCCCGTCTCTCTACCCTTTCAGAACTGCAGTCCCGTTTTGGAGAAAAAACACTCAATTTTTAAGTAAATTGTCATTGAAGAGAGACTGCAGTCCTCAAAAACTACCAGGGACTATTATTAATAGTATCTGTTGTTTGGGTGTGTAACATTTTTCATGGCAACCGGACACATGCGGAAATCAACGAGCGAACCGTAGTAGGGAGGGGGGGAAAAGAGTCTGCCTCGTACGTGCTATGTGTGACCCCGGATCTGAGGTACGACTATCTATACGTACGTATACCAGGTATGTCAATACTAAAAATGCAAGATTTACGGTGTTTTGTTATACCATGTATTATTTTCAATAGGAGTCGTGTTACAAGAAATGACGACGGTGACGCAAGAAATAAATAGGCCCACATCAAAGTGACTGAACTCTCCTGTATCGACATTTTTGGTGTTCGATTCGTGTACAGCAGTAAGACACGGTTTACAGCGGTATAGCATAGCGCTGGGGATTTGGGTTGATACTGATGGTTTCACAGTAAGCAAAAACTGAGTAGAAGGGCTGGCGGTAGCAAAAAAAAAAGCACCCAACCAGCACAGCACACTTGGTTATGATGCTGTAGCACAGCACACTTGGTTATGATGCTGTTTACAGGCAGACCACAGCAGCAGCAGCGCTGAAAATGTACAAAGCTACCAGGCATGGACAAAACACTCCCATGTAATTTCACCAAAATTGAGCTGGAACATGTACCTGGTATACGTAAAGCTATCAGAACACACCTATTAATACGTATATTAATTCTGTAATAATACGATGAGTACCGGAGCGTGCGGTGAGCTAAAACAGCGATCAGTGTGTGATGAGTGATGAGTGATGAGCCACAAACAAAGAGTCCAGAAAAAAAGTCAAGAACATTCTGGCGACTCTCAGACGGCCAAACAATATTTGACAAGTAATGATAGAGAATACGAAACACACACACCGGTGCAATGCCGTCAGTTACAGACGCACTCGACAGCGTCAGCGGCAGCAGTAGCGGCAGCAGCAGCAACAACAGCAGTAGCAGGCCATGCAGAGCAGGGCAGGACCTTTCCCCTTGCCCCTGTTTTCTTGCCTTGTAATGTTGTCTTGCCGTTGTCCGAACCAGTGTCGTGGGTGCCGTGCGCCGTGCGTACGTAACCCAGCTGAAGCGCCCCTGCTGCGGGCGAATCGTGATGTGCATATGTCAAATGCTGTCAGCTTCTGGCGCTAAAATCCAGCCTGCTTGGGCTAGTCGTAGCGGCCACATACCTCGAAGTATACTTGCTTGGTGTACGAGTTAATAGTCGTAGCGGCCAGCTGGAACGAGAGTATCCGTGTATCTGCGAATAGGAGGGAGGGATGAGGGAGAAAAGAGGAGCGAAAATAATAAAATGGGATGCAGTGTGTGTGTTCTTCACATTAAACCGTTCTTTCTACCCGCCGACATCCAGCACAACCAGTGTCCGTGCCGATTCTTCAATCCTAGAAGAGATACAAGTTCTGTGGTCACAAATCTCCGCCACAGAGATACTACGTTGCCACGTACCAGGTACCAGGTATGCAGTAAGCACAGGAGTGGGCAATGCAAGGCCATGTCATCATACTATTAATGGATACGACCGGTACGACATACGCATTCTATGAAATAGAGAAACGAAAGGAAACACTATTAATAACAGAGAAAACAAAAACAAAGAAGACGCATCGAAAGAGAAACAGATGAAAAATGGAAGAAAAAATAGAAGAAACAATCTGTCGTGCCGCCCCCCCGCAGGCGAGGTGGCGAACGCTTGAAAAAGAACAAGCTGGAAAAAAAAGAAACAAACAACAAAAATAACTAGGGGAAAATAACAGGCAGACCAAAGCCAATCCTTGAAGCAGCCGAACGGTTCATGGTGAGGTGGCACGAGGCTGAGGCTGAGATGAGTAGGCAGCGCCGCGCATCCGCCGTGGATGGTGCCCAAGGGAACGGGAGGGGAGGGGGCAACAGGAGAAGTGGCAGAAAGCCCGACCGAGGGAATGCGGAGAGGGGGGGGAACAGGAGGGGTAGAAGGGAAACGGCGGTAGACGAAAGTAGGAAGGAGATGGCAGACAGGGTAGCAAGGCACCAAGTCGACTAGAAAGTAGAACATGACCATACTATTACTAGTGCTACCAACCGGTGCAGCTGGTTCGAACGTGGTCTTCCCTTGTCTTCTCTTCTTGTTTTTGTTTTTTTCTTTCTTGCGCTGAGTCTCCGTGATTTTCATATTATTTTTTCTCTTCCTCTTCCTTTTCTGATTGATAAGCCGTACTGAAGGAGCCGTGTGGCGTGGTTGGAAGACGAACCTGCTCTGCTCGTTTCGTATTGTCTGACGCCAAGGGGCCGGGCATAGTTGACGAACGCAGGGCGGAGACGGCAGTCTGGGTAGCAAGGTACCAGGCGGATTAGCAGGGAGAACCTGGCTATACTACTCGTACCACAAGCTGCTGCCGCCACCTGGAAGGTGCTTTGGGCTTCGGTCTGCCTGTTATTTCCCCTTTTTTCCCCTTTGTTATTTTTTCTTGTTACTTTTTTCCTTGGTTCTTTGTCTTACTCTGTTTACAAGCAGTGGTGTTTTTTTCTTATTTTGTTTTACTTTTCTTTCTTTTCTCCAGCTCGTTCTTTTTCAAGTGTTGGCCACCTCGCCTGCGGGGGGGGGGCACGACAGATTGTTTCTCTTAGATTTTGCTTTCGTTTTTCTTCTTTTTCTCTTTCGATTTGTCTACCTTGTTTTTGTTTTCTCTTTGATTGTTTCTTTTCGTTTCACTATTTCATAGATTGCGTATGTCGTGCCTGTCGTATCTAGTACCAGGTATCTAGTATGATGACATGGCTTTGCATTGCCCACTGCAGTGCACACTGCACACGTGGCAACGTAGTATCTCTGTGGCGTAGCTTTGTGACCACAGAACTTGTATCTCTTCTAGGATTGAAGAATCGGCACGGACACTGGTTGTGCTGGATGTCGACGGGTAGAAAGAACGGTTTAATGTTAAGAACACACACACACAATAGGAGTGTACGTACAAATAAATCTAGTTAATAATTTTAATAATATCAATATTAATATGACACTATCAAGGCTTCGATTCCGCTTTTAGTGCTGCACTGCGCAGAAATCTTAAGTTGACTCTAATTCCAAGTAGTACGTTCCCATAGAGCGAGTGCTTTCCTAAAAGAAAAAGAAGAAAAATCAACACAGGAGTTGGGAGCAAAAGAAACGCAAGTTCAAAAAGTAAGACACCGACGATATACAGACGAAAAATTCAACTAAAAAACAGGAAACGCCACCTCGAAGTCCCCCCCACCGCCCACACCATCCACCACTAGCCCGCGACATCGTTCGTGCACATGGCACTCGGTATCGGGTACGCAGTCCCGCTCTGGGGGCAAACAAACTACTTGAAATTTGGATGGTTTATCCCGAAAACGGGACTGTAGAGCACTGGGCACTTCAGATGGCAGATGCCCCGGATCTGAGTTACGAGTTGGAAGGAGAGAGAGAAGAAGATGTGCGAAGATAATGAATGGGATAAAAAAATAAATAAAAAATGCCAGGCCACGTGTGTTTTGGCAGCAAATCTCGCGCTATGTACATACATACGACAGTACGTAAACCCAGTCTGAAGCACTGGGCACTTTATATGCCAGGCCACGTGTGTTTCGGCAGCAAGTCTCACACTATGTGGGACAGCAGTACGTACACCCAGTCTTCTTTCCCGGGCGACGACGACGAAACAAAATCCGTGTCCTCGAGAGGTTGAAAACTGCATGCATAGCGCACACAGGAGTGGTCTGACGGGCAGGACACGAAGCCGTCCTCCGCATGGCGTGTGGTTTATCGCGTCCATAGGCGCGTCGCTCGGTGTTAGCGGCTCGGTTGCCCTAAAAAGTCAGCGCTGAAATTCGTCCCACAGGTGGTGTGCGTCTTCTGCGGCGGTGTCTCTGTCTTACCTGGTATGGTTTTGTGGCCGTAGAGCTTGTATCTACTGCTGTAGGATGGCACGGACACTGGACTGGGTGTGCTGGATGTCGACGGGTATCATGCCCCCATAGAGAGGTTTTCGACCCTTTCATCAGGACCGCAGTCCCGTTTCCGACAAACGACTTGGACTTTGACTGGCTTATCCCCAAAACGGGACTGCGGTTCTGAAAGGGTTATATCGTGATATCCCTTTCAGGGCTTGTATTATTAAAAATAGTCATATTATTAAAAATAGTCAGTCCCGTTTCGGGGACAATCTACGTACACGTTATGTACAATTTGGATGGCCCCCAAAACAGGAGACTGCGTTTTCAAAAGCAGTGCGCATACGACGTATATTCCATACAGGTGGCGTTCATCTTTTCTTTTATTTTTCTCCGACGAGCACGAAAATTTCTGTCTCGTTGTTGTTTTGTTGCCCGTTTGTTGTGATGAAGTCATTCGGACTTGTGCAAGTGTACAGCCTGTACATACGCATGACGTATCGTACGTAGGGCGTATCTGTGCATCTGGGCCCGGGGATGGCCGTGGATATGCTGTATCGAATAATTGGTCTTGTTGCCTGTCCTGGTCTGTCCTCCTTCGCCCTTCTGCCGTCTGGTCTCGTGTTCGTTTCTTTCGCGGGCGGCGTCGGCCAAACGCCGCAACAGCATTCGTTTTTCGTTTTTCTTTCCCACGTGTACGGTACCGTCCGTAGTTCTTACGTACGTCCCGAGTTCTGAAAGCGAGCAGTTGCAGCGGGGAAATAAAAAAGCTGAACGTTCCACCAACATGGAAGGATCGAAGATATATAGAACGCGTCATGTACGTACGTACGCGGATGGATCGGACAGCGTATTAACAATATTTTACACCAAAAGATGAGGACTACTGGGATTGTTTTGATTGAACATTTATTTACAAGCGTTCGCTACACTCAACTCGTAGTTTGCGACAGAGTGGTATACCGTCAGGTATCATACATCTCGGTTATGAGTACACACGGTAGGTTTGTTTGATGGATGTTGGCGTTCTGGCTGCTGGTGTTTTTTCCTACTGTAGTTATGTTGGATGTTGGATACAAAAACAGCACACCTGGTGGGCTGACTGTATGGAGGTCGCCATATATATACTGCTGTAGATTCTTTATTTTTCAGATTTTCTGGGCCATGGATTATTGCTACCCCTCCCCTCCCCTGCCTTCCCCCCCCCCCCCCCCGCGACGGTTTCTGTTTTTCTCACCGCCCTCGTGTTGTTGATGCTTCCATTAGTTCAGCAGTATTGTTAGTCTTGACTGCTGCGTTGTTTCTTCTCGGGTTTTATCGGCAGCCAACAAAAAAACACCAGAATCTCGCCAGGTACCAGGTACTGGTAAGCTTTTATTAATACTGTACCTGGTAGTTGGTAAATTAAATATATATATATATATATATATATACCTTGTGTTCTACTGGTGCCTATTAATAGTACCAGTATATGTTACCCGTACCTGGTACCTGCTGGGCATGCACGTATATCATTACTCGGCGGACAGCGCCACCGCACGCTGTGTCGTCAGTTCGCCACTACCTGGTACACTTTACTGGTAACCTTCAAGTCTCCGACCTTCGACAACAACCTTTTTCAACTTTCCTTTTGCTTGCGCCGTGCCACGACCGACGGATTGACGAACCGACGGACGGAACGGAACGGAACGGAACGGAACGGAACGGAACGGCGACGTTTACACAGGGCTGTGAGGCGCACTTCTGCGCCAAGCACGACCAGCGGCGCCATCGCTTCCTGATCCGAAAGAAGCTTCACCAGCACGAGACGCTCCCGGGTATATCCTATTTCAGGTGAGAGATGGTAGCCGTGCTATGATACCTGGTATATACCAGCTATGTACTCTAGTATATACCAGGTATTTATATATTTATATACATCCCTGGTATATTTTATGTATTTTCTGGTATACTAATATCAGGTACGAGCGCACGGAGTATATGCGAAGATCCCTGGTATTTTACATGTAAACGTACCGGTATATAATACGAATACTGGTACCAGGTACGTGTTTCCCTATTTGGCTGAGCTATGTAAATTACTCACACTATATAGTTTATTTTTGGTCTTCCTCTGTCTCAGTCTGTGACCACAGAATCAGTATCTCTCTAGGATAGGGAATCAGGACGGACACTGGGTGTACTGATGAAGCTGGGTAGAAAGGACGATTCAATGTGAAGACAACAGCAACAACAACAACAACAACAACAACAACAACAACAACAACAACAACTATTAATAGTAATAGCCTGGCGTTGTCGTGCAACTCGTACGCAGTACCTGGTATTGGTTTGATGCAATGCGTATGATTTCAGTCATGCGTATACTACCTGGTCACAAGGAGTTTGGATTTATGTTGTAGTGAGGAATTTGCGTGCACTTTTAACCCTAATTCTCAGTGTTTTGTACCCCAAACGGGACTGCAGTCCTAAAAAGATTATAACGTCGAACTGTAACGTTGTACCTGGTATACATTGCTGGTGGGAGAAGGGAGAGCAAGCGCGTGGCGCGCTCGCGAAAAAGGACGGTATGCGTACGTAGGACGTGGAGTTCTGTTTACCGTACGACAGAATGGTTTTGGTCGTGATTTTGGTTATTTAATGTTTTTTATGTATCACGTTCTGTATGTTTTTGTTTTGTATTTTTGGTTTCAGCTCGTTCGCTCTTGTGACGTCTGTTGCCGCTCGCTGTGGATTTTTGACTGCGTTTTCTTTGCTTGGGCGTATGCGTGCCTGTAGTTGTGATACTCGTAGCGATTATGCACGTGGGTGCGACGGCAGCGCTTGTTGCTCGTTGTGGTCATGGGCTTGCGCTTGCTCTCGCGTGTGTTTATGTGTGTGTGTTGATCACAATAAACCGTTCTTTCCAGCCGGCGACACCCAGCACACGCAGTGTTCCGTGCCGATTCTTTGTTCTGGACAGACACAAGCTCTCTATGTAGCCACAAAACCACGACACAGCAGAGATGTATACTGCCGTATTGCAGCAACAGGAGAGTAAACACTACCAGGTACCTGTTATGATACAGCAGTTTGTTTTTTTCGCTTTCCTTTTACTCTGTTTTTCTATATTTTGTAGATTGTGTATGTAGTGCTTGTCGTATCGACTACCAGGTATAATATTCATATGGTAACATGGCATTGCCTTGTCTACTCTGCTTACTGCATACCCGAGGGTATCAGGTACTTGGTAACAATCTATTCAAAAAGTACCTCTCGCTTAGTTTTGTGACCACAAAACTTGTACTGGTATCTCTCTAGGATTGAAGAATCGGCACTGACACTACATATAGTCGTGCTGGATGTCGACGAGTTGAGAGAACGGTTTGATTTGAAGAACACGCACGACGCACTGCCATGCCATCATACTGGACAAAAAAGGCACTACAACAGCAGTATGTACACACGCCATCAATCCAGATACATGGCTGGCAGGGTGTACGTGTCCTCTGTGTTTCACAGCGGCGCAGGCGAGTACCGGTGTTGCTGCTGCTATGTCTGTTTCGACGAGGGCTGCGCTTGCTATTCTACAGTAGATACCGCTGTTCCTATAGACAGTAGAGGCAACTCCGTGTCTGCTGTAGGTGACCTTTTTTGGCGTCTCCTGTACGTACGTAGGCGGCTCGATGATAACGATGTTCTCACGTTAGCTCACTTCTCCGAATTCCTGCCTGTGCTCACAAAAGGCTGCACGTGGTAAAAACGCATCTCGACGGGAAAAAACAATCACGTATCTGGTACGAAATAGTGTGCACGGCAGTACCATACCAGCCCGTGAGGGAACCGGTACTAATTAATAAGGAGATGTGGGCGAGTCGAATAACCGCCTGGCTCTGTGTGATATATACCAGGTATACCAACCACTCTGTCGCAAATATGAGGACTGGTTGTCCACTAATGTTCAATCAAAATGCCCCCTATATTTAGGGACGGAGTGGTACCTTGTAGGGGTGTACTTACTGCCTGTAACAGTCTAACTACTATTAATACTATTATTATAAGAACTGCTGCACGTAGAATTGCTGCAAACGAGGAGATCTCCGTTCTCTGACTACGTTCGTTTTTTTATTCGTAGCCGGTCGGTTGTCCGGCCGAGGCGTCTCGCACAAGCAAGTTGGACAAGCAAGTGGGGCAGGGGCAGCTCAGCCGCGAGGAGGCCGTGCGACGTGCGACCTTCTTGTGTATTTCACGTGTTTCGCAACGTCGTGTTCGCTTTTTTTTGTTCTTCTCTTTTTTGGCAGAATCGATCTCCGCCTCCCAACTCTTGATATCAAAGATAGATGAAAGGGGTACTATTATTAAGTACGATCGTATTAATAGTAGTCTGTGACCTCATATTTGGAGCCTACGTACGTATACACCGCAGATTTGCGCCTTTGCTGTATGAGCTACATATACCTGTGGTGATATTTTTGTTCCTGTCATGTATCATGCTTCGAAGGACAGAGTATGCACTGCAGATTTGCGCTTTTAATGCATGAGCTACATGTACCTGTAGTATTTTTTTTATTCCTGCGACGATATGTATCATGCTGCGATGGACAGGGCATGTGTCCGCACTCCCAATCCACGGGTACTATTATTAATAATATTATACCTGTGTGTGTTCTTTCTACCCGTCGACATCCAGCACAACCAGTGTCCGTGCCGATTCTTCAATCCTAGAAGATATAAAAGTTCTGTGGTCACAAAGCTACGCCACAGAGATACTTCTTTTTTTTTCTCTCATCCCATTCATTATCTTTGCACATCTTCTTCTCTCTCTCCTTCCAACTCGTAACTCAGATCCGGGGTCACATAGCAGGCTCTTCTACCCCCTTCCCGCTACGGTACGTGCCTTCATTTTTTATCGCGAGAAGATTTCAGCCTTTTCTTCCCTCGTCGACCCGCATCGACCCACGCTGCAAGGCGCTCTCAACAATTGAATCCCTTTTTTTTATTTTTGCAAATAAAGTCAAAGTCCGACCCTCCTGGGGCTCGAACCCAGGACTCAAACACTACGTTGCCACGTACCAGGTACCTGGTATTCAGTAAGCACAGCAGTGGGCAATGCAATGCCATGTCATTATACTATTTATAGATACGACATACACATTCTATGAAATAGAGAAACGAAAGGAACCAGTCAAAGATAAAACAAAAACAAAGAACACATATCGAAAGAGAAAAAGAAAAAAGAAAGAAGAAAAACTAGAAGAAATCTGTCGTGCCCCCCCCCCCCGCAGGCGAGGTGGCCAACACTTGAAAAAGAACGAGCTGGAAAAAAAATAACAAAACTAACAAAAAACATGTACCAGGTGTTTTTATGTCGTACTTCGAAGTATGTTTCCAATCTGTGAACATTTTTTTCTTGTAGCGTACTTCAAAGCACCACTCTGTCACGGAGCGGGACCAAAGTAAATACCTGGTACTATTATTACGGGGGGCCATAGTAAATACGACCAAATACGATTGGTGTTGTTAGTATAAATAAGGAAATATATAGGTTTTTGTGTGTACCGTAGGTCCTGTTTACCTCGGTCCCCCGTAATACCAATCAAACCAAACAGTAGTTATACTTCGGGAACAGACTGATCTGTATACATGTGTCTATTGTAGGTCTAGAAATACCCTTTACGAGTTTTTGTTTCTTTCGTTTCGTTCATTTTTCTGTCTTGTAATCTTGCCGAAATAAATTAAGAATTTCTTGAAGGAATCGAACCCCGAACGGCGGCGCCTTGTTGTGCCCTGGGGCTGGAAAACTGCTGGTGTTATTTGGTGTGATTGTTGTGCCTGTTGTTGCTGCTGTTGTGTTCTTGGTTGTCGAGTGGGCTCGCGGCGTTGCGACTTTTTTTTCGTGTGTGTGTGTGTGTTTTTTTGCACGTCTTTTTTTTCGATCTAACATTGCTTTTACTCGTAGTGAATGTATTATACACAGGAGACGACACGACCTTTCATGTTGGTATACAGCCATCAAGCCCGCACACCCCCCACCTCGCGCCGTGAACCTGTACGGACACTGGATTTGCTATTAATAAATGTCAATGGGTATGGTACGTGTCTGGAACTTGAAACTATATGAAAAGAACAACACACCTATAGTACACCGGGTGTGAGTGGGTATGGTGAATGAATACCATGGTATACCACGGAAGAACGGTTACATGTGAAGGAACACACACGCCCAATCACTGGTGTACATTGTACATGTAGCAAGAGTCCGTTACGGACTCGCTTGGGTGCGCGCGCCTTGTACTCGCGGCGGTGCACGAAAAATAAGTACGAGCAGCACGTGGTGCACGGCGTACCGAGACGTTCCGTTGTCCCATCTGTGTGCTATTAATAGCAGCAGTACCTGGTATATGTTGTTAGGAAGACTTTTTCGACGGGATGGAATCCGACGCCAACGCCAAACAACGCGGTAGAACGAGCGACAAATGCCTTACCGGATGTTGGCCCGCCTTCAGAAATGTACACAGCAGTAGGAAGAAATATATAGGAAGCGAAGGCGAAGCGGTGGAGGGGGGATATTTATTGTGCCAGGTATTACCTGAAAACAAGAAGTAGAGAAAAAAAAGTATCGCTGGCCTGTACGTACTGGTGTCGTGGTGGTGCTACTCTTCTTGCCTGTGTCGTCTTCTTTTTTTTTCGGTTTTTGTGGGGCCTGAGGCGCACTGCTGGAAGAGCGACGGCGCGGTGGTGGCGGTGGCGACGGTACCGGTCGTTGCGAAATCGAGCGTGCGCGTATTGCGTCTGGAGTGTGGCCCCGTGCCGACCGGTTCTCTGGGGGTGTCGTCTGTGTCGTCGCCTGAGGCTCTGCTCGCCCGCGTCGGTGCGCCTGCGTGCATACTATTACCATGCTACTTGTACTGCTGCTACTGCTACTGCTGCTGCTGCTGCTGCTACTTTTTGTAGTAGTAATACGATGCTCATCTACTACCACTACCTACTACTACAGTACTACTACTTCTACTATTACGGGGGACCATAGTTAATAGGACCTGTCGTACGTATACATAAAAACCTACCAGGTATATATTTAACCATTTCTACTATTAATAACAATATTTGGTCCTATTAACTATGGCCCCCCGTAAATACTACGGCTAATCTAGTGCTGCCGCGACCCCTGCCCTCATGCCCTCGCCTCTCTCGCCGCTCGCAGAATACCCCTGCCGAACGCCCAGTCTCAGGGCTCGGAGACGCCCAACTCGGACGACGGAGGGTCGGAGGTGTCGACCGACAAC
Source organism: Nereocystis luetkeana (assembly GCA_031213475.1). NCBI lineage: Eukaryota > Phaeophyceae > Laminariales > Laminariaceae > Nereocystis > Nereocystis luetkeana. The sequence goes on from JARUPZ010000007.1 coordinate 7,506,773, forward strand.
ACGCCGCCGAGAAGCGACATCGAGTTCACGTCGAGGAGTGTCAGTGAGGGCGGGCCCGAAGTCGCCGGTAGCGGTAGCGGTAGCGGTAGCGGTAGCGGTGGCGGTGGCGACAGCGGTACGATCGGGGGGAGCGAAAAAGTTTCAGTGAGGCAGGGTCTTGGGCCGGGGGCGGGGGCGGTGGGGAAGATATCGGTGGACGGTGGGGTGGCGAGAACCAGGGGGGCGACGGCGGCAGCGACGGCGGCGACGGGGGCGGGGGTGCTTGCGGGAGGAGTTGGAAGAGGCGGCCGCGGTAGTGGCGTCGGGGGAGGGAAGGGGTGGGGCGGCGAGATGGCGAGGTGAGTGTGGGCGGGGGGCGGGGTGTTGCTGTGTTGGTGATCCTGTGCTGGAGGGGGAGGGGTACGCGTGACATGTTGTTTGGGCCCCACCAACAAAACAAGAAAACAAGACCAGACTGCCGAATGTGCTGTGTTGGTGGTTGGTTCTGTGTGTGTCGGGGGAGGGGGGGGGGGGGGGGGGGGGGGGGCGTGCTTATTTATTGCTTACCTTAGTCATTTGACCATTGGCCACGCATGCCTTTCGAGACGGGGCACCGTTCCCACTCCTAACAGAGACACCTCCAACAATTGGGCGCTCATTGCGTTGTTTCCATATATTGCATTGAAAAAATTGCTATTAATAGTCTCATCCCCTTCCGGTTTGGCCGCTTGTGGCCACCATCTATCTCCTAGGATAGCGATCGTTTTCTCGCTGCTATCTAGTGTATGAAACTCCTCCATGTCGCATTCGTCTATTTCCCTCATCTCCTCTTCTAGCAGCATCCCGTTCCTGCTTGTGTGTTTCACATTCTCCTACTACAGTATGTGAGTTCTCCTCTCTATTGCTTTGCCACACGGGCACACCTGGGGGAAGGGGTTGCGAGCGTGATCGTGTACGTGCCCTCGGCCTGTCCATTCGGCCCGGCAAGTAACACGTACTCGTAGCTAGGTGTGTTGAACAAGAACGTCGAAAACACGACTGCGTACAACAACAAAGTTGAAGAACGCCAACTATTCAGATGCAACGTGTCGACACGGTGAACAACAGCAACGGTTTTGGGCGATAACGGTAACAAACGCGACCGTGACAACATTCAACAAAATACACGAACGATGGATGACGATGCCAACGATAACAAGGAGATAGCCGAAAAAAACGCTGAGCAATGGACCGCTCGTGCGCCATCGCCGTCTTCCGCGGCAGCGCTCCGAGGACCCATGGACAGCAGATTTTCCCTTGAGGATATTTGACGATTGGCGAGATGTTTATTTTACGCACGCTCGCACATGGGCTGTGATGTGGTGGGTGGCCCGGTATAGCGATACCCTGAGCAGCGACACCAAAATCGCTTGGCACCAATGCGCCCCGATACAGCGACGGTGTGTCCCTACATCGGATCCAATTCCGATATAGCGACAGCAGTAGCGTGCCGCTACATCGGATCCCAGTCCGATATACGTAGCTGTACCGGGTTTGTACTCTCGCTACTTGCGGAGCCCCCCCGCATCTGTCAGCCTGCGGTAGACTCGCTCAAAAACACCAACACGCAAATATACATCACGTGCTGCCACATACCACCTCCTTATTACATACACACCATGCCTTGTGCGAGTGGAGAAATGTGCCTGCTTCCAAACGCGGAGAAGAAGATGAACGGCACGGACAAGGATGAGGACAACCCTTTCGACGATGAAAAGCTTGACTTGCAGTGAGGCACAACCGCCAGCTGTATCATCGAAGTTTTTTTTTTTTCGTTCTCAACAGGTGTTTTGGATGTTTTGAATTGCTTCTGAAGCGACATCACTTGTCTGGGGTCGTCTGCACCCCGCAACGCTGCTGTGCTGTAGTAAATGTGTATCGTAAGCTGTACGGTACTGCTGTAGTTTGTAATTTTTTTGTCTGTTTTTTTCTACTGTACGGCGCGATGAACGCAAAAAGATGCGCTGCTGTGTTCTTCTGGATTTGTTTTTCTTTGAAAAAAAACTGTTTGGCGTGTGTGTAATATCTCGGGGTTCTCTTTTGTTTCTGAAGTACCAGGTATTTGTTTTGTCGGAAAGCTTTCACCTACACTCTCGGGTCGTGGACTAATACGGGGGACCATAGTTAATAGGACCTATGGTACACATAAAAACCCATATATTTAACCATTTTTATCAACAGTGTTTGGTCCTATTAACTATGGTCCCCCGTAATAGCAGCATGCGCATGAGAAGGTACCGTACAGCGATACCAATACTGCTGTACGTGATGCTGCACAGCACAGCAATACAGTTATAATAGTAGTGATGAAAGAGAGTTGAACGGTTTTTGATGCAAAGAGGACACACACACTAATCCTGCTGCTTGTGCACAAGTAAGCACATCATACAAAGGGACACGCTGCTGAGTACTTGATGACTTTACCCTGCTGTATGGCACTCACCCGATATAGCGTCATGCTGTCGCTTTTGAAAGGGATAGCGACGAGTCCCTGAATATCGACATAATTGGCTCTTGTCACTACCTGCGCTACATCAGGTTACCTACTATTGGGGGGGGGACCATAGTTAATAGGACCAAATATTGATGGTAAAAATGGGTAAATATATAGGTTATTGTGTATACCATAGGTCCTATTAACTATGGTCCTTCGTAATAATAACTGTTATCGATAAATTTATTTCAGAAGTCATCTCCGTTTATTCATGATTTTACAGCCATACTTTTTTGCATCCTGGCATGAATGAATATGTTTGTGTTGTTTTTTTCGTTCTTGTATTAAACAATGAGTTGGTTCTCTCCTCTTCTTTTCTTTCTCGCTCTGCCTTTTCGGTTGTTTCCGTGTTTTGTTTTCGTTTTTTCGTTTTGTGTTTTTTTTGTCGCTCTTTTCTTGGTTGTTTTCCCAGCAGTTCCGTCGGTCGCAGGAGGGTGCCGTCGAGACGAGGCAAGTCCGCAATAGATCTCGCTAGATCCGGCTGGTATGAGAAGATCGTGATGGCGATCGTCAGGCCGCCGAGATGCAAGTACACGCTGGGGGACCTTGGCCCGGAGCTGACCCCCCTCCGGAGGTGCGTGTGTGTCGGTGTGTGTTTTTTCGTTATTCCGGATGTTTTTCCCTGCCTTGAACCGGTCGACTCGTACAACCTACTACTATTGATGACAACCTACTACTATTGATGGACTATTTTTACACGGTACTGCTCACGTTGATGGCCTACGTACAACTACGCACACATGCTGCTTTTGTTTCCTTTTTGTACTACACCAGGTACCAGGTATACTACCACGAGGTCATACTACTACGACTAGTATCGCTAGTATTGGGGGGGACCACAGTAAAAAGGACCAAATGTTGTTAGTAAAAATAGGGAAATATATAGGTTTTTGTGTCTATCGCAGGTCCTATTTACTATGGTCCCCCGTAATATGAACACCTGGTATTCCGTTTTCTACCAAACGATGTCTACGTCTCGTCATTCTTCGTTTCGACTGTATAATTTTCAAGCACAAGTACCGGGGGGGGAGAAGGGACGACACCTGTGACCACGTCTTGTCCATAAGATCGCTGAGGGTAAAACCTCCTATTAAATACGAGTTAGGCTGAAAAGTAAAAAAATGATGATTTAAAAAAAAAAAAAAAAAGTACCTGCAGCGGGGAGCGCCGTGCAGAGTCTTCGAGACTCCTGCTGTCCTCAATTCTGCGACACCTGCACTATCGTTGCGCGATTTTTCTCCGCCTCGAGTTTGTGTTTTTTCTTGGTTCATTGAATTCCTCGCCCCCCATATACACCGGCTCAGAAAATTAGTCTGTCCGCCACATGCACCGACTCATGCTCGTAGCAGCAGCCGTTGGAAAAGCCTCGGTATAAATAGCCCGGCACGGCCGCGAAATGAGGAAATAGCCCACTTCCGAAATTTAGGAAGTAGGAATGTACTTTTTATTACCTTTTACTACTGCTGTGTACTGGTAAAATAGGGATTGCGAAGTTCCGGCCCCTCTCTTCCGCCGCTCACTTTTTTTTGTGTGTGGTGTTGGCCTCCTTGCCTCCCCCGCTTGATATCCGTGCGTACTGGCACGAAGTACCGTACGTAGGATGTGTGTGTGTGTGTGTGTGTGTGTGTTTTCTTACTTTCGTAGCCTCTCTCCCTCTCTCTCTCTCTCTCTGATAGCCTCTAGAATTTTCGTCGCCATCGTTACAGTTTACTTGTGGTGGCGTTTTCATCGCACAGACAGAATAACGAAACCCGAACATATTTGTGAGTGACCTTTAACCCCTTTAGAACCGCAGTCCCGTTTTGGGGACAAACGAGTCAAAATTCAAGTAGTTTGACCCCAAAACGGGACGGCGGGCCTAAAAGGGTCAACAATCTGGGAGAAGGGATCTTTAGCTTGGTAGGCTGTTCGGGTGTTTTGGTTCCTGTTGGGATCAAGGTACGGGCAAAGACCCAACCCAACCCCTGACTCTAACCCTGACCCCAAACCGCAGACAAAACGGGCCAAAACTCGCCTTAAACGCGGCTGCGCCGCGTTTGCATCGAACCAGGAAATTTCTCAGTTGCGGACGACGATTCCGAAGTGCAGACCACGCTACGCATTTTTTATGTCAAAAATATCCCTAAAGAGCCCTTCTCCCAGATTGCTAAACCTACTCAGACCAACCCCCCCAACACTATAGTAATCAGGACCCGTCGTACACACAAGACGTATATCTTCTGTACAATAGTAGTTTTACCCAGCATGTTCGACACTACCTGGTACAGTATAGTAGTTGTCAGGACCCGTCGTACGCACAAGAACGTATATCTTCCACAGTATATTGGTACCCAGCATCTTCGGCACTATAGTTATCAGGACCCGTCGTACGCACAAGAAGGTATAACTTCTATTAATAGTATTTTTACCCAGCATGTTCGGTTCTAACTACTATGTTCCCCCGTGATATATGTGACGTTAACCCTTTTAGGACCGCAGTCCCGTTTCGGGCACAGACTACTTGGGATTTGAGTGGTTCGTCCCCACAACGGGACTGAAGTACTATAGGGGTTAACACCAACTAACAACAACACTGTTGATAGCAGCAGGACCAACATCCAGCAAGGGAACAACGAGCACCAACACTAGCAGCAGGACCAACACTCCCATCCAACACCGACGCCGACAACAGGCCCACCGCCGACACAAAGACCAACAACCGTGGCAAGCAAACACAGCCACCGCCAATAAATACTATACTACTGCTGTAGCATCCAACAACAACACCAACGCTGACTTGACACCAACAACATCGTCGTCCCCCCCCCCCCCCCAACCAAACCGCCAATGTCAACGCCAACGAAACAGCCACCGCCGGCATCATCACCGACGATGATCACCAACAGCATTACTACACTAGCAACACCGACAGCATTACTACACTACACTAGCAACACTAGCCAATATCACCACGCTACAACCACCAATGCCAACACACCCCATCAACACCAACACTAACGCCTACATCCCCAACAAAAACCACCGCCGCTACCACTACCACCGACACCAACACTACCACCGACAAAAACTCGCAAAAACATCTGAAAACGAACGCAACGCATGCAGTGGGCTGTCGATGAAGCGAAGAGACTTCATTGTGACCAACCGGCGAGGCTTGAAGCTGGTGTGCAGCCAGTGGAGGCCTTCCTTCGTCGAGGACACTTCCAGCCTCCCGTGCGTGGTCTACCTCCATGGGAACAGCTCGGCGCGAGTGGACGTGGTCAAGACCAGGTCGCTGACGGTGCGCTTTACTTGCCGCTGCTGTTGGGGTAGGGGGTTGGGGGTGGTCGGCGGGTGGGGGGGGGGGGGTGTACTCGATAGGAGAGATGTACTCGATCTCATGCATGGCCGTATGGGGGGGGGGGGGGGGGGGTTGGCGGGTGTGGTTGTTGGAGGCGGTTGTGGTGTTGGCGGTGGTGGGCGTGTGTCGGCGGCGGTGAGGGTGTTGTCGTTGGTGTTGGTGCTGTCGGTGTTATTTCTGATGCTGCTGTTGTGGCTGTTGTTGTTTCTGCTGCTGCTGACGTTGCATCAAACGAAGGATTATATCGAAATGCTTTGGGTGTTTTCTTACAAGTATACCGGGTATACGAGTGTCGGTCGTTCTTTTTTTTGCTGCCGTTTTCTACAGAGTGTGCGTATACACTTTCGTTATATCGTAGATGAAGGCACCATACAGCAGTGGCATGAGGTTTCAATTTTTGTCGTACGTACGAGTACTGCTATAGTTGAATGTTCCTTGTTTTTGTTTTTATGACCTCAGCAATGGAATGGATAATTTCGTCAAAAAAAAATTGACGATTTTTCTTCTTTTTTTTTTCAAGAATGTTTTGTGGATGTAAATGCGAAAGGTCTCCCATTTTTTCATAAACTCATCCTCAACGGTTCGTGCGCGACGCTGCAATCGTTTCGTCTTTTCGTATGCTTCTGGCTTCCCTTTTCTTTTTTTTTTGCAATTGTACCGGTAGCATTTTTTGTCCGTTTGTGTCTTTATATAACTTCGGTATGTATAAATGGAAGTATGTGTGCATGTGCCAGGTATGATGCACCGCTCTGTCCGGATATGTAATGACCGATTGGGTGTTAATGTGGATACCCAAACGGTCCCTACTTTTCCGGACAGGGTGGTTACACAGTAGTAATGGTGTTTTTTTTTTTGGCCCGTCTCTCAACCCTTTCAGGACTGCATTCCCGTTTTGGGAGCAAACCACTCAAATTCTGAGTATTACGGGGGACCATAGTTTGTAGCACCCATGGTATACCTAAAAACCTATATATTTAACCATTTTTACCAACAATATTTGGTCCTATTAACTATGGTCCCCCATAAATGTCATCCTCCGAAACGGGACTGCAGTCGTGCAATGGTTAAGAACTGCGCGCACCTTTTTTGAGGGAAAAATCCGAGGAATTTGTGTGGGATGAAATATGGGTTGGGAGTGACAGCATTACGGGGGACTAGTAAATAGGACCTATGGCACACACAAAACCTATATATCTACCTATTTTTTACCGACTCTTTTTGGTCCTGTTTACTATGGTCCCCCGTAAAAGTAGTAAGCGGCAAAATAAAGTCGGTGCGATTTAGACACGCTTTGTTCGTGGTTGATACCCTTGAAGTTTATGGTTTGGTGGATCTGCTTCCAAAATACTCCTCTCCCTTCCGTCCCTCACTGGTGTGAGTCGAGAGCGTGTATGGTAAGATGCCTGGGGATGGGACTCCAAACGCATTCGATGGGATTTATCGGGAATTTCAAGTTTTAATAATAATTACGGCCTGTTCCTGCATCGAAACTTTCGGTACCAAACAAGTACCGAGGAGGACAACTGATGACTCGTGGGACGGATGCCACCCGCGCGGGCTCTCTTCATTATGGACGCGTGATTGTGCACGAGGGGGTGTATGCGTGTTCCTCACCTCGTACATAAAGGTGTTCCTCATACATACTACTCTTGTTCATAGTTATTTAGGACATTTTGATCAAATTATATTGTGACAGAGTGGTACCTGGTAACATTATCACATTTTTGCAGTTCGACGAAATCCTCGATATCGAAAGCTGATATTTTAAAAAATGAATAAGATATATGCGCACCAGGCACAACTCACATACGCGTCTTTATTTTTTCAATTGTATCCCTGTTTTGTTTTGTTTTTGAATGGTGTAAAAAGTGTATTTTTTTGTTCCTGGTGTGTGTGTTTTGTTTTTTTTCAGGTTCTGGGAGCGGCGGCGTGCACGGTGGTCTCGTTCGATTTTTCTGGTTCGGGCATGTCGGAGGGGGACTGGGTGACCTTGGGCTACTTCGAGCAGCACGACGTGGCCGATGTCCTGGCGTACCTGCGCAGCAACGGTAAGCAAACCACCGCACGCACCAACCACCCGCCTCGGAAAAAATCTGGCAGGTGACCTGGCTGCACTGCACGGCGCCGCCGCCTCTGTACCGTATGTACTCCATGGAATAGAATAAACCATTGCGCTCGTACGTACGATTCATGCTGTGTTATTGTTTTTGTCAGAGACACAATGGTTTGGTCTGGGGGGGGGGGGGTTCGGGGTGCGGGGTGGGGGGGTCTGTGTAGCTCTGTCGCGAAAAATAGTCGTTGGTCGCAATGGCTTTGTTCTAACGAACCAGACTCCTTTCCGTGAGTTGTACGCTCGGGTACCTACGGTATCTGGTTTTCATGCGTATGATGTTGTGGCTTGAATCATACGAAGACCTGATTTTGTTGCGAAGGTTCTCGGACCGAAAGAGTAGGTGAATTATTGGAGCTAAAAACTTGAAAGCAACATCGTATATGAACGAGTTTCGGGCGAATTTTTCGGTCTCACGGCAGTTTTTTTTTGTTTTTTCTTTTGTTCTTCCGTATTTTCTGTACGAGCATGTTCTCACTTTTTCGCGTCAATGGGGTGGGTGTGCTTGGTATATATACCGGGCATGTATTGAACGAGGCTCTTTACGTTTTTTTGTGTGTTTCTTCGCTGATTTTTTCGCTGATTTTTTTTTTGTTCTTGACGGGCAGGGATGGCCAACCGGTACCTCCTGTGGGGGCGAAGCATGGGGGCGGCGTCCGCTCTCCTGTACGCCGGGTGCTACCCCAACAGCGACCTGTGCGGGCTAATCCTGGACAGCCCGTTTTGCAGCTTCGGGCGTCTCGCGAAGGACTTGGTCACGGAGGGCCAGGCAAGTTCTCAGTTTGCAGCACTAGTGTACGTACAGCAGTAGTGCTCTCGGCATGGCCAAGCTTGGACGAAGTGGTGGGCATTGTATAGCCCACCCTTACCCCTCATTGCAGCGGTCGCTCGGTATTGGGGGTACGGGTAGGAGTTAGTGGGCTTTATTCACGGGAGGCCAGGCAAGTTTCCGGTGGTGTTCGACGACGTCGGGCGTTCCCCGACTTGAACCAAAACTTGATGGTGGTCGATATTTATCATGTTCGTGTATATGTATGTACTACTCCTATGAATAAATTCGTTTTAGTTCGTAACAACTCCTCGTTACGTGTTCATTCCGAGTATTTTCCTCGGGGTTTTTTTAGGCGCTGGAGTTAGGGTTTAAGGTCGAGTCGATGATGGTCGGTGCGTGCAGTTTTTTTACTGGTGTACCTGGTGCCCAGGGAAATGTGTGCAGACAGCAGTAGTTTGTACGGCAGCAAGTATCATGTCTGCGTCTTAGAAGCTGACGGGGACGGTAGTACCCTTTCTGTATTTTCGGCTACCTTTTTTAGTCAAGGCAGCGTTCCGCGTGTCTGCCAGTAGTCTCGCCGCGTCTTTCGCCGCGTGCTGTGCTGATCGCACCCCCCATATAAACTCCCTCCCCTCCTCCCCCTTCCTTTCCCCCCCTCCCCATCCTCCCTCCCCCGTCCTCCCCCTTTCCCTCCCCCCCCCCCCCCCATCCTCCCCATTCCCCTCCTGCCCCGCCCCCTCTCCCCCCATTCGTTCCGTTCGCACAGGTCAACGTTCCTGGGTTCCTGGTGAGCGGGGCTTTGAAGATGCTCCGGCACAGCGTGAAGAAGCAGACGCGGTGTGACCTGAAGACCGTCGCTCCGATCGCCAGGGCGGAGCAGATACGATGCCCCTCCCTGTTCATCGCGGCTCGGAAGGACGTGATGGTGAGACCCAGCCATGGGGCGGACCTTTCGGAGAAGGTGGGAGGGGCGAGCCTGTTCGTGACGTGCAGGGGGACGCACAACACTTCGAGGCCTGGGTGAGTTGAGGGTGGGAGGGGGAAGCAGGGAGGGAGGGGGGAAAGGAGGAGCGGGGGTGAGGGGAGGGTACTCATTTGCTGCTTTCCTCCGTCCTTTCATCATTGACCACGCATCCCTTCCGAGACGAAGCAGGGGGGTGTACTCGATGGGAGAGATGTACTCGATGTCATTCATGACCGTAGTCGTATGACCGTAGACCCTCGCATCCCTACAATGTCGGGACGGAGCATGTCGGGCTTTTCACCGACCAGGCAAACAATGCTTGCACCAAGCGCGAAGCGCCGTGAGGTGTCCGGCGAGTCGCATGGAGGGTGAGCTGCATCCTACTAAGAACCACTTTTGAGGTGGACTTGCATATGGATGACAGTTTCAACGAGACGGAGCAGGGGGGGGTTACTCGATAGGAGCTATGTACTCGATCTCATGCATGGCCGCAGTCGGGCGAGAGAGGGGGGGGGGGGGGAAGAAAGGTGTGATGGGTGGGGGAGGGAGAAATGCAGTGATGGCGCTTTCAGAGGTAAACGTTTGGATAAGAGGGGGTGAGCTATGTACAGGTATGATGCACTTTTTCGGTGTCGACATTCACTCACAGACGCTAAACCTCTCTCTCCCCTCCCCTCCTCCGCTACACTCCCCCCCTTCCTGCCCCCTGCCCTCCCCCCCCCCCCCCCCCCGCGACGCCCCCACGCCCCCGTCGTCCGTCACACATGCCCACCGCGGTATCATCACCACCACAAATAAAACAAAAAAACAGGGTGGTGCTCCAGGCTATCGGGACGTTCGTGAAGGGCTGCTTCCGGGCCCGAGAGGTCCCGATCGCGGACACGTTTGCCACGATACAGCAGACGCTGGTCCAGGCGCAGGCAACCGCGCACGCGCTAAGGGCGAGCCGGATCGCGGCCGCCAACCCCGCCCCCCCCCCCCCCCTCCTCCTCCTCCTCCTCCTCCGCCACCGCGGCCGCCTCCGCTTCCGCCTCCTCCCGCGCTGTTGCCGCCGCCGCCGCCACGGCTGCTGCCGCCCGCGCCGACGCGGCCGCCACGGCCGCCGGAGCGGTCGCGGATGTTATAGCCAAGCCTGTAGTCAGGCCCGTGTCGATGTCTTTGGTTGCCATCCCGAAAGGCCCCCGAGGAACCAGGCAGCGGAGCGGGGGAGGGGAGGGACCTGGAAGGGCTGGACTCGCTCGGAGCGCTGGAAGTGGGTTTGGGGCTGGGGCTGGGGCAGCGGGGGGGGCGGCGCCTCGTCGTCCGCTGACCGCGCTAGAGACGGAGACGGCTCGGGAAATTAGGATTTCCAGCTTTACGGAGGCGAAAGCCAGGTTTGTGGGATGGGGGGAGGTGGGGGGGGGGGTGTACTTGGTAGGAGATATGTACTCGATGTAACGCATGGCCGTAGTCGTTAGACCATAGACCCTTGCATCCCTACAATGCCGGGACGGAGCATGACGGGTTTTCACCGACCGGGCAGACCCTCGCATCCCTACAATGCCGAGACGGAGCATGACGGGTTTTACCCACCAGGCAGACATTTCTTGTACCTAGCGCGAAGCGCCGTGAGGTGTTGAGCGAGTCGCAGGAAGGGTGAGGGAGGTCGGCGGGGGGGGGGGGTTAAGAACCGGACCCTGCCGGATTAGGAACCAGACACTACTAATAGTAGGTTTTGGGTAGGAACCCGACGCTGCTACGTAGGTTATTTAACCGTTTTAGGACCGCAGTTTTGTTTTCGGCGCCAATCTACCTACAATTTGAGTGGTTCGTCCCAAAAACGGGGATGTTGGCTGAAGTTTGCGCTTTTACAGGCGGACCATAGTAAATAGGACCAATTATTGTTAGTAAAACTATGTAAATATGAAGGTTTTTGTGTGTACCGTAGGTCCTATTTACTAGGGCCCTCCGTAATAATAGGGTTAGGGTAGGGGGTGTTGCATTTTTTACTCGATAAGGGGGCGGGGGGTAGTTCTCATGCCACGCATGGCCGTAGTCGTTTGACCATAGACCCTCCCACCCTTACGATGACGGGACGGAGCACGCCGCATTGGCGTAGCCGTGTGACCAAACGAGTAGACCCTCGCATCCCTACCATGCCGACCCTACCAGAGGCGGGGAGGGGGGTGAGAGGTGTACTCGATATCGATATCATGCATAGCCGTAGTCGTATGACCATAATAGACCCTGGTATCCCTGCAATGCCGGGACGGAGCACGTCGGGTTTTCGCCGACCAGGCAGATGCTGCTTGCTCCGAGCACGAGGCACCGATTTAGATGTCAATTACGCCCGTGCCCATCTCGAGACGTACGGCACGCAGGTTGATATTATTACGGTAAGGCACCCAAGAGGCAGTTACATAGTACTCCCATTGCTGTCTCTGGAAGTGGCTACACCGGAAATTATCTTGACTCATTGAAGCTGTCATCCATATGCAAGCCCGCCTTACAAGCGGTTCTTAGTAGGACGCAGCTCACCCTTCATGCGACTCGCCGGACACCTACCTCACGGCGCTTTGCGCTTGGTGCAAATGTCTGCCTGGTCGGTGAAACCCGACGTGCTCTGTCCCGGCATTGTAGGGATGCGAGCATCTATGGCCATGCGACTACGGCCATGCATGAGATCGAGTACATCTCTCCTATCGAGTACACCTCCCTCCCCCCCCCCCCCCCTCTCTCTTCATTCCTCCCTCGCCCCTTACTCGTTCGGTTCGGTTCGGTTCGGTTCCTTTTCTGGCATTGTTGGCTTTGGTTTTTGATGTGCACGTTTTTCAAACCCGCGCCTTTATCACGTTGTTCTTGTTTTGAACCGCAGGCGGACGTCGCTTTCGAGATCAGACCCGCTCGGCAGCGACGGCGGTAGCACCGGCGGCGGTTCTGACAGCGGGAGCACCGGCGGCGGTAGGCGCAGCGGCAACATCAGCGGCAACCGATCGATCTCCGACTTGCGAACCAACTACCCGCGACCCAGAGCAAGGTCCCACACCGACACACCCGACGTGAACAAGCGGGGCGCCAGCGATCAGAGAGACGTGTTGTCGGGCAGGAGCAAGGTTCTGCTTGCGGGGGAGGCCGAGTTCGAAGCCATGGTCGCGGAAGGGGAAGCGCTCGACCACGGAGTTCGTGTGGGAGGCGTTCGTACCGGCGAGGGCGGCGATGGAAGCGGTAACGGTGGCGCTAGCGGGGCGGGGGGAGGGGTTGTCGGAGGGGGGGAGTCGTCGGCCGCGGCGTCGGCCGCGGCGGCGCTGGGATCGCCTGGGTCGAGGGGAGTGAAGGAGCACCACGTTAACCCGCAGCGGCGCCCCAGCTGGAGGAGGATGGTTTCGGCCAAGAGCAGGCGGCGAGGCTCTTGGGACGAGCGTCGGGGAGGCACCGGGGAGATGTCGCCTTCGCTGTCGCCGCCGCTGCCGCCACCCCCGCCGCGGTGGCAACTGCCGATCGAGGGGCAGAGGCAGGAGCAGGTGTCCCAGGGGGTGGATGCAGCGGGCGCCGTTGCGGCTAACGGTTGCTTTCGCGCGGGAGAGGGTGGGGACGGAGGACCGGGGGAGGGGCGAGATGGAGGAGGAAAAGGAGAGGGGTGTAGTGTTGGGGCGGCGGCGGGCGCCGCGTCCGCGGCTGCGGCCGCCCCAGTTGCCGGCGGTTCGGGCGGGACTGTCGCGACGGGAGAGCCGCTGAGGGGGTTGCAAAGGCAGCCCAGCGGGAAGCGACCTCGACCTTCGGCGGCGGCCTCCTTGTTCCCTCGACAGCACCTGCAGCCGGGGGCGGGGATGGTAGGAGGGGTAAACAGGGGTATAGTTAGAACTGGAGTGGAGGTTGGGGCTGGGGCTACGGTGGGGGTGGAGGGCGGAGTCAGAGCTGTTGGTAGGGCGAGCGAGGGACTAAAGTCCCCCGCGCTTGGTAACAACGCTACTGGTGATGCCGATGTTGCTGGTGCTGTTGCTGCCGCTGCTGAGTTGGGGCCGCTGCGGGAGGTGAGTGAATCGAGCTTGCAAGGCAATCCTACCGGTTTTGCGATGTCAGACGGCGGCTCCGGCGACCGGCCGCGGGAGCGGCCCCTAACCGAGGGCGGCGCGCTTGGGCAAGGGCGGGGTCGGAGCGGCGACTGGTCCAAAGGAAGGGGCGTAGGTGAACAGAGGGATGTCGGCGCCGGGGGTGGGGGTAGGGGTGGCAGCGCAGGCGGTGGCGGCGCAAGGAGTGACGGTGGGAGCGGGCCGACAGCGGCGGCGTCGAGAAGAGGCAGCCGTAGCGGCGTTGGTGCTGCGCCGGGTCGGGGGGGGGGGTGGTGGGGTCGGATACGCTTGAAAGCTCCGGCCCTGTCCGCGTTCCGGCCAGGGGGAAGAGACCGTAGCGGGCGAAAGGGTTTGAAAGGCGGAAGGGGGTCGTTCGTGGAGGCGGGGGCGGAGGGGGAGCAGGCGTGGGGGTCGGGGGCTTCCGGGTCTGGCGGGGTGGCCTTGGATGGTACGACGTCGTCGGTGTGTTCGGTGTGCGACAAGGCGACTTCCGAGTGCTTCTGCCGCGCGGTGCAACAGCCGAGGACGAATTTCAGCAGAGATCCGCAGCGTCGGCCGAGCGCGTTGCGTACGGAATCCGGCAAGCTTAAGATGTGAAACCGCAAAAAACAAAAACAAAAAAAAACGGACAAGCGAGCGACGCGAGCGAGCGAGTGTGGATGCGAGAGAGGGGTATTCGCACAGCAGTTACAGCGAAAACAAAGGAAGCCGTTTTTGTTTTTTTTGGGGGGGGGGGGGAGGAGGGGCAGCCCACAGCATGTTCTGTCGCAGCCCATGTTTTGTGTGATTATTCCGTCCTCTTCCGCAGAGTGCCATGGTTGTTTTTTTTAGTGTAGAGAACGAAACCGAGGATTTTTCCCGTGTTTTTTTCATATACCTGCGATGTTTTACCGTGATATTTTACATGGTTGGTGGTTTGGATGGAGTGAAATGAGTTGGAATGGGATGATGAGATATAGGATGGAATGGGCGCAAGAGTTTTGTTCTCTTTGCACGGATGAAAGTTTGCACGGAGGAAAAAGAAACACAGGCATCCACCGTTGTGTTAACGGGGCTAGTTGTTGGTTTCACGCCTTGTGTGCAGTGAGTGCATGGGCCGCGACCACACGGCGGCGGCAGCATAAGATGGCCTGGAGGGGGGGGGGTTGGGGTGTACTCGATATCATGCATGGCCGTAGTCGTATATGACCATAGACCCTCGCATCCCTACAATGCCGGGACGGAGCACGTCGGGTTTTCACCGACCAGGCAGACAATGCTTGCACCAAGCGCGAAGCGCTGTGAGGGGGGGGGGATAAAGTGGGGCGGGGTGGGGCTGTGTGGGGACCAGGGGGGGGGGTAGGGGGGAAGGGGAGGGGGAGGGGGGGCGGATCCATGCGGCGGAGGGGGCGTAGACATTCTGTTGGACGAAAGGGGAGGGGTGGAGACTCTGGCCTGGCTTTGTGGGCGCAGTGGAGGCGAAGGCAAAGGCAAGCAGGTAGCCCTCTGCCTTGTATCTTAACTCGCCTAGCCGGTATCATTAGCTGCTAGCCGCCCGCCTGCCTGCAACCGCCGGCGACTCGGAGTTAAGAGCGAGCTGGGGTTGTTGTTCGCACGTACATATTTAAAGTATGATGAAAACTGCTGTACGTGGTTCAGCGGCAAATTTTGTACTGTACGGAGAAGAAGTCGTTCTTGAAAGGAAATCATGTGAGTGGCCGAAAAAGACCCCATGGTCGATGTCGCGATGACGTCATGCCATCCGTGGCGAGATGACGTCATCCGCGTCAAAATGACGTCACCCTTTCAAAAATGGGTTTCGACCCTTGGAAGCATAAAAGCTTGCGGCTATACTGTCTTTACGTGCTGCTGTGCTGCTTTTACTACGAAACCCTCGCTGTTTAATAGTACCGCTATGTCCGTAAACATAAGAACCGTTTAGACATTAATATGAAGAAAAACAGTTCCTTATATTTGCGTCCAGAGGAGTACCTGGTAGTCTATCTGGTAGTCTATTCCAGTACCATTTATATCATACTGGTAACGTGTTTATTTATATTAATAGTTTAACAATAGTGTATAGTCCACGACAGGCGAAGGAGAGCGTGCACGCGTGCGTGCCGGCTTTCTTGCGCTTGGGTGCTTGCGTGTATGTGTGTGTGCGGTGGGCATTGTGTTGGTTGGGCGGCTTACTCACTTGAGGACCACACGTGTTTCCTTTGCTTGCTTTTCTTCGCTTGCTTTGCTTTGCTTTGCTTGCGGGGGGGGGGGAAAGGGAGTACGATTTGCGAGGGAGGGGGATACGGAAGGTGATTACGTACTGTAGGCACACCGCACCCCGCACGAGTTTTACGATAAGCCAGCGTGGCTTCGGTTGGAACGATTGAGGGAGGGAAGGAAGGAGGGAGGCCTTGAGCGGCGCTGGGGTGGGCTGCATTCGCCCGCCTGCCGTCGGAAGGGCACGTGTCTGCTGGGAAAACACACACGTTGATTCGATTTTGATTTGATTTGGCTTTGGGTTCGTCGATTTTTGATCTGGTTTTATCGGGTCTGATATGTATCCGGCCTGATTCTATCCGATTTGATTCTGTTTTTATTCGATTCAATTTGGTCTGTGTGTGGTCTTCGTATGGTCCGATTTGACTTTGATGTTTGATTTGGTTCCTGTTTATTTTTGATCCGATTTGGATTGGTCCGGTTTGATGCGTCCGAATTAATTTGCTGTACAGCACCCACTCCTCCTTCTTGTCCTGCGGTTATTTTTATTCATTTCTCTTTTTATTTTCCCTCAATTGTTTTATTTTCCTTTCGTGACTTTGCTCGCTGTCTTGTTTTTCTCTGTGACCTAGTGTCCTTGTCGTCCAGAGCGCAATCGAGCAAGAGCTGAGTGCCTGGGTAATTGATTGGTGGATCGGTTGTGATTTTGTTTGATGGAGAAGGAGGAGGGAAGATTGTGGTCGATGAAAAGGTGAAATGTTTTAACCCAAACGGTCGAAGGCGTTAAAAATAGAGAAGATATATAAAGAGAGAGGAGGCGGTGCTTGGCAAGGCCTTATCTATTCCCAGGGCTCTTGTCGCCACGAAAACAAAAACACTTCACTACAGTATTGCTTACCAGTTACCAGATCCCTGGTATTTTATATTTCATCAGATACGTTTTTGCCCGCGCGGTCATCCCGGGGTAAATATACGTACGAAACATGAACGAAAACTCCAAGATTCCCCCAAGTGAAGCTGGGGTGTCTGAAACGCAAGTTCAGTTTGTGTCTGTTTGGCTTGCCTACCTGCCTGCCTGTTTGCCGGTCTGTCTCTTTTGTCTGCCTGTTTGCCCTGTCCACCTTCGCGCCTGCCTGTCTTTTTGCCTATATAGTGTGTGTCTACCTGCCTGTTCGTACAGCAGTGTCTGGCGGCCTTCCTGCCTGCCTGAGAGTCTGCCTGCGCGCCGGAGAGAGCCTTGTCTAATACCTGCTCACCCGCTTGTCTGGCGGCTGTCCGACCCCTCTCACGCGTCAAAATCGTCTTCCACCTCAACTCGCAGGAGCATTTACATTCGAACCACTCTGTGGACAACAAGCCGTGGTCACCGAGTGAGAAGGAAAAAAAATGTAGAAAAAAGTACGGGTCCGCATATCTCAGGCAAGGTGCAGGAAACGTTTTTTTCAGGACGCAAAAAGTCTGCCTGCCAAGTCTCACGTCTATAGGTCGGAGGATACAGGGGGTACACTTTGGTAGGAATACGAGTATGATAACAGTTCGTGATAGTGGCCGTTTTTTTTTAGGCTGAAGTGATGAACGCCAGCCGCGCACAGTGCAACTCGAAACCCTTGGACCAATGAAGGCCACAAAATAATAAGCTATAAATACGTGTTGATATACATCTCGTATGATCAAAGAAGACAAAGCTCCCTTCACACTTACTGAATGTACTGTACGTAGAACACGACAGCGATATGCGCCGCCGTGCTGTTCTGTAGGTGTGACCTTACGTGTATGTATCGTGATCAGGGAGGTGGTGGTATGTGTTAGCTTTGTTTACAATTCGGGTTAGGGGTCATGGCCTTGTTTACGAGTCGGAACATTGGCCCAGACCGCGTGTATCTGTATCGGCTATCGATTCCCGCTGCGTGCGGTATGCGCGTCAACGTTGGGAGCCGTTTGGGGGGAAAAATGCCGTCGTTTTGGAGCCTCTGGATGGTGGGGGACAGACAGACAGACGGACAGACAGACGGGTTTGGAGCTTCCGCCATAGATGCCCTAGGATAAACCTACGTAGGAAATTGTCATTGCCCTCGATGAAATGCATTCGAGCGCTGTTCTCAGTTTCCTTGTCTTATTTTTTGCGAAGTCGCAATTGGAGTTGGTGCGAGTTTGGAGAGAGACCAGTCGGCACCAGTACAGACGGCACCCCAGCAGGCGAGGTTTGGCTCAGACTGAACATCTGTTTTTTTCCCTTGGAAAACCAAGAACAAAAGGCACGCGCTTCGCGCTCGCGCGCCTCATTGTTAAATACGATTGCTATATTATGGGACAGAGTGGTATGCCAGTACAGCAGTACGATAGCTCGGCGGGAGCAGGACGCCCCACCCCCCAACAGCCATCAATAGGTTGTGGTTTGCCTGGTCCATACGGCGGTAGTGTTCACGGGAAAGCACGTCTGCCGATATCTGTATATCGTAGCATGTCTCCCCTCGCCTCTAAGCAAAGCCCACGGCTCACGGCTCCGGTTCCGAGCGACAATGGAAGCCGGAAGCCTGCCCGCCCCTACGTACGGAAAGACACCCCCTCCTTTTACGAAGCATGCTATTATAACGTCATGTAGAGTCCAGGCGGTCGTGGATCAGTAGGTACAGTTTGCAAGAAATAATATATTGAGTACCTGGTACGTCGTATTGAGCAGGTATTTATAGTCTGAAATCGGGGAGACAAAATACACGACGACGGTAACAAAGTGATCGGCTGACGATTAGAGACAGAACATACATTTTTTTCAGGTTTGGGAGGATACCGTAGGACGCAGGAAATGTTTTTTTTTCAGGTTTGGGAGGATATCGTAGGACGCCGCCGGCAAGCTCTTGCCCCCTAGAGCATGCATCCACCTCATTTCTTCGAGCCCGTCATCTATACCAGTTGATCTTGCCCGCCACAGAGCGGGTTGGCCGTGGGCTGAGTCTCTGTCGAGATCGAGCGTCTATCGTATATCGTCGGACGAGCTGAAAGAAAACGTTTGTGTATTTCGCGTTTCCATTCGCATACTATGGCAGGTCTTTTACAGTGCAACAACAGGATGGCAGGTCTTTCACAGTACAACAACAGGGTAGGAGTGGATTACTTCTTGTTCCACAGCAAAATTATCTACGGGTACTGCTGTATCCGTCTCGAATAGCAAAAAAAACGCATACTATAATAGGTCTTTTACCACAGCAGATGATTACTTTCTACTTTTCGCCTTTATTTGTATTTTGCGATCCTCGTCGTATGTATGTGTGTCGGTACTCGCTAATAATAACCCGGCAGTTGAAAATACATGTCAATCTGTCGAATGTGTAACAACCCACAAAATGTTTTTCATTCAATTTGGCCAACAAAGCGTCGGTCGTCAGCTCTCGGACCGCTTGTTGGGGATCTAAAATATTTTATCTCTATCGTTATTGCCCTCGCTACACATTTTTCAAGTAAAAAACATCCCTAAAGATCCCTTCTCCCAGACTGCTAAACCTACTCATGAAATGCATTCGAGTGCTGTTCTCAGTTTGCTTGTCTTCTTTTTTGCGAAGTCGCAGTTGGAGTTGGTGCGAGTGTGGAAAGAGACCAGTCGGCACCGGCACAGACGGCACCCCAGCAGGCCGGGTTTGGCTCTCAGACTGAACGTCTGTTTTTCTTCCTTGGAAAACCAAGAACAAAAGGCTCGCGCTTCGCGCTCGCGTGCCTCATTGTAAAATACGGTTACTATATTACGGGAAGAGTTGTATGCCAGGACAGCAGTACTATAGCACGGCGGGAGCAGGACGCCCCACCCCCCAACAGCCATCAATAGGTTGTGGTTTGCCTGGTTCATACGGCGGTGATCTATACGGGAAAGCACGTCTGCCGGTATCTGTATATCGCGGAATGTCTCCCCTCGCCTCTAAGAAAAACCCACATGGTTCAACAGTTTGAACGTGACAGGCACACCAAGACACTGAAAAATGTTTGAAATACTCCCTGTAAATGTTGCAGCAGATCTTGACGTTCCAGCACATGAGTACGTACGTACGTACGTACGTACGTACGTATGTGGTTGGTGGTGAGTCTCACTACTGCTGTATAATAATCGTACATACAAGGCGCTTCGCTCCGCGGGCGGCCTACGCCGCCCGCTACGCTCGCTCAGGAAGGAAAAAAGTACATCAAATTATGCGAAGCGAACAGAGGTCCACGATTGAATTTAGTTTTTAGGATCGTAATTGCAAACCGGCGACTTGATAATGCCAAGAGTCCCGCCGCCATGCTTCAGGAAAAAACAGCTCCGACGTCAGCTTGGATGCCACATATACGCTTCGCGTCGCGGATGTCGCACGTAAGTACATACACCCCAGGTAGGGTACTTCTGTCTGTACTTATTTTCTTCTTTCGATATGCTCTTTGTCTGTATTGTATTTACGAAGAAAGCGAAAGCACAGCACGGCACAGCAGCAAAAACAATGAAAATGAAACTGAAAACTCGGAATGGAAAAAAAAATCCCCGTCCCCTCTCGTGTAATATTTTTCTGCCTGATTGGAACACGTTACACCCGGTCGAAAAGAAGAAAAGAAAAAATCGCACAGAAGAGCTCTCTCAGCCTCGTACGCCGCCCGCCCCTCTCGCGACCACCTCGCTACCGATTCGGTCCGGGTAAAGCTTTTATCACTCCCTGCTACAATCAGCCCCGTCGCCCACCCCGCGTGAAGCCCGGTGCTCACCGTGGCCGTCGTTCGCCAGCTCGATAACGTTGGTGTTCAAACTGCACACCTCCCTCTTTCAACTTCAGCGTGGTCGCAAAAATAAGCACCGCTTGAATATTATGTTGCCCTCCCGAACGACGTTTATAAACTCGTACATACTCTATCAACAATCATAAATCGAAGCCAGACAAAGCCCGTTCATGCATCCCTCGTGTCTCGAGGCACACGCGACGCCTAGGCACGAAAGCGGCGACCGCGCTCCTTGCAACCCCCCCTCTACCTGCCAGCACCCGCTGACACCCGCGACGGTGCCGGGTCCTCCCGCGATGCCGTGCTCGGAGAACACGCACGCACACGAAACGAAAGAAGAAAAAAGGAAGAAAATGGCTGAGAAAACAAAGAACTGCTGGAAAGGTCCGGCAAGTAATGAAAGGAGGCGGTTTGGAAGTGGGAGCTCTGAGAGGCCAGGGATGCACCAACCGAGCACGCTCAGGGGTTGTGATCTAAGTATGTAGTTCTATTCTATATTGGCCCCTTCTGCTCTTTATATATGAAAAACACAGTATATATTTAATTGCTTCGGTCAGATTGCAACTCTTGAATCGAAACATAAAAAATTAAAGCAAGACCCTCAAATATTTTATTATATTTGTTTGAAACGAGGGTCTTATGCGGGTCAATCCGTCAAAAACACAAAAACACGAACAACAGCATGTAAAAACACGCTCGAAAACAAACAAATAATGTGTCGACTTTATCGGGGTCAAACCACTGTGTTCGCGGGCGAATATACCTGTTGAAAAGGGCCACAGCTTGGAAAATGGTAGAACGTCCCGGCTATATCGTTGGTTTTGCCCAATCAATGAGCGTGCCCAAATCACACACGGGCGGAGGACACAACTCGCAAGAGAACTATGTGGTACGCATATCATTCTGTGGTTTGTTGTCGAAGCGAGCAAATCTGTACCGGGGTCTAAATGGACAGTCTCGGTGCCGTGTGCCAGGCACGAAGGGGCTAATCGACTGAGATCACCAGCACCCCCACCCCCCCCCACTCTTCACAAGTCTTTTTTCATCTACATACAGCAGTTTTCTTGCCACCATCTTCCCGCACCCAACACCAGTGTCAACAAAAGAGTAGGTTTAGCAATCTGGGAGAAGGGATCTTTGGGGATGTTTTTTACTTGAAAAATGCGTAGCGTGGTCTGCACGTCGGAATCGTCGTCCGCAACTGAGAAATTTCCTGGTTCGATGCAAACGCGGCGCAGCCGCGTTTATGGCGAGTTTTGGCCCGTTTTGGCTTCAGTTTGGGGTCAGGGTTAGGGTTAGGGTTAGAGTCAGGGGTTGGGTTGGGTCTTCGCCCGTACCTTGATCCCAACAGGAACCAAAACACCTGAACAGCCTACCAACCTAAAGATCCTTCTCCCAGATTGTTAAAGGTCCTCCAACAAAAACAGCAGCTACATGATTGCATTCAACAGACAAATCTGAAAAATGGGAACGAAGCCTAAAATGAGAACCAAGCCGTATCTCCAGAACCATGTGGTGTATCAGAGAACCAAAATGATCCTGCGAAACCCCTTGGCCAGCCCTGTGAGAGGAGCTCGTCAGAACGGTCATGCTCCATCTCGTGCCTTCGGGTGGGCGCAAAAAGCGATATACGCTGGCTCTATTGTGATTTCTCTAGATGCTGGCTACCGCGGCGATGCCGAGGACTTCCAGCCTGAGCGACAGCTCATTCGAAGGCTGCTGTACAGCCCCACAGGACTGTCAACTTTTTTTCTTGGAGTTGTACACAATTGGTTTGCTTTCTAAAAAAAACCGTCCGTTCCCATTTTTTGTTTCGTTCCCATTTTTCCGTTTTGTCTGTTATTCCCGAATCAGGGTGTAGTACGAGTAGTAAGAATGATTTTGAAGCCGGGCGACGTCCCAGATAAAGGTATCTTGTTGGATAGTTTTAGCTTACACACAAGCAGCCAAATGTTTTTTTATCCTACGAAATGCGCACTTTTCCGACGAAGCACATACAACAAGCAGTAACTCGTGATAATATTAATTGGTAGTCGTAAAGTTTTTCTGGTTTTTTTTTTTCATACGAGTAGTGCGGGTGCTGTGCCGCAAAAAGTAACCCACTCTGCTGCATGCTGTACTGCTGTAAAAGACCTGTATAGTATGCGAATGGAAACGCAAAGCACAAAAGTTTTCTTTCAGCTCGTGCGACGATAGACGCTCGATCTCGACATAGACTCAGCCCACGGCCAACCCGCTTGGTGGCGGGCAAGATCAACAAGTATAAATGACGGGCTCGAAGAAATCTGGTGGATCCATGTTGGAGGGGGCAAGAGCTTGCCGGCGACGTCCTACGGTATCCTCCCAAACCTGAAAAAAAAACATTTTTGGCCCTTCGAGACGGATGCATTTTTTTTTAATACGTAGTAGTGCCGGGTGCTGTGCCGTAAAAAGTAACCCACTGCTGTAGTACTGTAAAAGACCTGCTATAGTATGCGAATGGAAACTCGAAGTACAAAAGTTTTATGTCAGCTCGTGCGACGATAGACGCTCGATCTCGATAGACTCAGCCTACGGCTAACCCGCTTTGTGGCGGGCAAAATAAACTAGTATAATAGATGACGGGCTCGAAGAAATGAGGTTGACATGTTCTAGCGGACAAGAGCCTGCCGGCAGCGTCCTACGGTATCCTCCCAAACCTGAAAAAAAAACGTGTTTTGCCATTCGAACGGATACAGCAGTAGTAGTAGTACTCGTAGATATTTTTTAGGTTTAGCAGTCTGGGAGAAGGGATCTTTAGGGATTTTTTTTACTTGAAAAATATGTAGCGTGGTCTGCACTTCGGAATCGTCGTCGGCATCAGAGAAATTGCCTGGTTCGATGCAAACTCGGCGTAGCCTCGTTTATGGCGAGTTTCGGCCCGTTTCGGCTGCGGTTTGGGGTCAGGGTTAGGGTTAGGGTTAGGGTTAGAGTAAGGGGTTGGGTCGGGTCTTCGCCCGTGCCTTGATCCCAACAGGAACCAAAACATCCGAACAGCCTATCAGCCTGAAGATCCCTTCTCCCAGATTGTTAAAGGTCCTCGATTTTTTGTTCATCTATTTTGTGCACACCAGCAGCCAATGCGCTGCACTGAGCGTAGGACCCAAGCGTCCGAGTCAACTCTGACTGCCTTTCTTTGGTCTGGCGGCGGAGAGACGTGCCGAGTCAACTCGTCTTGGTATTTTGTACTTTACAATGTGACTACTGCTGCTGCTGCTGGTGATGTTGCTGCAGTGCCGCTGCTGTAGTCTATACGAGTACGTATCCACCCAGAGATGCGCACCGAGTACGCTTCTCTTCGTCTCCAGGCCAAAACCCATACGGTGGTATGGGATATGGGATATGTTGGTGGTATGGTATATGGGAATATGGGGAAACCACCGTATGTGTTATGGTATGTGTTGACGGTATGGTACGGGAAAAACACACAGTATATGGTATGGTACGTTTGCGGTATGGTACCGTGGTACCATGTCGTGGATGTATTCTATGGATAAATTTGCCTGCTGGTATGGTATGTTTCAGTATATAAGGTCCGTAAGAAGGGTCGAATACGTCGTACGAATATCATCTGTAACGAGCTTATATATCGGCCATTGGAAAGTGTCCGAAAACATAAGCATTGCGGACAGACAGGCAGACAGACAGACAGATTTGCACTTACCAAAACAGAGACTCAGTTCGACAAACTGAGAATAATAACCTCGCTGTTTTGAATTCGCTTTCATGTTGCGATCTTCGTGTCGTTTTTCGGTACTCTCTCTTGTCAACCTGTTCTTTTTTCCCCATAGAGCATGCATCCACCTCATTTCTTCGAGCCCGTCGTCATCTATACTAGTCGATCTTGCTGTGTGCTGTATGCTGTACGGCGTGCCACACTATGAAAATGAAATGCCAGGAAAACCTTTACTATACCCAATATCAATATTACGAGCATACTGCTGTACGTGCTTGCCGGGAAAGTTCCCATATACACATTTTGGGAAAACCATATTTCACGTTGGTCGTTGCATATTTTGGCATTGTGTAGACTCGATTGATGTTTTTTTCTCTAATAACCAATACCCAAATAAAGTACACATATTATTTAATTCGTATGATAGTACGACCACGGGTATAGTGTTGATTACTTTGTAACCGTCGTGCGTACAAGCGCAATACCTGGTACATGTCAAGAAACCCCGCGGCAGACCACTGCTTGCTGTGTGCCACAGTAGATCTATCACTTTCGTCATTATCACACTTTTTTTTTTTGCTCATCCCATTTATTATTTTCGCACATCTTCTCTCTCTCCTTCCAACTCGTAACTCAGATCCGGGGTCATATAGCAGGCTCTTCTACCCCCTTCCTTCCCGCTACGGTACGTGCCTTCATTTTTATCGCGAGAAGAGTTCAGCCTTTTCTTCCCTCGTCGACTCGCATCGAAGTGTGCCTACCCACGCTGCAAGGCGCTCTCAACAATTGAATCCTTTTTTTATTTTTGCAAATAAAGTCAAATGTCCGACCCACCTGGGGCTCGAACCCAGGACTCAAACACAAGTAGAATTCGAGGTTAACCACTTGAACCACCGGGGCGACCGTCTCTTCATTTATAATATTACGGGGGGCCATACATAGTAAATAGGACCTACGGTAAACACAAAAACACACCAGGGGTATATATTTACCTATTTTTACTATAACATCAATTGGTCCTATTTACTACAGTCCCCCGTAATATTAATATTAATAGTGAGCTGTGACAGAGTCTGGTGCATCACTACTTTCACTATACTATTAATAACAGCACGAAAAAGTCTAATTCGCATCAACTTCAAGAAGAAAAGTCATTCGCTTTTACTTTACAATCCTCTGTGTGGTACAGACAGCCCATTTTTTGCCGTTTGAGACGGATACAGAAGTAGTACTAGTGGATAATTTTGATGTCGCACAAGAAGTAATCCACTCCTTCCTGTTGTACTGTAAAATACCTGCTATAGTATGCGAATGGAAACGCGAAGTAAGTACACAAAACTATTATTTCAGCTCGTGCGACGATAGACGATAGACGCTCGATCTCGAGAGAGACTCAGCCCACGGCCAACCCGCTCGGTGGAGTCAAGATCAACTAGTATAGAATACGGGCTCGAAGGAATGAGGTGGATGCATGCTCTAGGGGGCAAGAGCTTGCCGGCGGCGTCCTACGGTATCCTCCCAAACCTGAAAAAAAAAAACTTTTTTGCCATTCGAGACGGATACAGCACTAGTACTCGTAGATAATGTTTTATCTATTTTGTGCACACCACCGGCCAATGCGCTGCACTGAGCGTAGGACCCAAGCGTCTGAGCCAACTCTGACTGCCTTTCTTTGGTCTGGCGAACAGCAGTGCTCGACGTACATACTCTGTATTCATCGCCACCCTTGCACAACAACACGGCACTACAGCAGTAGCAGGCACCTGGTCTGGTGTATAGACGTCTCCCCAACCCTGACTGCCTTACACGGTATGGGATATGGGATATGTTGGTGGTATGGTATATGGGAATATGGGATATGTTGGTGGTATGGTATATGGGATATGGGAATACCACCGTATGTGGTATGGTATGCGTTGACGGTATGGTACGGGAAAAACACACAGTATATGGTATGGTACGTTTGCGGTATGGTACCATGGTACCATGTCGTGGATGTATATATTATATGGATACATTTGCCTGGTGGTATGGTATGCTTCAGTATATAAGGCCCGTAAGGGTCGAATACGTCGTGCGAATATCATCTGTAACGAGCTTATATATCGGCCATTGGAAAGTGTTCGAAAATATAAACCTTGCGGACAGACAGACAGACAGACAGATTTGCATATACCAAAACAGAGACTCAGTTCTACAAACTGATAATAAAGTTTCCTTCGACGAAATAAACGAGCTTACATTTTCGTTTTAAGTATAAAGCCGCAAAACGTGTCATCATATCCGTCCGACTTTCGCTGTGCTGCAAAAAGTACCTGCTCTAATTTCGAGTACTACAGCAGTAGCAGCTACAATCTCGAACAAGTGTGGGGGGGGGGGCAAATGAACAAAACTACTACGTACGGCACGTAATTGTGTATCGGTAGTAACTCCGAATTCCGAGCACGCAAAAACGCGTTTTATCTCCAAACGACACTGGCGTATTACAACATTACCTCAGCACACACCTCTGCACGGTAGTATAACGCCCGTCTGGAATACAATACGATACGAGTATAAAACGGGTATCATATTACCGGCCGCTCTAGTGGTATGCTACATACAGTGCGCGCCCGCCAACAGAAGAAAAAAAAAAACACCCGATCTGAGCAAGCCTCAGAACCTGAACCCTTCCAGCACTGCAGTCCCGTTCTGGGGACGAACTACGTACTAAGAATGAGTGGTTTGTCCCCAAAACGGGACTGCAGCACTAAAAGGGGGTTAAGGTGACACCATCCTTGAACATATTTGGGCACAGCCCATCACACATACCAAGTATAGGATTTCACGTAGCGCTCGCCGTTGAGCCAGATGCCTTGCAATTTTCTTGGCGTCTCCCAAAAAGTGTTAGGCTTACCTGGTATTTTCTCATCGGGTTACGTTCTTCTTCGTAGGCCTGTACTACTAGTGTAACTCGTACCAGGTAGTTATCTACCAGGTAGGGGACGACCAAGCACGGTGCGGAGTAGCAGTAGCCGGTACCGCCTCCCCCTACGTCGCCTCTTTCTCTCCGCGGCGGCGGGACTGCTCCCACTGCCAGAAACAAAAGCCAAGCAGACTATATTTCTCCCATATTTCTCCCCAATGACCTCGACAGCGCTAAGTTCCCACACAGAAGCTATTGATAAGCCACTTCCCATGTAAAAACAAAAGGGGGCCGTTTGGTTGTTCCGTTCCATTCCGCCGCTAACCCCCCCCCATCTCCCTCCCGGTAGTTTGGGGGGAAATTTGGGGAACCCCCCCCAACCCCCGGTGGTTTGGGAACCCCGCCTCCCCTCCCCCCCCCCGTGTTGGTTTCTGAGGGGGCCCTTCTCTCCCCTCCCTATACTCCCCCCGACCGCCGCCCGATACCATTTCGTATGTTCAACCTAATTGCCTTGTTTGCCGTAGGTTGATCCTTTCAGAAGTGCAGTCCCGTTATGGGGACACACCACGCAAATTTTAAGTACATTGTCCCAAAAACGGGACTGCAGTCCTATTTTCCAAGCTATACGCCAATGAACCAAAAAACAATTTATTGTCCCTCATCACCAAAGCAGCGCGAAGTCAGCGTGTGTATGTATTCAAAAGATGTGGGATGCTGTCTTCGCCCCGATTCTCCCGTCGTCGATCATCGTCCATCGTTTTGCAGCGTTGATCGTCATCCATCGTCGATCAGGCTACGGCGACCTCGGACAGGTCTCGCTCGAGCTCGGTGCGGAGCTTTCCCCCCGCAGACAGGCTCGCCTTCGGCCGGCCCACCAGTCGAACCCATTCACCTGATATCGTTGTTGGTTGCTGTTGTTGTTGTTGTTGTTACTGATATGGTATTTGTTGTCGATACCGGCATCGGTATCGCTATCGTTAATGTTGTCGTTATCGGTAACATTATCGGTATTGTTGTCGTTATTGGTATCGTTATCGGTATCGCTATCGGTATCGCTATCGGTATCGCTATCGTTGTCGCTATTGTTATTGTTGTGTGCAGGCGTTGCTGTTGCTGCTGCTGTGTCTGTTGTTGTCGAGAAAAACTCAAATTCACGGCGGGAAACAACAACATTAACTTCACCTGCTCTGTTAAACACTAGATCTATTGAAATGGTACAGCTCTAAGTGGTACCTGGTATATGTGTTGTTGCACCGCCACTGCATAATTGCACATGTTTGCGTTGTTTGCTACCCCGCCCCCCCCCCCAGACAAGCGGTTTTTAGTAGCATGCAGCTCACCCTTCATGCGACTCACCGAACACCTCACGGCGCTTCGCGCTTGGTGCAAGCAATGTCTGCCTCGTCGGTGACCACCCGACATGCTCCGTCCCGGCATTGTAGGGATGCGAGGGTCTATCGCCATACGACTACGGCCATGCATGAGCGCTTGGGATACACATATAGCAAAAGTAACAGGAAAGGGTAAAGCACACGTAGGCGAGATGGATGCGATCCTAACAGACTCGCACCGGAACACTAGGATTAAGAGATGTATCCTGATGAATGTGATAGTACCAAAGCTAGAATATGCAGGAGATGTATGGGAAGGGAACGCGAAGCTGATGAAACAGTCGGAAACAGTACAGATGACAGCAGCTAAACAAATCCTGAGATGCTCAAGTACGACTAGTAATACAGTATTGAGAGCAGAACTGGGAATGTACTAAGTCAAGACAAATAGATATATGAGAAAGTTGAAATGGCAATATGAAGCAAGGAACATGCCAAGAAAGAGGTTGCCAGCCATAGTTGATGGAGCTGTATGGGAGAAAGTAACCAAAGGGCGAGCTGGAATAAGGTGGGATAGCGTAGTTGAGAAAGTATGGAAGAATTGAGGAGGAAACCGGGAAGACATGATGTCCCCAGAGAAGTTTGGGCGGTACAAGGCAGAAGTCGAAGAAAGGATGGTCGCGAAGAAGGGAAAGGCTACTTAGCGCTAAGAAACAAGGTGGAATCGGAGAAAACACATAAGAGATATACGGGGGACTGAGAGAAGGAATAGGAATGAAAAAGTATTTGCACGGCCCAACGCACTTCGCGAAAACGCTGAAAATGCGATTTCGTGTAGGTGACCTGGACCTGCCAGAAAGAAGAAAGAGGTATACCAGTAGCCCGGAGGAGGAAGAAGCAGATGAACAGGTGTGTGTGCCCGTGTGGCGAAGCAATAGAGAGTAGAATCCAAATAGTAGAAGAATGTGAAATGTACACGGAGGAACGGGATGTATTAGGAGAGGAGATGAGGGAAACATACAAATGTGACATGGAGGAGTTTGGTACACTAGAAAGCAGCGAGAAAACGATCGCTATCCTAGGAGATAGATGGTGGCCACAGGCGGCCAAACAGGAAGGGGACAAGATTCGCAAAAAAAAACTACCAGGTATACCATATATGGAAACAACGTTATGAACGCCCACCTGCTGTAGGTGTCTCTTTTAGGAGTAGGAATGGTGCTCCGTCTCGAAATGGATGCGTGGTCAATGGTCAAATGGTTAAGGCAAGCAACAAACGAGTGCCCCCTTCCCCCCCCCCCGCGACGACTACGACCATGCATGATAATAAGTATCCAACCCCCGATTGTGCCTTTGGGCGGGAGCTTTCCCCCCCCCCTTCGCTTATCCCCCCCCCTTGTCTCTTGTTTCGTCACCGTGACCATGAAAATATAGGCAGACCCACTTACTCACCCGACACGGAGCACGTTCGCGTTGCCTCCAGCCCACCGTCCCAATCCAAATACTTGCCAAACTCGCTGCAAAACAACGCCAGCACCGGAGAAGACGTTGGTGATGGTAGCGGCGGCGGTGGTGGGTTTGGTAGTGGTAGCAGCGGCGGTGGCAGGGGTGATGGCGGCGGTGGGGGCGTCGGTGGAGGCGGTGGTGAGCAGCAAAGGCAGAAAGAGCAGCAAAAAAAGAGAGGGCAGAGCAAAGAGAGGGCGACGTCGTTACCAGAGGGTGTGCAGCATGGACAGATAAAAAACGCGGGAGGAAGGCGGGGGATAGGGGAGGAGAGGAGGGTGGGAGGGGGGGGAGGAAGGGGGAGGGGGTAGGAGAGAGGAGAAGAGGGGGGGGGTGTACTCGATAGGAGAGATGTACTCGATCTCGTGCATGGCCGTAGTCGTACGACCATAGACCCTCGCATCCCTACAATGCCGGGACGGAGCATGTCGGGTCTTCACCGACCAGGAGAGGAGGGGGGGGGGGGGGGGGGGGGGGGTACTCGATATCATGCATGGCCGTCGTCGTATGACCATAGACCCTTGCATACCTGCCATGCCGGGACGGAGCACGTCGGGTTTTCACCGACCAGGCAGACATTGCTTGCACCAAGCCCGACCAAGCAGGGGCGGGGGGGATAAGAGGGGAGGAGCGGGGGGGGGGGGGGGCAGTCGACCATTTCAAAAGGTGCCACAGAGGCTTGCTTGCTTCGAATTCGATCGCTTTCGGCCGGGCCGACTCGTCTCTGATGGCTCGAAAACGTCATCTGCTGTCGCGGTCGGTCGGTTTGTCGGCCCGTCGGTTTAGCTGACGGCTGCCGTGGGCTCTTCGGGCCAAATTAAGGGCCCTCTACAGCAGCACCGTAGCCTTTGCGCCATCCCCCCCCCCCCCCCCCCCGCCCGCCCGCTTCACCCTCCCTGCAAGGACTGGATACCTCTTTGGCAAACGCTCAGCACAATTGGCTCCAAGGCACAGACATATTCTTATTTTGCTATTGGACTACCCGACCCGGCCGAACCTTAACCCTAACCCCGACCACGGCCCGCCTAGCACCATCGCATACAGGCTGCCGGGGCGGAAATTTGCATCTTCGGCGCCGACCATTGGGAAAACATGTGATACAGTATTCCTGGGCTTCTTTGTAAAGTTGGGAAAAGGCGTTCTGCGATAGAGATATCACATTCGGGCAAAAAAACTTTTTGAGTCACCAAGGCGTCCTTACCGGGCGGTAGTTGAAGGATGAGTATGTAACCTGTGCTCTACATTGTTGGGGCATAATGCGTACGTACACGTACGAGATGCGTGCAGCATCAGTCGTATTCTCACGTGTGTCCCCGTTATACCTTGGGGGGACATAGGAGCCTCAGCAGAGTTAGGGTAAAACCTCTATCGCAGGACGCCTCGGAAGTTCCCGCGATCAAGCTCGTGATGCAGAGGTGTGTGTGTGCATCCATCAGCCACTACCGCTGACCCCTCCCCGACCACCCCCCCACCACCACCACTCCCACCACCTGCCATCCTACCTCTCCCTTGCTCCACTACTCCACTCCCAACCGCCCCTCCTTCCCAACCCCCCCACACACACACATCTCCGCCTTACCCCCCCCCCCCCCCTAACCTACCCCCCCCCCCCCCCCCCTCCCCCGTCCCGATCCCCCAGCCCCCCGTCGCGCGAAGCAACCGCGTACCGCTTGATCAGCGGCGCATCCGACGCTCGCAGCCCGGAGAGGCAGAGCAAGCCGTCCCCCTTGATGGCCAGCACGAGCACCGCCATCTGGCGCCGCATGGGCCCGGCCATCATGTTCGACACCACCACCTGGTGCGGGGTTGAGAAATTGTTTCGGGGAGGGTTGGGATGATTATGGAGGGAAATGGGTAGTTCTGTTCGTAGACGAGGTAACGGTCTCCGCATGCAGACACGCCTGATTAATGGGAGAGCATGAGGCGTGTCTCTATCGGGGACTGGGATATAGTTCATGGGTGGCGTGGGATCTCAACGCTGCAAACGTTCCTTTCGAGGAAGGCATCCCGTGGAGGTAAGCATTTCCACGTCGGGCACGAGCAAGCACGAGGTCCCACTACGAGTACGAGCAGACGCGAGGTAGTCACCGGGTTGTCCAGCCATGCCTGGGATTTTGTGCCTTTTTGTTTTTAGTTGAAGCAATTAAACTTAAAACTAAAGTAGAGGTGGGAACTCTTATCAATGAAACTATAACTCGTAATTAAAGGAGGGTTGGACAGAAAAAAAGTTTTGGGGAGGAATATCCAATCCTTGAAATTGAGAATCAACTGTTTTACTGTACAGATATAACAGGAATGTTTTCGCTCAGCAGGGAGGGACCCCCAACGCTTAAAAACGAGATTTCAACTCATCGTTGAAAGGAGAGTTGATATAATTTTTGGGGGAGGAATGCCCGAGTCTTTAAAATCGACTTTCAGCTGGTACGGGGAGGGGTTGGCAGAATTGGGGGGGGAAGAGATATCCAACACACAAAACAAAAAACAATGCAGTTTCAACTCTTTTACAACAAAAAACAGCGATTTTTTGCTGTTTCCCTCTCTTGTGAGCGTGGGCGCGGAGAGCAGTTGCGTGTACCACTTTGGCCGTAAATACCAGAAACGTTTCGAGCATTCATCATAAAATACATACCCAGACATCCCTTACGTTTTGTGGACAAGAGGGTACATACCTATTATACCACAATAAAATGCATGAAACCGGCCGATGGCCACCCACCTCTCCCGCGAGATCTCCTATCGAAACCTCGCGCGTGTGCAGCGCCAGCACCTCTTCTTCGACCCCGTTCAGCTACAAGGAAAGGGATAAAACCGGCGCATCGGCCACAGCGGGGGGGAGGGGGAGGGGGGGGGGATGATGAGCCATATTGCCGTGGGGGGGGGGTAGGATGGGGTGGGTTTTACGTAGTGTGCACGGTGATAAACTGCGGACCGTCAACGGCAGGGATAGGGGGGGGGAGGGGGAGACCGGGGTCAAGGCGGGGGGGGGGGGGGGGGGGGGTTCTCGAGATCATGCAGGGGCGTAGTCGTATGACCCTATATTGCCGGGACGGAGCACGTTGTGTTTTCACCGACCAAGCAGACATTGCTTGCACCAAGCGAAGCGCCGTGAGGTGTTTGACATGAAGGGCGTGCAGCATCCTCGACTAGGTATGGCGACTGGCGTGTGTACCAGCTCGTAGCTGATGTGTACGCCTAGACTCGATTGCCGATGGCCGGTCAATACACAGTCGATGTTCGAGGCAACGTATAGCCACTGTCAAGTGACTTGTGCGAGAAGCTCCAACAGAAGAGAAGAAGATGGTGGTGGCGACCCCAGCCCGATGTGTTGATTGATCTGCTCAGCTGGAAGCTGATGATGGTGAGCAAAAGCGGAGTGAGCTGCGGTGCGCGTGTGCGCTCACAGCTCGCAGCAAAGGACGACCCTTGGACTTCGTTCGAACCAAAACAAAAAATAGGGAAATACACTTGTAGCCAGTTCAATAAAACACAACACGGAGACCCCCCAGGTTTACTGCAACAATCAATATATCTTGGGTTGCGTACTCGTGACCCCCGTATAATATAGTCTATATTGTTACTTCAAGCACTATAAAAACTATGCTACTGGTCCAGGAGGGATACTGGAGATATCATTTCCATGATTTACCAGTGCGCACGTACTGCATGTGCAGCCGTAGATTCTGTACGTACGTACTACAGTACATCTACGATGCTACTATTTCGGGGGGGCATAGTTAATAGGACCAAATATTGTTAGTGAAAATGGTTAAATATATAGGTTTTTATGTATACTATAGCTCCTATTAACTATGGTCCCCCGTAATAGTTATCGATACTTATTCTGCGATGTGTACGAGTGCACAGCGGTAGATAGTGTAAGACAGCTGCTGCTGCTGCTGTATACTGCCGTATTCAACAAACTTTAACCCACAGACTGGAAAACCGTCTGTTGTACCTAGAAACGCGTAAATGTACACCAGATGGCCTAAGTGTTGTCGAGCAACGACAATGACGGCTACGGACAAGTATCATCTGCTAATATCCTCTACTGAGAACCTCTTGTAAGGCGGACTTGCTTATGGATGACGGTATCGAATTGATTGATTTTGTTTTTTGCTAGACAGGGGGGGTGTACTCGATAGGAGAGATGTACTCGATCTCATGCATGGCCGTAGCCGTATGACTATGGACCCTCGCATCCCTACAATGCCGGGACGGAGCACGTCGGATTTTCACCGACCAGGGCAGACATTGCTTGCACCAAGCGCGAAGCGCCGTGACGTAGGTGTCCGGCGAGTCGCATGAAGGGTGAGCTGCATCCTACTAAAAACCACTTGTGAGGCGGACTTGCATATGGATGACAGCTTCAATGAGTTGATTTAAATTTCCGGTGTAGCCACTTCCAGAGATAGCAATGGGAGTACTATGTAACTGCTTCTTGGGTGCCTTACCTGGAACACTACGTGATACGATAAATTTCCTTGTCCGGAGTAAAGGGGGTAGCGTGGAATTACGTCGCGCACGAAAAAAAGTTGTACCGCAATTAATGGGGTTGTGGGGAACAGGTGAATGGGCGCCGTCCGTCGGACGCCGACCGTAACTAAGGTCGGGTTGGTCGGGTAGGGTAGGGTAAGGTAGGGGAGGAGAGGAGAGGAGAGGAGAGGAGAGGAGAGGAGAGGAGAGGAGAGGAGAGGAGAGGAGAGGAGAGGGGAGGGGGGTGGAGGGGAGGGGAGGGGAGGGGAGGGGAGGGGAGGGAAGGGGAGGGATGGGTAGGTAGGGTAGGTAGGGTAGGGTAGGGTAGGGTAGGGTAGGGTAGGCTAGGCTAGGCTAGGGTAGGCTTGATATAAAAAGTTAAAATGTCCATCATACGTACAAAAAAGTTTTGCTTGGCGTGAGCGAGGATGTCGATGTCAACGTCCACGGCCGTAACGTGTTTGGCCCCAAGCAGCGCCGCCGCTGCCGCCAGCACGCCCGAACCGGTCCCGTAGTCGACCACCTCCTCTTCTCCGCCTGCGCAACAGCCGTAGGGGAGGGAAGAGGGGGGGGGGGGGTGGGGTGGAGTGGTGTGGGGGAGGGATATACATATTTTTTTCGGTTTTCAGGAGGAATTCGAAGGCATAGCGTGGGGTTGGGTGAGGCAGGGTGTGGTGTGGTTTGGTGTGGTGTGGTGTGGTGGGATGGGGTGGGATGAAGTGGAGTGGAGTGGGGTGGGGAGGGAGAGGGGAGGGGTGGCGGTGGCGGAGGGAAGGGGTGGGGGTGGGGTGAGGGGCGGGATTGTCGACTTCTGTTTTAAGAGTCGGAAGCGTAGTGTGCGGTGCGGTGCGGTGCGGTGCGGTGGAGTGGGGCAGGGTGGGGTGGGGAGGCAAGGGGAGTAGAGACAAGCCGGCCTAAAGCGGAGGGCGGCGCCGACGTAAGAGGAGCGCAAGCCAGAACCCCGTTAAGCGTCGTGATCAAATATTTTACAATCGCACGGTTTACGAAAACAAACGGGGAAAATCGGAAAAACGCTTCCACCCGCAGGACATTGAAACGCAAGGCGGACAACCTTCCCAGCCCGGCCGATACCCCAAACGCTCGTTCACCAATCCCTTAGGATGACGGTCCACCCTCCCCCCTCCCTTTCCCCAACCTCCAACTCAATTCGACGCCATCATCCCTATTCAACAAAGTCCGCCTCGCAGGCGGTTCTCAGTAGGATGCAGCTCGCTCCTCTATGCGACTCGGCAAACACCTCACGGCGCTCCGCGCTTGGTGGAAGTAATGCCTACCTGGTCGGTGAAAACCCGACGTTGCTGCGTCCCGGCATTGTAGGGATAACAGTGTCTATGGCCATACGACGACAGCCATGCGAGACATAAGTACACCCTCCCCCTCCCCCCCCCCTCCCCCCTCCCCCCCCCCTCCCCCCCCCCTCCCCCCCTACCAAGCCCTCCGTTCACTTCGACACCCTCGCCTTTGATAACTTCGTCGAGGAAGTCCAAGCACAGCCACGTGCTGGGGTGCTGGCCGTCCCCCCACCCCTGCCCTTCGAGCAGCTTCACTTGTTGGAAACCCAGTGACGTTTCTTCGTCGCGCTGTACGGGCAGCACCCTTAGCTTTCCTGCGGTGACGGTTTCGAAGCCGTCGGAGGTTCTCGTGGCCTCCCAGCTCTCTAGGCACTCCACCGGATCCTCCTCCCAGTCCAAGGCCCCTTTCGTTTTTAGGTCGACGGGCGTTATGATAGGCAGCTAAACAACAACACCGGTATGGTATTCGACATTCATCAGCGTGTTGTCTTGACAGTAAAAACGTTTTTTTTCTACCTAACGGCATCAGTACACTCAAGTGCCCGTCATGACTCTTCAGAGATACTGGTACTAATTACTGTAGCCATAAACTACTGTGAGGTGGAGAAACCTAAAAATATATATCGCACGTTCATCTGGGTATAGGTATATATATGGGCACATGAAATGCCAACAACGTACCGGGTACAAAAATCGCAACAAAAAACAAGCTGAAACAAGAAAAAGAGAAATAAAAATATAAATAAGAAAATGAGCCAAAAAAAGGGAACCCTGACATACATGCGACGATCATACAAATGACGCAGGCAGATCAACATACTATTCTTGTAGGTACAGGATCTCCGGAATCGCTCCAGGTCGAAAAACAAGCAATTTCAGCTCGAAAGATATGCGTCACTCCAGCTCCCAAAAGGCTTGACTCCAGCTTGAAGGAGGCTTCGCGCCAGCTCGAAAGAGAGCACCATATACCTTAGGCGGGCGTGTAACTGAGCAACTCGTAAAAATAGAGTAAGCCATGGAGAGGTAAACAATAAAATCGGAGATAGAATTTCGGAGACAGAATAACGGAGATAAAGTATCGGATATATAGTCAATAATAGACGTAATATCGGAGATAGAGTATCGTATCCGAGATATCATATTGGATGTCGGAGACACAATATTGGATTTCGGAGATACAGCATGGAGCATCAAGGATCAAGTATCAGAGACAGCATATGGGAGAGAGAACCTTAACATATAGCGTATCAAGAGACAGGGTATCGGAGGTACAATCGTCAGAGACAGCAGAGCCTTCTTCGACAATGCACTATTACGAGAGACCATAGTTACCAGGACCTATGGTATACATGAAAACCTATATATTTAACCATTTCTACTAACAATATTTGGTCCTATTAACTATGGTCCCCCGTAATAGATGAAAATGACAAACCACACACATTATTACCGTCACGCATAGAGAGGAAACGCGAAACGCTAGACTTGCTTTCCGAACATCGCGTCTCCATCATTTTTTAGCTCACTGTCATGGAGAGGCGAGAGCGATAGTGTCGGCGGTGGAGCGCAAGCACAAGCGTCCCTCCATCTCTCCCCACACATCTCCCCACACAACAACGCCTAGCGGGTGGTGCAAACCTCACCAAAGCAGCCGTCGGTGGTGGTGGTGGTGGTGGTATCGGCCATCTCGCACGCCATCTCAAGCGCAGCCGCAACGTCCCGCCCCCCTTCCACCGTAAACGTTAGAGGCACCGCCCTTGGTCGAGTCTCCTCCCACCACCCTCCCGCCTCCTTCTCCAACTCCTCCTCCTCCACCACCGCTTCTGCTACTGCTGCTATCGGGGGGGGGTGGGGGTAGGAAAGCGGGGGGCGGGAGGGAAAATATCAAAGCCGGGTGTGCTCGATATTGGTACCTGCAACGTCAACCATTGGGCTGGCTAAATCTGAGCCGTTTGTTTGCAGTACTAACATAAAAATACCATTGCGCGCAAATACCTCCTCCGTCGATACCAACAGCAACAACAGGATTCATTATGTCACTCGAGACACGTCGTTCTTGTAGTACCCCCCCGTCACGCCTCGCCATCCCCTCCCCCCCCCCCCCCCCCCCCCCTATTTATTCCTTGCTCCTTCCCGCTGAAAACCCCACGTGCTCCGTCCCGGCATTGTAGGGGTGCGAGGGTCTACGGAAATACGATTACGGCCATGCATGACATGAGCACCCCCCCCCCCCCCTCCCCTCCCCTCCCCTCCCCTCCCCTCTTCCCTTCCTTCGTCCCTTCCCTCCCCCATCCCCTCCATCCTCCCCGCCCTCCTCTCATCCCCCCCCCCCCCCCACCAATTTTTTATGATGCCATTCCTAGTGCTTTCGTTATCGCTATTGCTTTTCCTACTGCTATTGCTCTTTTGCTGTTCCTATATACTCCCAATTTCCCTTTCCAAATATAAGTTCCTGTTCCTATTCCTAGTACTAATCGCACTCCAAGTACTGATCCTATGAATATCCCTAGAATATAATCCCTCCGTCCGCGGAATATATTATATTCCCCGCGTTTGCTCTTTCTTGCCTTGTTTCACCGAAACTGCGCAAGCTGCTCCCATCTCGAAAAGCGCATCTCCTAACGCCTGCCAAGGAACATCGACCGCTGAACCTTCATAACGCCATGCCGTTACTACCTTATACTCCTGACGTCACAAACCACAACACATGATGGGGCGGGCGGAGCGGGGGGGGGAGGGGGGGGGGGGGGGCGTACTTATTTTTTGCTTGCTTTAGTCGTTTGACCATTGACCACGCATCACTTTCGAGACGGAGCACTGTTCCTACTCCTAATAGAGACACCTCCAACAGTTGGGCGCTCATTACGTTGTTTACATATATTACATAGAAACGTTTTGCTCATCGTATCCCCTTCCTGTTTGGCCGCCTGTGGCCACCATCTATCTCCTAGGATAGCGATCGTTTTTTCGCTGCTTTCTAGTGTACCAAACTCCTCCATGTCACATTCTTCTATTTCCCTCATCTCCTCTTCTAACACATTCCGTCCCTCCTTGTACATTTCACATTCTCCGTCTATGTGAGTTCTACTCTCTATTGCTCTGCCACACGGACACACCCGTGCTTCTACTTCCTCCTCCTCCAGGCTACTGGTATACCTCTTTCTTCTTTCTGGCAGGTCCAGGTCACCTACACGAAATCGCATTTTTAACGTTTTCGCGAAGTCCGTTGGGTCGTGCAAATACTTTTTCATTCCTGTTCCTTCTCTCAATCCCCCGTATATCTCCAAGTGTTTTTCCGAATCCACCTTGTTTCTTAGCGCCAGCCTCCTTTTCTTTCTTTCTACCCTTCCTTCTACTTCTGCCTTGTACCTCCCAAACTTCCCGGCGGATATCACCTCTTCTTGGTTCCCCCCTATATCGTTCCATACTTTCTCAACTACGCTATCCCACCTTATTCCAGCTCGCCCTTTTGTTACTTTCTCCCATACAGCTCTATCAACTATGCCTGGCAACCTCTTTTTCGGCATGTTCCTTACTTTATATTGTCATTTCAACTTTATCATGTCTATATTTATCTTGAGTGGGTGCCTTCCCAGTTCTGCTCTTAATACTGTATTGCAGGTGTATTTTAGCGCCTTCTCTATTATTTTCTGCAACCCTTCGGGCGTTTCTGGGGGGGGGGAGGGGGTACTCAACATCATGCATGGCCGTAGTCGTATGACCATAGACCCTTGCATCCCTGCAATGCCGGGACGGAGCACGTCGGGTTTTCACCGACCAGGCAGACATTAGGCGGGGGGGGGGGGGGCGGGAGGTAGGGACAGCAGGGAGGTGGAAGGGGGGGGAAGGGGATCATGGCCGGGAAGGCAGAGGGAGGGAGAGGAGGGGGAGCGGGGGAGGGGGCGTGGAGGGGGGCATACGATGTAGGTTGTGCGTCGATGCGATACAGCGACGAACAAAGTACCGTACGAAAACATACTATATCACGACGCACGCTCTTCGTACTCAACGCTCAGCTCCGCGACAGAGCGGTCGGTCGATTCACGCACGCATGTAGAAAATCGTTCGGTTCGCAACAACCTCAACGGGCATCATACGTGTTGCGTGCAATTTAACTGTTTCTCATTTCGACGTCTCAACAAGAAAGTGCATGACAGATTTAAAAACCATGCGCGGCAAAAACATAAACAACTAAAACCACAAAAGCACAAAACAGAAAAACACAAGAACACAAGAACACAAGAAAAAAGAATACCTAAAACGAACGGAACCAAGGCAGAGGTCCTCGTGTCACCTGCTCGTTCAGCGGTAACGCCTTCGCGTCGCTCCGTTGAACTCCGGCAATATCAGCACCACCGCTGTCGCCCCCGGCGCTAACCGCAGCACCAGCAGCATCAGCAATACCAGCACAAGCAATGCCAGCACGAGCAGTACGGGCAACAGCAGCGCCAGTAGCCGCAGCCATAGCGCCGGATGGCTGACTTCTTCGCCCGCTCGCCCGTCTCAGGCAGCGCTCAAGGCCGCGAGGGCGTGGGCACGCTACCGCTGCCGCTGCCACCGTCGCCGTAGCAGCACCAGCACCAGCAGAATTGTCGGCAGCCGGGGAGCCGTTTGCCGTTGGCGGCGACAAGAAAAAGGCGTCGGCGCTGCTACTGCTGCTACCCTGCAGTAGTAGCAGTGGCAGTGGCAGCAGTGCGTAACAATACTGCAGCAGCAGCAGCAGCAGCAGGTAGTGTCATGTTTTACGTATGTACGTGCCGGTTGAGTGCGGCAATTCAGCAGCGGTAGCAGCAGCAACAGCGGTCGTTGTTGAAGAGACATGGGGAGCGAGCGAGCGAGCGAGCAAGCAAAGCGAGGAGAGGGGCGGAAGGAGGGCAAGAAAGGAGGGATGCGGTCAGAGGATGTTGCGGTTATGGAATCCTTGGGTTAGCTGGCGGTAGAGCATACGTACCAGGTACATCTACACGATAGTATTACGAGTACAGCATTGGCTGGTGCCGTGCATATGCCGTATAACACACCGGGTGATAAGATAACACACCCCCCTCGGACGATTTTCAAGGCTGGGTTTCTCGACAACGGGGAAGGCGTACTGAGTACGACGAGCGATGCGTTTATGCAACCTACTCGACGAACTCTTTCCAAAGCCACCATTTTCGTTGTGTGTGCCCCTTAAGGCATGTTTTCGAGGAAACCGGGTCTGAAATTAGCCCCAGAGGGTGTGTTATCTCAAGTGTAACACATAGAGCATAGGTATTTCGGATATATACACCGCGGTAGTGAAAACCAAGACAGTTTTTTTTTTTACATCAATTCGACTTTGAGCCCCAATCATGGACTGACTCTCCACCCGACCAAACAAATCCCGTGGGGGGTGAGTAAGCAACGAAACAAAATCGCCAAACACAAAGAATCCCAGCGATATAGGGCCCAAACGTATACCTCTACCGCACTGTGGAGGCATGTTTCTTCTACCGCACTGTGGAGGCATACCTCCTCTACCGCACTGTGGAGGCGTAACTCCTCTACCGCACTGTAGAGGCATGGCTCCTCTATCGCACTGTAGAGGCATGCCTCCTCTACCGCACTATAGAGGCATGCTAAGGTACATAGAGGTTCGCACTTTGATCGCAAACTCTCACTGACGGGGGGGGGGGGGGGGGGGTGTACTCGATAGGAGAGATGTACACGATCTCATGCATGGCCGTAGTCGTATGACCATAGACCCACGCATCCCTGCAATGCCGGGACGGAGCATGTCGGGTTTTCACCGACCAGGCAGACATTGCTTATTTCACCAAGCGCGAAGCGCCGTGAGGTGTCCGGCGACTCGCATGAAGGGAGAGCTGCATCCTACTAACAACCGCTTGTGAGGCGGACTTGCATATAGATAACAGCTTCAATGAGTCAATTTTAATTTCCGGTGTAGGCTATTCCAGATTCAGCAGTGGGAGTACTCTGTAACTGCCTCTTGGGTGCCTTACCTTGAACGCTACCTGGTACGTGATAAGATCATTCCCACTTATGCGGAGTAAAGGTTCTTCACCTCGCACGAATGATCTGACTCGACAACCAGTTGTGGGCGACCGCCAAAAAAAAACAAAAAACGGTACCCTGGACGGGGGGGGGGGGCTCTCCGACTGGGGAGGTACTCAATATATTCGGACCCGATGCATACCTTGCACAACTTTTCGACGAATGCCATAACCCGTGGTATCGCGTATGATACGGTATCGGGGAGAGTAGCCTACATTTTATATCAAAATGGGTCGTTGGGTGAGAGGTTCGGACACGGGGGCTGCTGTAGGGGTAGCATCTAACTCTTCGGAGGGCTCCTCGCTTGGGGAGGTCCATAGCACTCGTACCTCAAAAACTTATTTTTAATAAAAACTACCCGTATTACCGGCGGGAATGATACGTTTCCACAACCCACGACAAAACAATGGCAAAAAAAATGAAAAAATGAAAAAAAATGGACGAACAGCAGTTCCAATATCGGGAATCGAACTCTCGACCTAAAATTCAAAGAAAGGTACTGAGCGACAATATACAACCTCTTGCTGCTGGTGGTAAAAAATGCAACCCGAAGGACAATCCCAAAGGATGCGTGCTGCGATATGCAGAGGCGCACCGATAATTTTGCTGAGCCTCCATACGCGAGGAGATCTTAACATCGCCCAAAAAGAAGCGATTAGTAAAAAACTAACATATACCCTAGGTGTACGTCGCACGAACTAATAGCGTGAAACACTTCTCGCAAACGGTATTCCGACGATTTGATTGGGTTGAGAAGCCAGTTGACTCAGAAACATTTTTGGCAAAAAATGCTTCTCCTATCGTAGCACGCGCCAAAGCCTAGCTATATCGCGAAGCATATCGTAAAGCATTGCTGGCGTTCCGACGGTAATAGGTTGAGGAGCCCGGTCGGTAAACAAATATCTCAGCCGAAGAGTGTTGTCCCCATCGTACCATGCCTCTTTCGCATAGAGCTCCGCAAGGCAGGAGCGCCATAAAAGTGAGGCGCGATATGCTTACCCCCACCGCACCAAGCGTCTCTAGTGTAAAGTAGTTTGTGGCCACTGAAGTTGTATGTGCACCTCTTTGAGAGCGGAAAAATATGTGCGGGTCTATATGGGGCGGCGGCTCTGCATGTCTTTGGGTGAGAAGAAACAATGGCTCAACGTTAAAACAACAGCAGCATCAACAACAACAATAAGAACAACAACAGCAGAAACGACGACGACAACAACAACAACAACAACAACAACAACAACAACAACAGAAAAGCTGTGGCACTCGTCAGGCCGACAACAAAAACAACAACACCAACAGCAGCAGCAGCAGCAGCACTGATGTACGAACAGTATGTACCTGGTACTGTCGTGTCATATGGAACTACCCTACTTGCTCTGTAGGGCTGTTTTGGGTGCTTGGGTTAATCATTCTGACCGGCGAGAGCGAAAAATTATGGGGGAAAAGCGGCCGCAGAGAGGACAGGCAAGGGCTGGAGAGGGGCGAGGCGAGACAGACCAGACGACAAAACCGCCTACTGTTAGTGGTGCGAGGAAAAAACCGCGGCATGAACAGTACGAGGCAAGGCAATAGCAGGATTGAATATATTCACACGTCGTACAGATAGATCGCTGACCCTCACTGGATGATCTAGATATTTCCGGGCAGCTAGATAGATAGATTCCTTACCTGTATGATCTGTGTGACCTAGCTCATGTTGCCGGGTGGGAGCTGCAGCGTCTGCATGATCTACAATAGCATAAGTTTCCTGAGTTGGATATGTACTATACAAAGCCTGCACAGCGTTTCATCGCGGCGGGTAGGGATCTACTGTACCTGGTAGATGGTTTAGAGCATGCTCTGTCCGATGTGTGACTGTACTGATGGTGGCGGCATTTTGAATCCTACCGACGGCGAGGCAGGTATGCCCTCTGAATTGCCTTTGGATTGCCGTGTACTCGTACTCGTACTCGTACTCGTACTCGTACGATTTTCTCTCTCTCTCTCTCTCTCTCGTTCCCTCTCTTGTTCTCTCTCGCTTTCTGATATATAGATTGTCTCGCGCTCATGCTGCTCCCATGAAAGCCAATTACCCATCTTGCGACAAACGTGTCAACCAAGCAGGGCTCTCTTTCGACCCCCTGGCAGTTCGGCAGCATGATGCAGCAGCAGCAGCAGCAACATGCGGTAGATACGACCCGCCGTCCCTGGGCGGTTCGTCTTCTTGAAGACCTGTGCAAACCCGGCGTGTTGCTGCCAACCGAGACCCACAGGGTGTCCCATGTCACACGAGGACAGACGGAGTCAGTCTACGTACTAACAACTTGAAAGATATCTACCTGGTACCCAAGTCTCCGTATATTGTAATCTACCGCTGTAAGCTTGTATTATCAAGACTCGCCAACGTT
Source organism: Nereocystis luetkeana (assembly GCA_031213475.1). NCBI lineage: Eukaryota > Phaeophyceae > Laminariales > Laminariaceae > Nereocystis > Nereocystis luetkeana. The sequence continues at coordinate 7,551,089 of JARUPZ010000007.1, forward strand.
GACACGCCCACCAGGATTGTCAGCATAGAACTACTTACAGATATCTATATTTCACTCTCTGAGCGTGCTCGGTTGGTACATCCCTGGCCTCTCAGAGCTCCCACTTGGAAATCGCCTCCCTTTAATACTTGCCGGACCTTTCCAGCGGTTCTTTTTGTTTTCTTCATTTCTCTTGGCTCTCTCGGTTTTTTTTTTCCTTTTTTCTTTATCGTTTCGAGTGCGTGCGTGCACTCGGAGCACGGCACCGCGGGCGAGCCCGGCGCCGTCGCGGGTGTCAGCGGGTGCTCGCGGGTAGAGAGGGGGTTACAAGGAGCGCGGTCGCCGTTTTCGTGGCTAGGCGTTGCGTGTGCCTCGAGACACGAGGGATGCATGAATGGGCTCTGTCTGGCCTATATTTGTGATTTTGGATAGAGTATGTACGTGTTATAAGGGTCGTTCTGGATGGGAAGATCATATTCAAGCGGTGCTTATTTTGCGACCAGGCGGAAGTTCAAAGAGAGACCTGCGCGGCCTGAGCACCAACATTGTCAAGGGTAAGCACCGGGCTTCACGCGAGGCGGACGACGGGCCTTACTTTGGCAGAGAGTGAGGAAAGCTTTACCCGGACCGAATCGGTGGCGAGGTGGTCACGGGAGGGGCGGGCGGCATACGAGGCTGCGAGAGAAGCTCTGCTATTCATTTTTCTTCTCCTTCGACCGGTGCATGGTGTTCACATCAGGCAGAAAATGATTACATGAGGGGACGGGGATTTTTCTTGTCTTTCTAAAAAATTCGGTTTCATTTTCATTGTTTTTGCGGTGCTGCTGTGCCGTGCTGTACTTTCTCTTGGTACATACAGCAAGCATATCAAAAGAAGAAATATGTACCCTACCTGGGGTATGTAAGTACGTATGGTATGTGAGCGAGCGTAGCGGGCGGAACCGCCCGCGACGCGAAGCGTATGTAGCGTCCGAGCTCTTTTTTCCTGGAGCATGGCGGCGGGACTCTTGGCATTATCAACTCACCAGTTTGCAGCTACAAGTAATCATTAAAAAAAACTATATTCAATCATGGACCTCTGTCCGCTTCGCATAGTAACTTGATGTACTTTTCCTTCCTGAGCGAGCGTAGCGGGCGCCGCAGGCCGCCCGCGGAGCGAAGCGACTTGTAGCCCATACTGGTACGTACCAGGTACCAGGCACACCATAATTTCTGCGACGGGAGTGTTCCTGCCCAGCACTCCTCACACCGATGCGTTTTCTGAATGCCGTTGGGTTCACCAACCACCCACATCCTACGCAGCTTTCATCTGCCTCCCTGCCTCACAATCGGAGACCACCCTGCAATGATACTCACAGCTGGAGACACGCTGAGCCTCTCGACCCCTCGAGACGGTTGTATCATGATTCGTCGGTTAGCGTGACACCTGTAGCATGTACAGCAGTGCTACTGACGTGTACCTGGTACTGTAGTTTATGTTGCACCAAAAGCTACTAAAGCTACCATTATTACGTCCGGAAATTTAAGGATCATTGTTATGTTCACGCTGATGACCAAAATACTCTTAACCCTTTTAGAACCGCAGTCACGTTTTGGGGACAAACGACTCGAATTTCAAGTAGTTTGTCCTAAAAACGGGACTGCGGTCCTAGAAGGGTTAAATTTCCGGACGTAGTGGTACATGTCGTCGAACATGAACGACAAAGGAGCCTTGTGATAGTGCAAAACATTGTGCCAAGTACACGGTATCTGCTTGACAATCGATGGAGACTAACAAGCACACAGCTTACCTCCAACGATTTCATGGCAGAATTGCCTCGCCCCAGGTTGCCCATGGCGAGGTTTAGCGTTGGAGAGTGGGTGTAAACATTCTTCAAATGGCGACTCGAGGTTTCCAACCAGCCGCATAGCATGTTCTATTCGGGGATGTCTTCTCTATTTAAACATTTAAACGGTAGAGCTCACCGCCAGCACGCACGACAGACAAGCAACTCTCGCCAGATACCCCAACCTCCGGGCTCCAGGCCCCAGGCTTCAGGCCCCAGGCTCCCTGCCTCAGGCTCACAAAGATAGAGCTCGGGCTCACTAAGATAGAGCTCTAGTGGCTCATGTGACCAGCACACCCTCGCCCGAGTCCTTCTGTCAGGGTGCACACTCCTCCTGTGCATCCTGATGATGTAAGATCCAGCCTGATGCCAGGACACCACAAGCCCGAAAGGCGAGTTGCGATGGGGATTTTCAAATTCAAAGGGACGGCCCCTGGAAAAAGTAGTGTGCTGTAGGTGTAGGTATGTATGATGGCGAAAAGAACGGTCCTACGTGGCGAGCAGAATAACAGCTGGGCTGCTTGGCTCGAAGAGAGCTTGCCAACCAACTGCACAGTTGTTCACGAGAAGTAAACAGCTACATACACGTTCTTATCTTGTACGTACCTACTACTCTGTTGTGTAATATTGATAGTGGGGAGTGCGAAAATAGTTATTTTTTCCACAATTTCCATGTTTTTTTCGCGCAATTTTTTCATCATCCAGATTTTCCTGATGATGGTTTTCCCAAATAATAGGTGAAATACCCTGTTTGTTATGGCTCAAGAATTATGGATTAACATTTCACACATACATGTAGACCTCTATCATCGTGCAGATTCAATACCTCCGAAACTATGATACGAACGACCACCCCGTCATATGTCCCTCGTTCTTATTTCCCCTTCTACCCCTTATGGAAAACCCTCCTACGTTTAATGAATCAGGCTAACAACAGACAAAACGGAAAAATGAGAACGAAACAAAAAATGGGAACGGACGTTTTTTTTTAGAAAGCAAACCAATTGTGTACAACTCCAAGAAAAAAAGTTGACAGTCCTGTGGGGCTGTACAGCAGCCTTCGAATGAGCTGTCGCTCAGGCTGGAAGTCCTCGGCATCGCCGCGGTAGCCAGCATCTAGAGAAATCACAATAGAGCCAGCGTATATCGCTTTTTGCGCCCACCCGAAGGCACGAGATGGAGCATGACCGTTCTGACGAGCTCCTCTCGCAGGGCTGGCCAAGGGGTTTCGCAGGATCATTTTGGTTCTCTGATACACCTCATGGTTCTGGAGATACGGCTTGGTTCTCATTTTAGGCTTCGTTCCCATTTTTCCGATTTGTCTGTTTAACCCGAACTCTGATGGCCCCGCTGCAATCTCTGCGAGGCTCTCTACTACTCACAACCAACACCCAAACAATAACACCGACTTGTTGCAACCTGATTCCCCCCTCTTGATCGACAGGGCGGGCGGGCGGGTGGGAAAGTCGATCAATTCTTTGTCTGGGCGCACTACTTACGAGATTTTGCTACGAGCTCTCGTTGTTACCGCCGCTGCCGTCTAAGCCCGAGCACAGCTAGCTCTTAGACTATAGTGACTAGACGCTTTCGACTGTCGTCTGATCTCGCCTCATCTCACGATTCTGCAAGCTTCTTACAATAATTCCAAAACGCCCCCACAAATTCCACCTCCCTAAGGGAAGTTACATTTTTTTTTCTTCTTCTTCTGGAGAAGTTCACGAATATAATTTCATAGTGACAGAACGCGTCCGTATCTTAGTTCAACCAACTAGTTACTGCAGCCCGTCATCAACTCCATGAACCTCTTGCCCATCCCCTCTGTTCACGCATGCCAACGATTCAATACGTCTCCACACACCCCAGATTCCTCCTTTCCGTTATTCTTCTACACGTATCTCCAATTATTTCCAAACTTTGGAAATTCTGGAAAATAAAGCTCTCCGAAAAGAATGGGCCAAAAGTCGAAAAACCACAGGGAATCTCTATTATTTTCGGAGATACCTGGTTACCTGGTATATGATAGCTAAATGGGAGATGATAATAAAAGTGCCCCCTGGGCCCCTGGGGCACTATAGTTATCGACACCCCCCGGGGAACTTTAGTTAACGACGCCCCCGGGGGCACTTTTTCTTGTTGTGCCCCGGGGATTGGGGGCACATTGAGCTGAACTGAAGTGCCCCCAGAAACAAAAAACCTGATACCGCGCGCGATGGCAGCGACCGCAGGATAGTAGACCTCTGGGGGTTGTCCACCGCCTTTGCTGCCGTGGTCTGTGCAGTAGTGCCGCCGGTCATTTCTCCTCGCCCAAATACGCAGACGAATTCGCGTTTCAACTCATAATCTCTCCAGTTTTTGTTCTGGGGGCATATTATTAGTCAAAAAGGGCCTCCGGAAATAGACATCTTGAAGCACACACGACCACGAGCGGTCACGAGTGGGGATCTGCGTCTTCGGGGTTGTCACGGGATGAAATTCGAGCAAACTAGACCAATTAATTATTATTGCTGTATCTGGCGGCCCGTTACCTTGTATTTGCATCTAAGATCTATTATTCATGTATGTGCTCGTGAATCTCGTACAAGTGTTTTTTTAGCAGATAGATATCATGACTGTTGAGAATACTATAACGTACGAATGTATATCGGGCGAGAGAGATAAACCACCGGAACCACTGCAACCCCGCGGCAGTAAATACCATAGACGACCCCCAGACAGCAGTTCTATTACGGAGGGGACCATACATACAAGGTAGTAAATAGGACCACATATTCTTATTAATAGTAAAAATAGGTAATTATACTTACAAGGTATAGGTTTTTGTGGGTACCGTAGGTCCTCTACTTGCTTGGTATGATCCCCCGTAACAGGGTATCCTGCGGCCGTCGTGATCGTTCGTGGTGCCGTGGTTCAGGTTATCTATGATGTTGAAGGCACTTATTTTACCTCGAAGCGCCCCCAAAGAATCCTGGCGACACGATGATGAGTTATGAGTATTGAGAACACGAACCCGTCTGTCTGTATAATATTGGGCAAAGAGCGATGACCGCCGTAACTACTACTGCACAGACCACGAGCAGCGGCGGAACTACTGCACACACCGCTACCAGGTATGTAGATTGACGTAGATGTCGTAGGCAGCAATGACGCAGGTCTGGAATCCCGCGGTCTCTGTCATCGCGCGCGGTACCATCTCGTTTCTATATTCGGGGGCATTTTTTCTTATTTTCCCCCAATACCGGGGGTAGCTAAAATACCACCGGGGACGTCGTTAAACTAACATGCCCCCGGGTATATTTCTATCATCTCCCATCTATTTTTCGTTGTTGATCAACGGAAGTACTACGTACTTGGCCTGAGATGGCTCTTCACCGATGTATGTATTATTAATAGTGTTGAAGGCTGAGTTTTACAGCAGAATTTTTCTGAAGAGGAAGGATTGCTCATTCGTTTGCAACAAGCTTCACAGCTGCGCGAGTATAGCAGAGGTAGACGAACAGACGGCACGACACTACTTGTTGTTGTGTCGATAGGCCTACAAGTACCAGGCTTGGAATATTGTTGCAGCGTGCGAAACACTGTTGTTGCTGCTTTTTTTGTTCAATCAGCTTTTGGCTCGTATTGTACCTGGTACCTGGTAGCTTTTAGGCGGGAGTGAGTACGCGTACGTGGACGTAGCACAACTGTGGTACGTACTTGGTACGGCTGTGTTGTTCTTTCTTCAAGCACCGCGCGTGGCAAGTGGCTAGACAAGTACAACACCAACCACCGCCCAGGGTGGGAACCTTCGTATCAATTGGAGGCAAGCAAGAGACGAGTGCTGGACGAATCCAACAAAGGATGATCTACGTAAATAACATATACCTGGTATATGATATTGACTTTATTTGCAAAAATAAAAAAAGGGATTCAATTGTTGAGAGCGCCTTGCAGCGTGGGTAGGCACAATTCGATGCGAGTCGACGAGGGAAGAAAAGGCTGAAATCTTCTCGCGATAAAAATGAAGGCACGTACCGTAGCGGGAAGGGGGGAGAAGAGCCTGCTATGTGACCCCGGATCTGAGTTACGAGTTGGAAGGAGAGAGAGAAGAAGATGTGCGAAGATAATGAATGGGATGGAAAAATAAAATAAAATAAATATATATAGAAGCTATGCCGAGAGAAAAATGTAGGACGGATCTATATCTGTCTGTCATAATGCCGACCTGCATGCACACATGCACACGCATGTGAGCTGTTCGGACGGTTTTACCCCTCAAGAGAAGGAGCAAGTATTGATCGCCATGCTTGAAATACTCCCGGTCGCTTGGAGCACCAACACCATACACACCCACGAACTAACCCAGTCGCCCACCAGCCAGTCATTTAACCTTCACGCCTGGTGTCTGGCCCAGCAGCAGCAGCGAAAACAAGCGAAACACACATAAAAAACAACAAAAAACATTTCGGCGGGTGGGCATTGTTGCCTACCTGGTACATGCATCGATCGGTCGTTATCAAAACGCATCCCGAAGAACCAACAGGTGGTGATGTGACGATCGATCATGACTATGTTGGTGTGATATCTCTTGACGTAAATAAAAGCAAACCGCGTTTCAATCGGCGGTGACACCGTTGATGGTGATGACGATGTCGCGCGCGAATCCACCGCCCCATCCGCCGGTATCTCGGTGCTCGCAAAGGTAGACGCCCTGCCACGTTCCCAGCGCGAGGCAGCCGTTCGAGACGGGGATATTGAGCGAGGCCCCGACGATCGTGCTCTTTCATACGGAGAGACGTCCCAGCCGCAGCGGCCAGCGATCGAGCGTGGGGCAGAGGCGGGAGGGGACAGGGTGGGGGGGGCGGGCGGCGGGCGGCACACCAACGCGAGCCGTCGCGTCAGATCTATAAGTTTCGCGCCAAAGCTACACCGTTGATTTTTGTACTTGGTACCTGGTATACAATATTTTCCTCAGCCAAATTGCAAGGTATACAAGAATGGCCAACACCACGATTGATGCTCAATAAGTGCAATGGAAATCAGTACAGGGACGGGTGCGCGAGGGTCTCTCATGTTGAGGTTGTACAGCAGCAGATACTGCCACTTTGTGGCGACGCATTCGTTTGGGCACTCGAAGGGGGCGGGCAACAAACGCCTAACAGGTATTGCCCTGGTGTTGGACAAACGCAAGAGGTTCGAATTTGTGGCTACTTTCACGAGTCAACGCCCAAGCATTTACAAAGATGCCCGGAAACTCGAACCAAGTACTCGCGAATCAGCCAATGGAGGAGGCGACGGAGCCCGATTGTTCTCCGTTTTCTCATAAAAAAATCCCAACGTCATCACCGCGACGAACGCCTCCCCGCCTTAGAAACCAACTATCCAAGCAAATATGAATACCAGGTATCAACTAACTGACGAACCGAGCAATTAACCAGCAACCGAACAACCGAACAACCAATAATCCAATTAATTAACACATAATTCACCCAGCTCCGCGCCATGACCCCCCCCACCCCCCCTCTTGTGTCCTCCGCTTGTCACCCCACGAAACTAACCTTGACGTGTCCTGTCATGTCGTCCGGCCCTTCGAGCGTGTGTCGGAACATCGTGTCGTGCCACTTGACGGGAACGATTTCTGGAGCAGGCAAATGATAGGAGGGGCGCGAGCAACACATCGAAACAACGAGAAACAGCCAGCAGATCAGTGGCGATGATTGTCTGGTACGCAAGATCGACCAATGAAACCGCAAGTTTGATCGATTGACCTCAACCAATGAAATCGCAAGCTCAAATTCGACCAATTTAACCGCAAGCTCGATCTCGGCCCATTAAACCACGGACTCGGCTAACGAAACCGCAAGCTCGACCACTGAAACCCTAAGCCTCATTGTCCTCGCATTCCGCCGAAAATGTGGAAGCGTCTCCGGCGGATCGGTGGATGGTCAAAACACAGGCACTTGGGGGAGCTGTCGCGCGAATAATCGAAGCAGGAAAGCAAAACCGACGAGTTTCGGGCGTTACCATCCGCCAACGCCTGCAGCGCGGAAAACTGTCACCAAGCCGCGCGGGAGGCAGGCTAAAGCTCACTCACGGTTAAGCGCCGCCTCCATATCCGTGCGAACGTCTGGGTCCGCCTAGGGACGAACGGCCGAGAGCAACGATTTCATGCACGCATGCACGCACGCCGAGCGAGTGCATGAGGGTACACGAGCGAACCGCACCGAAGTTGGAGGCGGGGGGGGGGGGGGGGGGCGGTGCGAGAAAGAGTGTCAACGACGCGAGACGCGATTGAGGTGTTTAGGTTGCAAAACGACACGCGCCGACTCCATTTAAACGCTGTTTTAAACAAGTGTTGACCCACACTGGACTGTTGACTGAAAAACAATTGGTGATTTGAAATCAACTAAAACAGGAAGTGTTGGCTAAAACAAAAGCAGTCACTATTTACCATCACTATTAATAGCACGTACTATTAATAGTACATAAAAACAAAGGGTTCGCTTCTGCCGTAGAACATAACTGATTTGATACTAGGAAACTTTTGTAGCTTATTTTCGCCCCGCTCCATTCCCCCCCGACCCAAATATGGCTGTGTTTACGACCGGTGGAGCATGCAGAAAAGACAACTGGCTAAAAACACGTACCGGTACCAGGTATGCATTTCGACTCTACGTCGATGGCTGACGGCTGATGTCCTGTTTCAGTAAAAATAAATAGGCTGTCACCACCCCAAATGTTATCCTACTACAATTCCAAGTAGATTGAGAAAGGAGCGTGTAGTTCTATTCATAGGTACAGGGGTTAAACTTAAAACCTCTCGTGCTATGAATAGACTACGACCATCTGCAGTTTTACTTTATTTCACAAGCTCCGACCCGAAGGAAGGCAAGAAGACAAGCACCGCACGCAGCGGGGGGGTGTACCCACTAGTATGAATGGCCGTAGTCGTATGGGGGGGGGGGGGGGGGGGGATCGGTCGACCTCAAAAACCGACGCAACGCACATTCTCGTTGATGGTGAGGGACGCGGACGTGTGCTTGAGAAATATGTTGGCCATTCCCACCCGGAATGACTGGAGCTCGGGCACTTGCTTGCGGATCTCCGACGTGATGAGGTGGCACCCCCTGGACGGGGCGGTGACGGTGATGGTGCGTTGGGCCCATCCGGCCGTCCCCGTCTTGATCTGCGGCGTTTCAAAACAAACGAAAAACGCCAAAACATTCACGGCCATGTATGAGGCCAAGAGTGACACGTAGCAGAAGCAATGGACAAATACAGTGGTGCTGGTAACTTCCCCGGGGGAGTCGCTTGAAATTCGTACGTGGTCGGTACGTGTATCTGGTGGTGCTCGCGTTGCGGACGATCGGCCGAAAATCCTTCTCCGACTGCAGCAGCAGCTCGAATACGCTGGGGGGGGTGACGTTGCTATGTTCCTCTGACAACAAAATCAAGTTCAAGACGGACCCATACGGTCAGAGAAAGAGTGCCGAGGGTTTTCGTGGGCCAACACGTAGCCCTAGCTGCAGTATACTGGGTCCTGCACTGTTGTCCTGGCGGGGGGGGCGTGAAGGTGTGGTGTCCATAGGCCTCGGTGACACATAAAAAACATCCGCCAGTAGGCGGTAAGCGGGTGACAGTTATTACTACATACCCCAGTCTAGCGGCAGAGTCAAGCGCGACGACACCACAACAACCAAGCGCCGATGCGGGTCTCCTCGCGCAGCTTAGGGGCACTGCTGTTTGTTGAGATTTGGTACCTAGTATATATCATGAAGCCGCCTGCACGCGCCTAAACAATTACTGGTGTGTGTGTCAGTCAGCATGAGAAACGGTGTTGTCGCTATGATACATCGAATCGAACGAGAGCCGAGCAAAGCTTTGCCGGTTTTGCCAAGAAGGTGAGCAGAGACCGCACTTTGATTAAAAAAAAAACACGGGGTCCGCTCAAGTCAAGTTGGAGCGGCAGGCAGCAGCAGCAGCAGACCACCATTAATATTTGCATACGCGTACCGGATGCTGGACCTCGTATTATTAGCAACCTTTCATTTTTATGAACAAGCTCGTAGAGCGTGTTTCGTCTCGCCAATAAATCTGGATAAATATGGCGAGGGGTGAGAGCAGGCGGGCAAGGTCTGGCACAAAGTTCCGCCAGGTCAATGTTGATAGTATTCCCTAGGTTCACCTAGGGCTTCTGTTGCGGAAATTCGAGTTTGTCTGTATGTCTGTCTGTCTCCTCTCAAAAGGAAACTCCAACCCTCGCAAAACTTCTGTTGCGGAAATTCGAATTTGTCTGTCTGTCTGTCTGTCTGTCTGTCTCCTCTCAAAAGGAAACTCCAACCCTCGCAAAATCTGATCCCAAACCGCCCCCGACGTTGACGTGCATACCTCGAGAATCGGTAGCAGACACGAATACAAGCAGTCTGGGCCAACTTTCGGATTCAACGGAGCCCTGTGTCTTGAGCTACGCGTCCCAGCCCCACCCGCGGGACAATCGCTTGTAGACAATCGCTTGTGCCAGAGTCGGTACGAGTAGCGAAGTATTTCGCAAATTCGCTACAGCGCATCGATCGTAACAAAAGTGAGATCAGGCACAGTCTGCCTCCGACTACTCGGAGAGTCGGATTTCGTTAGATAGAACTCAAAAAACAAAAACCGTTTGATATTTTACGACTTACAACCGCACCAGCACGAGAAGATTTCGTGTATGTGTGTGCGTGCAGAGAGCCCGCCGGGACTGGCGTTGGTGCCGTGTGCGTTGAGCGCTGCTGCTGCGAGAAGGCGTGTCAAACGCCCCGTAGAACCGTTTCGTACTTTGCGTCGTGTTTGCTGACCACCAGCCCATGCTGCAACACTACTGTATGTGGCGAAAATCCAACCTACCTCTCCACCCAAACCACCCATATTTTCTACTTTAATGTCGCATTTTTGGTATATTGCCATGATAAGCAGACGAGGGTGTAATAGACATTACCTTTTGAATTAACCCGCCCACTAACCCACCGACGTGCCGATGCTTACTGCTGTACTATTAATAGTGGTACGACAGCCGACAGCCGCCACGCCGGCGGGGGCGGTATGCGTATTTCCCCACACCACCGACGTTCCGACGCTTACTCAGGCTTTGGGCTATGTTTGTTGACCCCCAGCCCTTGCTGCAACGCTATGTAGCGGAAAACCAACCCACCTATCCACTCAAGCCATCTATACCCCCAGCACATTTTATCTTGGACTAATCCGCCCACATACCCACCGACGTTCCGATGCCTACTCCTCCTTTGGGCTATGTTTGTTGACCCCCGGCCCTTCCACCTATCCACCCAAACCATCCATACCCCCGGCACTTTTTATCTTGAGCTAATCCGCCCACTTACCCACCGACGTTCCGATGCTTACTGCTGTACTAGTGGCACGACAGCTGCCACGCCAGTGGGGCCGGCATACGTTTATACCCACACCATCGACGTTCCGACGCTTACTCATGCTTTTGGTTGGGTTTGCTGATCACAAACCCATGCTGCACCGCTATGTGGCGACAACCCAACTCACATATCCACCCAAACCATCCACACCCCCAATCCGCCCACTAATCCACCTACGTTCCGATGGTTCTTGCTTTACTAGTAGTACGACCGCTGCTACGCCACGTTCCGATGCTTCCCTGCTTTACTAGTGGTATTCGTATGAATTTCAATTTATAAGCCCTCGTACGATTCTGATGGTTTCCGTATGACTGCCCGTCTCCTGGCTTATCATCTTTGCTATTGCGGGTTATGCAGGAGCCGTCGCAAATGTGTACCCTGTTCTCCTATCGTCAAGGCAGCTCCTGTCTTGACGTGTGACCATCCTTTGGGCGTGGTTGACGGGAGTACGTTCACTGTAATGGGGAGGCTTGCCGGCCTCCTGCCATCGCGGACACCACCACCCCGTTCGAGTGCTACAATTGCGAACGCTCAGCTGCCTTTGACCTGTCGGGTCAGGGTGAGACAGAGTTCTGCTTCTTCGAATATTGCTTCTATGAGCAGAGGGCGGACGTCGTCCGCTCCGCTGTTCTGTTTTTACAACAGAACAGATCGCGCGTGCGCACGTCACCCACTTATCGGAGCGCAAGTGCGAGCGTTTTTTCGCTAAAGAGGGCATACAGCACGTTGGGGTCTCCCGCTAGCGCGAGCGTTGGTTCGCCAAATAGCGCAAACAGCACGGTGGGGTTGCCCGCAAGCGCAGGTCCATCCGCGGGGGCGGTTTTGGTCGCAAGCGCGGTTCCGGCCTCAAGCGTGTTTTCGCTTTCGGTCACGAGCGCGAAGATGAAGACTTCACCGGCTGGCGAGAAAGACGGTGGTTCGATCCAGGGCGCAGGGTCTCTCGTGAACGCGGCTGCAACCCCGACCGGTAGGGGCCCTTGTGCCCGGCGGGGTAAGGGAAAACGGCCCCGCGTAGTGTAGATGCAGCGCGCTTCTAATCGGATTCGTTCTGTGCCACAGCATCTTTGGTTGGGTTGGGTTGGGTTGGGTTGGGTTGCGTTGCGTTGCGTTAGGGGCCGTCGTGCCCAGGGGGGTTAGAGTAAACGGGCCCGCGTAGATTAGATGCAGCGCTTTTCTACGCCTGTGACGGTGTCATGTGCTTTGACTCTTTCTATACCGTGCCACAGCACCTTTCGATCGGCTCCTGATGTTTCTTTCCCTGTGTTAGGCTGTTGTACATAATATATTTCGAGTATTTATACAGAAGAAGTGCCGACCGTCGCACACGGAAACAGTGTACGTATGGCTTCTCTGATTGGTTCAAAGCTGGACAAAATCAGTTGAAAGCTAGGCAGAGTAGACAAAAAAATCAGGTATACCTTGGCCTTTTCGAGCCAAAATCAGTTACGATGTTAGCCTGGCCAATATCAGTGCTCCTGAGGTGTGTTTTGCACCTAGCACTTGTTTTCAGCATGTAACTGATCTTGGCCGAAAAGTGGCCAGGTATATATGATTTTGGCTGAAACCCTTTGTGTTTTGTTTCGACTGAAGCCCCCCCCCCAAACCAATACCCTCAAGTACACGTCAGCACGATATAGCACGGGTGGTTGCCGAAGTACGGGGCGGGAAAGGTCCCACCAAATACTTACTCGCTACCTGGCTGACTTCATCATTGATGCTGCTGGCTCACGTTGTTCTGCTCATTAACCGCGGCCATAGAGACCACCTCCTCCCGCTCTCCAATGCACCCTCCCCTCCGATAGACGGGTCCTATCTGCCGCGGTTTCTGGTGCTTCAAGCCGGGGCCCGACCACGGATGTGTCATCAAAGACGATGCGCAAAACGCCTGTGAATGCCCCAAAACATGCAGCTAAAATGGCGACAAGCGAGTGGGTGGAACATCGCAGAGGCGGGGGTGCAACGTGAAGTAGACTGGCGGGCTAGAGGAATGTGGGGGTAAGGAACTTCGATATGGTACTCCTGTGTGTGTTTGCTCGTGGACAGGTTCCAACGTACTGCTGCAACGCCATTCCTGGCGAGAGGTATAATCAGTAATCGCATTCATACGTGCTATTAATATACTGGATTATGATCATGATCCGACTGGTGACTTTACGGCGACACGCTGACTCACCATATAGGCCGCGATCAGGAAGGTGATAATCGTGCCACGGAAAGACATCATGATCGCTCGCTCCGTGCGGGTACAGTAAAGTTCACGGGGAAGAGAGACAAACCCGAGCAACTCCGACGCGGGACTGTCGGGTTTTGACATTAAACAACGATGCTACCCAAGTCTATAGAAAACCGTTGTTTGGAGACACGTCAAGACCTTTTATATGATATTTTAGTACAGGACGGGGCGGTCAGTCAAGGGGTCAAACATGCACGGCATTAGCCTCATACATACACAAATCAGCAGCAGCGTCTTGCGCTAGGTATCCAGGCCTGTGCGCCCGCGAGATCTCTCTCTGCTGTCAGGTGTGGCGTTAGATTTCGTTGCTCCGTCAAACGTACGATACGAAAGGAGGCCAGCACTCAACACGCACGCAAGCAATGAGAGTAGTCTATCGGGAGCAGGACTCTAGAACGAGAGGACAGATTCCCGACTTCCTCAAGAGCGAGCTGGCGAGTGGCACTTGGGAGCCGACAGGTGTGTGCTGACAGCGAAATGTTTTTGGGTGTCCCACTGGAGCTCCACAAGACGTACCTACGTATCCACGATTCTTCTGCCCGTCCTAGCCTCCGCTCGTTTGGAATCGCGAGTGACCACAGGTGCCGACGTGGGATATTTGTTCCGTGACTGCTCTGTCTGCGCCACCGTCGTTTCTCCCCAGCTTCATCAGTGCACCCAGCTGCCAGTGTCCGTCCTGGTTCCTTGTTATCCTATTAATAGAGAGATACTACAGCTATAATATTAATAGTATTTCTGTGGTTGCTGATTGCTGTCTGCTGTGATGAGACACAGAGCAAGACCAAAAATAAAAATAAAATAAAATTCATGGGTCAAGCAAGTGAGATGCCAGCGTACCCGGTACGAGAACACAACACTAAATGCATGATGGATGCGTTTCGGACGTAAAAAAATGTCCAGCCTATTCGAGAAGCCGTTCAAAAAAATCCAAAGAACAATTTTTGCAAACAGTCTGTGCCACCACCCTACGAATATTACTTGGGTTTAGACTACATGCACGTGTAGCGATTAACACCTGATTTCTCCACACAGGAAACGAATTGGATGATAGCGTCCGACAGACACCTCGCATCAATGGATAAATGATCAGCTGACTCGGTGTGTTTTGATCTGCAGATTTTTGTTTGCGTCTATTTTTGTGGAAAACTCGAGTTTTTGGGTTGTATCCGTATCTTTCTGTCTTTTGCGTGTCGCCTGCTGGCTGTTTACGGGGGGGCTGTGCGGCTCTGTTATTTAATAGCTGTGTGTTGGATGCTGTGTACGGCGGTCCTGATGTGATATTTTGACGTGGCTGCGCTGACCAGTAGGACGCGCTGAATGCTGTTTCTTGCTTTCGATTTACTTTTCGATTTCCAGCCGTCAACTTTTTTATTTCGGCATTGGGTTGTGAATCATGCATTCCTCGGAATCTAACAAACGAAGGGGAACATGTTTTGATCACTTCGATTTTCGATTTCGATTCTGTTTGGACATGCCGTAACTATACAAGACCAGAAAATATGAGCAAACAGACAATTAAAAAAAACAAAGAAAATAATTCAAATGACGCAAGGAGGACAGAAAGGCTGCTATTAATAGACGGAAAGCATACGTACTTGGGAAGGAATTACATATAGCTGCTGCACGGACTAAACAACACGAAGGAGAGGAAGGTACCGGCATAAGGACGGCGGGGAGGGGAAATGAAACAAAGTGAGAGACAAGGCAAAAAGCAGGAAGGAAGACAAAAGGGGGGAAAAAACGGGCATCGTACTTCAGGCGGTGATAGTAACTTGAATGCCCGTCTCATCTAGAAAATCGATTCGGGAACCTAGTACTGCAGTAGCCACACACCCTTTGCCGTCTCCTTCCCACTCTCGTCAATAGCGGTACTGCCGCTGTCGCCCCCCCCCCCCCCCCCCCATTGAGCAACTCAACAAGAAGCGAACGAAACAAAATACCAGACTTCAAGAGCTACTCGTGGTCGAACCGATACCTAGCCACCCGATCCATCATTTCGACAGCTGTATCAGTACGGCTGCCCCCACCCTCCACCCCTTGTCGCCGCTCTTGGCGTCCTCAGCTACGTGGCGCAGCCGGCTTCTCTGCCTCGTCCCTGTGCCACCTCGTCATGAAACAGCCCGCCGCTTCGACGACCCCCCGGTACCACTTCCCGCTCTTCTTAGCCGCCCTCGGCCATAACACCGTCTCTACTCCGATTAGCCATATTTCCCCGTGTGTGTTCTTCACGATAAACCGTTCTTTTTATCCGTCGACATCCAGCACAACCAGTGTCCGTGCCGATTCTTCAATCCTAGAGAGATACAAGTTCTGTGGTCACAAAACTACGCCACAGAGACACCACACTTTTACGTGTACGCCGTAAGTACAGTGGTGGGCAACGCAATGTCATGTCATTATACTGAATACGAAAGGCACGACATACACGTTCTATGAAAAAGAGAAAACGAAAGGAAACAAAGAAAACAAATCGAAAGAGAAGAAATATTGAATAAAAGATAAAAAAATGTCGTGCCTCCCGGCAGGGGACGTGGCAGACACTTGAAAAAAACGAGCTAAAGGAGAAAGAAAAAAACACCACTACTACTTATAAACAGAGTAAGACTAGGAACCAAGGGAAGATAACAGGCAGACCGAAGCACAAAGCACCCTCCAGGCAGCCGCAGCAGTTTGTGGTACGAGTAGGGTAGCCAGGTTCTCCCTACTAGGCGGTTTGGTACCTTGCTACCCTGTCTACCGTCTCTGTCCTGCGTTCGTCAGCAATGCCCCACCACCGGAGGGGATGCGTCAACCAATAAGAAACAAGCAAAGCAGGCTCATCATGCACCCACGCCACAAGACTCCTTTCATACGTAAGGCTTATTAAATAGAAGAAAAGGAAGAGAGAGAAATAAAATCAGATCACAGAGGATCAAGACCAAAAAAGAAAAAGGAAGAGAAAGGAAGACCACGTTCAAATCAGCTGCACCAGTTGGTCGCACGAGTAGCTTAAGCACGTTCTACTTCGGCCTGGTGCCTTGCTACCCTGTCTGCCATCTCCTTCCTACTTTCGTCTACCGCGATTTCCCTTCTACTCATGTCCCCCGCCCCGGCCATGCATGAGATCGAGTACATCTCTCCTATCGAGTACACCCCCCCCCCCCCCCCCCCTGCCCGCATCCCCTTGGTCGGGTTTCCTTCCACTCCTCCTGTTGCCCCCCCTCCTCCCATTCCCTTGGGCACCACCCAGTGCGGGTGCGCGGCGCTGCCTACTCAGCTATGCCTCATCCTCGTGCCACCTCGCCATCAACCGTTCGGCTGCTCCGAAGACCCCCCGGTACCACTTCCCCGCCTTTTTTGCTGCAGTGGACCACAGCGCGGTCTCAACTCCAAACACGAAGGGGGCAAGTTCAGTTGACCCTTCGGTGGCTCGGAACTCCCTAAGGTCTTCGGTTATGCATACCATGGTATATGACTAGTCTTGAACTGTCCGCCAGGTCTCGGGTTTTCCCCTCCAGCCATCCTCCCGAATATTACCCGACTGGGTGATCGCTCCTTGCTTTGCCGTGCCACGACCCCCTCAAAGAAGAGCCGCCGTTTACGGATGGCCGTTTCGATGCTCTCGCAACGTGTCATCTTGAGGGCCTGCGCGTACGAGAGGGTGGTGTGGTCAGTACGAAGTCGGCGCTGGAAGCCAATGACTCGCAAAAGGACTTGGTGGTGAGCCGTTCGAAGTTTGGCTAAGTTTTCCGCTCTGAGGGCCCACGTCACACACCCGTACAGCAGGGTCTCAATCTCCTCGGCCTTCAGCATTCGGACTTTCAGGCTCAGGGGGGCGGTCGTCCTATCTTGGACCCCTTGGTAGCTTACAAAAACCCTGAGGTCGTCTGCTAGACAATGGGCCCAGTTCTTTTCTGGTCGGCCTGATCCTGGGTTCTCCCCACCGGCCGTGTGTTCGAACGTGACCCGGCGGGTCAGCCGCTCTCTCTTCTTTGCTTGTCTCATGTATTATCTTCACCCTTCTTCGTTCTCTTCCTATGATACTACTAACAGACGTAACTCAGACCCGGGGTCACACAGCAGGCTCTCCTTCCCCCTCCTCCTCCCTACTACGGTTCGTACCTTCATTTTTATTTCGAGAAGACTTGAATAATAATCATATATCTCCCCTCGTAGACTCGCGTCAAATTTCGCCTACCCACGTTACGCGCCCTCAGACCCACAAGCATGAAAATGGAAACGCGAAGTCTAAAAAGTTTTTTTTCAAGAACATTTGCTTTTGGAGAACTGCCGAAGATATCCTCCCCCGTACCGCCGCTGTGGGAAACAAGGGAAATAGAAAGAAAACAAAACAAAACAAAAATAAATATATTTTTTCTATTTTTTTTCAAACGACTGAAGGCGGCGCACGTAGTTTTTTCTCGTTGCATTTTGTCAACACGCTGATAAAAACCAGCTCGTACGACGATAGACCTTAAATCCCGACATAGACTCAGGTCACGACTAACCCGCTTGGTGTCGGGCAAGACCAAAAAGTGTAGATGACGGCCTCGAAGATATCAGGTGGACCTATGGTCTAGGGGGCGAGAGCTTGCCGACGGTGTCCTACGCTTTTCTCGCAAACCTGAAGAAAAAACATTTTTACCCAATCGACACGGATCGAGATTTTTTTGTCATCCGTTTTGTGCACACCAGCGGCCAATTGCTTTTTCATCATACTCGTGCCCGGCGCCCGCCACATATCACCGGCCATTGTGTGAACACGGTGACCCTAGGGTGGGTCGGAGCTCCTCACGAGCGCACTCCGTTCAGAATTCATGACGCAGTCGTTGGTTTAGTCGATCGATGTCTGTCGAGGACTCGGAATCTCGCCGCTTCAAAGTAAACATCCGCCTGAAGTTTTTCTGAAGCCGATCTTGGCCCAATATCGGTCCCAGATTTGCTCTTTTCGGTGCTTTCCAAAAGTTTGGAGGTTTCCATTTTAAGAATCGTGCTCATAGCAAGCTGTAAAGTGTGGCGGTTATCTTTTGGAAACTCGAGCTGTTTACGGGAACTTTGCGTTTCCATTGGCATAGGTCTCAGCAGTTGATTCCTTTTTTTATTTTCGAAGATAAAGAAATTATCACCACGGTGGACTTTAAACTCACGAAATCAGCTCCGAGGGCACCACTGAGCCATCGAGGGGACCGGCCTCACTACTTATTGACGTGCTGTGTGGTACGTGTTCTGTGTTCTCCCACCAGGGAAGAACGCAAGAGTGCACTGCTGCGACCAAATCTATCGGTACGCAGCGTAGACGCGCAGCAGGCAGTGCGAGTACTCGGTAGTGTCTGCTGGGTCGCCTTTCGTACTAGGATTGTCGGTACAACACACACACACACAGTTGGTACATACAAGAGCGGGCTTAACCGCGGTGGGTTGACGTCCGCCTGCGGCTCTGCGCATGCCCGTAGTGGTCGTGGATGCAGCCATATCGAGGCCTGAAAATGCGTCAGACGTGCAAGGTGGTGCATTCAGAAACGCCCCATATGGTTGAGTCAGGTGGAGCAGAGGAATGACAACGAAATCACCCTCCACCCTACGCAGAGCTTCAAATATCAACAGGCTGAAAGCGCCACGGAGCTGCGTATCCGGATGGTTGCAATACAGCTGCGCAGCAGCACGATGGATGCGAGGTCGACATGGTCCTCAGTCGTGTCTACGGCAATAAGCTCATGCCTGGTACCCTAGTAGCCCTGACCTGCTGGGTGCTACTCGCGCACTCGGTATCATACGCCAGTCTGCCCGGTTCTCATGTTCATGACGGGTTTTCACATGCGGCCTAAATGTAGGGATTATCCTGGGCGAAACGAAGCCCGCCCGATGTAGGCCTTGGCCCCTAAAGCTTTCACAGACCAGCGATAGAAGGCGCCGTGTCGCGTGTCACCCTCTAGGTGGATGCCCGCTTGACCCACTAGGCGGGAGCATCCGGCGTCTCGCTGTACCGTATTACGGGGGACCATAGTTAATAGGATCAAATATTGTGAGTAAAAACAGGTAAATATGTAGGTTTTTGTGTATACCATAGGTCCTATTAACTATGGTCCTCCGTAATAGTCCAAATCGAAGGCAGGACAACGACGGCGGCAACAAACTTTTCTGAGCTCGTAAATCCTGCTGGTTGGTGTGTAATGGAAACGCGGGGCCACAAGTGCAGTATCTTGGGGAAATGGTATGTACGCGGGGCAAAGGCATGACAGAGCGGGGTTTTTTTTTCGAGCTCGTAATCCTAGTAGTTCAGGAAATTGGACCTTTGTCAAGAGGCCGATGAACATTGAACATGTGCCTACAGTATGTCGTACGTAAGTACGGCTAACCAAACAGCCCGCTTTTGCGGTCTGCTCGCACAGCAGTAAAATTGGTGCGTGACCACACTGGTTTTGAAAGCACCAAGTTGCCTAGAGCACCACAAACAGGACAAGACTATCTCTACTCGGTTGGCACGGCGGCGGCATTAGTAATATCACGGTGCTGCCTGTTTTCGACAGTGGGGGGGGGGGCGATTGCTTCATTAACCTTGATCGGCGCGAGGCGGCCTCGACAAACAATAACCTTCACCGCGCTCGTATTCCACCCAAAAGCGCAGAAGTTTACAGAGATGGAATCAGTTTTTCAGAGGCACCGAGCTGGCTAGAGCACCAACACTCAAGACAGCGTGAGACCTACCCGTCTGGTGTGGCGGTAACATGAGCAGTAGAAAGATAATACTGCTGGTGTTCAGCCGTGGCGGTTCCGGCAGCTGCCACGGTCGTGAACGGCGTGAGGTGGTCTCTAGAAGGATAAATCCATTTCTGGTCGCAAGAGATTGAATCAGCATCTTCAGAACAACCGAGCCCGCTCGAAAACACACACAAGGCACGACAAGCCCCACCCGGTTGCTGCAGCGGCAACACGATGAGTAGCAATAACAAGACGCTACTGAATCGTAACAAGGGGTGCGACGGCTGTGGCGGTCACTTGTGCTGTCTGCTGCTGTCGCTGACCAAACACTCGGCCCTCTACGCTCGACTGCAGTGGCTTTTGTCACTTCGGAAACAAGCATTTTTGTTTTTAACGCAATAGTACTTGTACTAAAATGAAAAACAGCCGTTTAGTTATATCCGGGTTGTTTTGCGGAACAATCGCGCAAACGGATGATTCTGAGGAGCCGGCTGCTCTTCTTTAATGGGGAAGCCCTATATTACTATACAATTTTAAGTTATTTTTTCATCAAGCGTGGATGGCAGTAGTGTGGTATCGCCGGTGATGTAGTCATCAACACACACAGAACGGCAGCGGCAGCCTGCGAGCAATAGCACCATGCCAGAAATACAGTTAGCGAGCGGCGTGACACTGCCCGAAAACAATTCCTCGGCGGGAAGCATGAACTGATCTGAGCACCTCAAACCTCGCACTCGCTCGCTCGCTTACAACCCCAAACAACGCGAACGGGCCTACAGACGGACGGACCATGGGGTCTGGCGTTCGCGGTTGTGGTGATGGTGTTGGTGTATTGGTAATGTTGTGGTGGTGGTGTTGATGGTATTGGTGTTGATGGTGTTGGTGGTGTTGGTGATGTTGTGCTGGCGCTGTGCTGGTGTTGTGTTGGTGTTGATTCTGGTGAGGTTGATCGTAATGGTGGTGCTGGTGTTGGTGCTTGTGGTGGCGATGCTCATGGTGACGATATTGATGGTGGTCATGGTACTCGACGGCAGGTTTCGACGTGGACTTCCCCGCGATGGTCAAGGACCCGGCGGTGATCGCCTCAATGGGCTACACCGGCAGGAGCTTCCTGGAGGGCAAGGTATCCATCGCGCGTTGGTACAACAGAGACTCTGGGATCATGGTGGGCAGCGTGGTGTTCTCCGAAGATTGTGAAGGGCCGCCGGGTGAGTGAATGCAGTGACACGAGTGACTGAAGCATCACGCCGGGAAGGTTTTTGCGCACCCGTGAGACGCGGCGGGCTGTGTTCGCGCTCTCGTGAGTGGGCGGTGATACGCCACGCTCAAAGTTGAGCAGCATCGAACCAGTTTGGTTAATTTTTTCAGTCACGGGTGACGAGGTGATGAGGCGACGCAACGTACTCGTGGAGCTAACCCAATGAGGCAGTACCTCACTACTTGATTTAAATGCTTTACGTATACTTGTTGCAGTGATCATAGTTTTAATCAGTAAACTAGTGAAAAAGTACGGTAGCACCTGGTTTTAGTAGCGGTGATCAAAAAACAAATACCCGTGTTCTCTGCTACGGACGGTGGAAGTGCAGAATGACGATGAGAGGAGTAGCTTTCGTGATTTTCCCAAGCCTTGATAAAGTCGTGACTTGGCAACGCTCGCTCAATGAACGACCCAACGATGTGATGATTTTGAGGAAGTGTGATTTTGTTTCTTGCTCTGTTGATAAAATAGCAGGGCATTCCTCGGGACGCCTTTTCGACTCCGGGACAATATCCCGCGGGGCTCGGTTACCCCGGGACTAAACGGTACTAATTGTATGGGATATGACACCGCGGGACGTGTTTGTGCCGGAACGGGATTACACTTTGTCGTGACGCGGAAGCGGGATATTATAGTTTGTGCGAAACGCGTTTGTGCGGGAACGGAATTTCATATTTATCACCGGACCGCGGGATTTCATGCTGACTCCGACTGATGTGTGGTGCATCCGACGCCTTCACACGCCTCATAAGAAGCGTGGCCCAAATTCGTTCGTTGTGGGTTGGTATGGGGAGCTGTAGCTGTGCGCAAATGAAGTCTAAACGTTCGGTTGGGGGTTGTTTTTATCTCTTTTCGTGCGGAACGTGTTTGTGCGGGAACGGGATATAATAATTCGTGCGGGACGCGTTTGTGCGAGAACAGAGTTTACACTTTTCCGTGGCACGAGAGCAGGATAGGATATAATTTGTGCGGGACGAGTTTGTGCGAGCATGGGATTTCACAGTTATCAACGGGCCACGGGATTATCCCGAATCCCGCACACAACCGCGGGATAAATCCCGAGGAATGCCCCTGTAAAATAGGGTCCCCCTACTCTTGATGGAATGTTTTGCCTTCTTGTGACTCGTACGTGATTGCGCACAGCGTGGAGAAGACAATCGCCGTGCGACCCACGATCCGTCTTTCGGACATAGAATGCGCGCCATGTCGACAACCAGAAAGAGAGAGAGAAAAAAGAACGAAATAACGAAAGGAAGAAAGAACGTCGGGAGCTTGGTTGGCACAGCAACGTGGGCCTTACCGCCGAGGCAGTGCTGCCAGCTGCTAGGTATACATTAATAGCCGTTACACATGTCAACGGTTTATATAGTAACACCATTTTAGGTGCATGGCATTGTTGCCCAGTGACCAATGAGAGAGCTGCCTGCCAGGTCCTATAGCGCTATAACACAGTGTACCGTTCTGCTCTGCAGATATCGACGGTACTCGAGGTGGACAGACCCCTCCCCCCCTTGATGCCATACGTAAACCCGACGCCGAGAGCCACATCGTAGATTTGAGGACGCGCTGTCAGGCTGAAAATCAGCACCACGTCAGCAGGTAAGTATCTGAATACCACCAAATACCATTCAAGGTGTGGAAAGTCCCGGTCTGCAATTCTAAAGCATGTAACTTGTGTCTTCGGTAGCAACCGCAGCAGCAGGCAGCAGGTCCACCCGACCTTTTTCACCCGCATCGTTTCCTAAATGCCCTCTCTACGCAAACTCAAGAACCGCACGAGAGCTAAAAAACAATCAATTGTTCCCGGTCGCACACAAAAGGCGTGGCTCACGGAGGTGCGGTGGCTGCGGTGCTTGACGACATTATGGGCACCATGGTCTGGCGACTGATGGGGTTTTGGAAAGCCGGCATCCCCACGCTGCAGCTGAACGTTAGCTACCGGGGGGCCACCCCCATGGGGCGCCAGTTGCGCTTCGACACCTACATCGCCGAGCAAAAAGGTCGCAAGGTACGCTGCTTCAGTAACGGCAACGAGGGTAATGACAACAAACAACGTTAGTAACGACGTTAACAACAATAACAACAACAGCAGCAGCAGCAGCAACGCTGTCGCACGATATTTCTATACTGCTGTATGACTTGACCAAACTACGCCCCCCACCCGGCGGCGGCAATGCGAGAGCAGCAACCCAGTATGCTACATCAAAGTGAGGTGGACATTTTTACCCGCCCCTCCCCCAAACACGTCACGGTGCTTCGCGCTTTGTGCAAGCAAAGTCTGCCTGGTCGGTGAAGAACCGACGTGCCCCGTCTCGGCATTGTGGGGATGCGAGGGTTTATGGTCATACGACTTCGGCCATGCATGAGATCGAGTATCCCCCCCCCCCACTCACGCGCTTCCTAAGGACACTTGCACGAGCATTCACGTTCCTCTCGCTGTCGATCAGCAGGCCGTATGTGTTTCCATTTTGTTTGTATGTGTGTATGTCTCGGTGTGCATGTGTTTCTGTGTTGTATGTTGTTATGTGTGTGTGCTATGCGTGTACCCGCATGTATGTGTATTGTGTGCGGAGTGTCTACGTAGAGCAGCATCACGCTCACATCCATCGTGTCGGGTTTTTCCGTTTCCGTTCTAGCCGAGCTACGTAGCTAAGTTCAATCTCTCGTGTGCACCTCCTGATCGTGCGAGCGTTTGCCTCCGCACAACGGCTCGGGCCCAGACCAACGAACGGGCTGTGGCTGCCCGCCTTGGGAACCCCGGGCAGGCAAGCCTGTGCCAGGAGTCGGCAGCTCGTCTCCGCATTTTTTTGGGGCACTTTTCTTTCTCCGAGCATTCTTCGTTCGTCACCCCCTTCCCACCCCTGTCTTCCCCTCCGTTTCCTTTCCCCTAGAGATAAAACGGCAGATGACCCCGCTGCTGCAACAGCAGTGCTAAGACTCTCCCCTGCGGTATCATAGAAACGTCTTATCCCACCGCTCTCGCTCCCCAGCGTGGTACCTATTCATCTGAAGTGAGCGAACCTAACTTAAACTGAGCGAACCTGAGCTAGTCTGAGCGGACCAAACCTGCACTGATCGGACCTGTCCTGGGCTGAGCCGAGCTGAAAGAAAGCGGACCTGACCTGAACTGAGTAGATCCGAGTAGACCTGACCTGAGTAGAGCTGACCTGAGCAGACCTGACCTGAGTAGAGCTGACCTGAGCAGACATGAGCTGAGTAGACCTGAAACAGCGAGATCTGACCTGAGCGGGCCTGACCTGAGCAGGCCTGACCTGAACAGGGCTGGCTTGACCTGAAAAGGCTGATCTGAACTGGTCTGACCTGAGCGGACTGACCTGAGCGGACTTAATCTGAAACAACGTGACCTAAATACCTGGCCTGAGCAGAATTGACCCGATCAGACCTGACTGAGCAGACCTAACCAGATAATATTTGGCCTGAGCAGACCCGAATTGAGCCATATTTAAAATGAGTAATCTCACCTGGGCAGACCTGAACTGAGCGAGCCTGAGCTTCATAACAATGAAATTTCTTGATCGACCGACTGCCCCGGTCCTCCCGCAACCGTCCCGAACCACCCGGAATTCCAATCAAGGTGACGCCCAAGGTAGTGCTGCGAGACCCTGCGTCGGGCCAGGTCTTGGCCGAGGGGGAAGGCCTCTTCTATGCCAGGAAACCGCCACCGCCACCGCAGCTATCGCTAGGGCACCCCTCTCCCGCTCACAAGGCGGACAGGGCGGCGCCATCCGCTTCGCCGGTCGGACTACGAGGCGAGGTGGCGGGCGGGCGACCGGCAAAACCGGGAGTACCACTACCACCGCCGCCGCCGCCGAAGCCGCCGTCGCTGCCGATGCTGGCTCGGACGCTTCCAGGGGTGCATGAGAGAAGACGTCCAAAGACGCAGCCGATACAGCAGGCCGGCACGAAATCGTACGACGATGCTCTCCGGGATTTTGGCTCCGACAATCCGAGCGCTGCCGCGAACCTGGTGGCCTTCCACCGCGGTGACAGCGGCAGCAGCGGCGGCGGCGGCGACTCATCCGTTTTCCAAAGGTCCAAGCTCTAGCGGCACCGCGCACGGAGCGTGGGAGCGTTGTTTTTCCGAGCATCGAGGCTCTAACGACGCCACGCCCAAGAGCGTGGTAGCATCATCCACGCGGGGCGATGGTTGATGCTGCCGCCTCTCTGTGAAATTTGATGACGACTCATGAGACGCTTATGTTATTATGATAGCTTATTTTCGCCCTGAAATCTATAACCCCGTGGTCTCAAAAACAGTCTAAAAGCTGCAATGTCTTGCGTGTCAGTACCGCTTTCGGTAGCATATGACGCCGCGTAGCTCTCCGAGTGGTAGTAATACACGGAACGTCGTTTTGTACGTGGTATTCTATTTATCCTTCATGCGTAATACACGTAGTGACGTTTTATCGGTATCGGATTCTTTTCATTGGGCATGAACAACGGCTGAAAAAAAAAGTTAATTGTTTCTGTTTTTGTCTCGTATTACATTACGTTCATGGCGGATGCTCGTTTTTTCATGTGTTTTTGTCGTCACCGCGCTCCGTTGTGTGACTTGTGCTGTAGGAGGGCCAAACCCGTCGAGTGTGGAACTTGACCGCAGGGGAGGGTGTTTGTTATGTCGCCCTGGTTGGTTGGATTGGTGATCACGCCACGGCCTTGAAAAGGAAACCACAAGTAGAAACAGCAGAGGGTGGTGGTCTCAAGGTCGTGACCCTTCCCCTCGCGTCTCTCCTTCTTTCTCTCGCTCTTTTGTATTTTCGGTTTCATTCTCCTGTCTTGCGTGCGTGCGTGCGACTGCTGTTGTTCCCTAGAGGGCGGCCAAAACGAAAATGCGAGTCGATCGTTTCCTTAAATATATTTCCATTGATTAGGGTGGTTGAGATCGACTCAATTCGGTTATGTAGTTCTTGGGTTAGAACTATCCCGATCTACGACAAATTTGCATTTTCCTAAGGCTGTAGCCGAAAATTATCGAACTGACCATTTCGACTTAATTTTTCCATGGGTTGGGATTGTGTCTCTGGCAGGTAATCAAACGGGGCAACTTTGGTTGGCCGGGACCTCCGGATGAAATACACCAGGTCAAGTAATATAGTACGTAGGCAGCAGTTTCACATTGGCTGGTTGTGCCGATGTGCTTCATATGTATATTTTCTTGCTGTAGCTGCTGTGTGTTGTTGCTGACGCAGCCTATTGGATGCCTCGACGCTTCTTGGGGGGTATACCCAGATGGGCTACAGTAGGGGGCCTCTGCCAGTACTAGGGTGTTTGCAATGCCCCAGCAAAGCATTCTGACGAAAGGGCATCAGGAACGTCCTCGCAGAGGTGCCACTTATGGTGACGATGACGGGCACTCACCCGCCGGTGGGTGCACACCGAGCGTAGTACACGCCGCGTCTACTTGCGGCTGTTGAATTACTCGACCGTATCAAGGTGTGGTATCGCGAAGAGGTTGGGGGTGGTGGCGGTGGGAGAGCGGAGATAGGAGTGGTGGTGCTTGCCCTCGTTGTTTGACGTGCCTACCATTAATACGTACACGTACGTGGCCAATCTGTGCGGCTTGCCTGGTGTTTTTGTTCTTTTTCTGAAACAAGCCCGGAATTTTGCGGCGACCGTGTTCTCATCCCCAAGTTTGGGTTGTCGCTCTCGGGCTTGCGAATGTTATTTTCAGCACGGTTAGGTTCTGATGGTTGGGGTCATCCCACGGCGGTTAGAGGTTGTGCGTTTTTTGCCTCCTAGGGCACTACTTTCTTACCGGTTGACTATTAATAGTATATTTAGTTTACGACTATTAATAGCGCATTGAAACGTTCCCTCATATGAGGAGCTCACAAAAAATGGCACCACCTCTACCCCATGGCGTTGCTTTTTGATGTGTTTGTACCTATTTTCCTATCCAACTGAATTCGGTGATCGCAAACACCCTATAATACGAGTATCGTATTGCGTGCATGTTTATCGTTTGCGTTTATTACCCTATTGATAGTTTGTTTGGTGTTCAATGTTGGATGCTTGCGCGTTTTCTCCGGTTGTCACGAAGGGCCTGTAGTTGCGCAACCCTGCGCACCGCGTGCACTCTTGCGTCTCCGCATTGTGAACGACGATTTTCTCGACTTCTCGCTCGTATTGTTTTTCGCTTCCCCTGTCAAATCGCAGCGGCGATATCGGGCAGGGCCGACTCATTGTAGTACGTCTGGTTGAAAGCATACTCTAATACAAATGATTTACGTGTAAGAAAACATTGGTTGAATCAAGTTGCAGGCGGTCCAGGAAGGAGTATCGCACAGACGACGGCCGACGAGGGCTTTTGGGCTGCACATTATTTATTGGTTAGCAAAACGAACACATACGTACAGTACGGACTCATGAAACGAGTTTTACGAGGAAGTGGGTCCCCTTCAGATTGTCAGAGCGGCCGCATGGTCTCGAGACAACGATGTAGAACATGGCATCTACCACCAGTGGCAGTCACGTTAATAGCAGACTAACGATTGATCCATTAGCGCAAGGCCCGTTGGACCACCCCTGAATCGTTCGGCCGCTTCTGTACACGAATCGCGGACCCCCCCCCCCCCCCCCAATGGTGCGCCCGCTGGAGACGTAGCTGTTCGCGAGCGAAGTTACAGAAAATAACAGGCGGTACGCGTACGGCAATGCAAACCCGGCGGCATGTACTGGAATTGTACCGCGTACCTTAATTTCTGATACCTGGCATTTTTCTTCCCAGAAAACACCCCGAGCATTTAATTACAAGGCGCTTACCGGTATATCCATCCTTGTAGGGGCATACTACATCGTTCATACACAGTAAACGATCGCATGTCGTCCTAACGCGCCCCTCCCCCGGTCTCGACCAGGCGGACGGGACAGTCAGGATGGCCGCAATCATCGCTCACCGAAGTATGAGCCTCGACAAGATTGATCTACTACGACTTGTACTTCAATACGCCCACCGTGATAACTAATAATCCTGTTGGGACCTGAGAAGGCACTTGGAAGTGGAACTTGGTGAACTGCGACTACTTCAAGACGCCTATATACATGCACAATTTTGAGATTTTGAGAGTCGAAATGAGGACGGTTACAGCATCGTTAATACGTATATAGCAACTCGGCGCTGCTGGCCTAGGGGGCGCCACATTTAGTACCGCAACTGCATTGCGAGGGCTTTCCCAGCCAGTCCGCAGCATGGTCACGCCTGCACCATTAACCGCTAACCCTAGATGGTTGGTGAGACCGCGCTCCTCTAGTTTCTCGGGCGTTACACATGGGCCCCGAAAGAGAACTAATGGGCTATATAACGGTACAGACAGCTCGGTCACCGTTCTGTAGCCGCCCCTTCACGGCGAGGTTACTAGCTCGAGCTTATTCTCACCTAAACGACGGGCTGTGGACAACATAACGAAAAACTAAAAGCGAGAGCCATTCCATCAAAAGCACGATCACCGCAGCGACATTAGGCGCGCACCCCATCACACCACATAACAGAACAAGAAAAAAAGTTCGTGGCTAAGCAGCATCCGAGCCCAAAAGAACGAACAACGCTGCCTGATCGCTCAAGTAGGCGCCGACGGAGCAACCCACTGCACCGCCCTTGCGGTAAGGCAGCAACAGCAAATAATCAAAGAACGTCAGACGATAAAACAAACAACATTCTACACGTGCCACAGCTGCAGCAGCAGCCGTATGGCAGCCAAGGGTGCCAGGAGACCGCGGCTTGACCCCTCGACTGACCACCCCCTGCACAAAAAAGTATTTTAAGGTCTAAAGAGGCCGTGACACACCAGAGTTGACCGGTCTCCTGACCTCTCTGATGGCACCAACGCACACACCGAGCCACCAAAGAACATCGACCGGCCGTCCCGATATCCCGATGTGGGTTGCCTTGTCACTCCACGCTTCCGCGTATACGGTACATCCTGCTGCCCTTCATCTGGAGAGCGTCGCGGGGATTTCACAATACGCGCCGTTAGCGGGGGGTGTTCGAAAAAAAATGTGACGGAAAATAATCAAAAAGCCGATTTGTGTTTGTGGGTACATAAAGCAGTCGTAACAGAGTTAACAGGCGCATATAGTCGCCGACTACACACTGTAGTAGAACAGCCTCTCATCCATTGAATACGCACACCCACGACCATCTGTTGCTAAATCTGGCCAGCTCGCCTCCCTTTCCCCCCCGACCCCCCAATCCCCCCTTATGGCCATACGACTACGGCAGTGTATGTTATCGAGTACACCCCCCCCCCCGTCCCACGCCCCCTATCCCTACCCAAGCTAGGAGAATACACGTTTGCAGACAGAAACACGCATCCACCAAGCCAACTCCGCTCCACTAGGCTCCCCTCCACATCACTCACCTCGACGCGTTTGAGGTGCGCCGCCGACAGCAGCAGCGTTCGGGACAGCTCGCCCTGGTCGATGATAGCCGTGATTTCGTCCACAGTGAGCAACAACTCTGACGGGGTTTCCAGTCTAGGAGTGGCGTAGGCGTTAAGATTTCGGATGGCCTCGTTGAGGATACTCCTAGACACTTGGATGGTTAGGAATGTAGGCGCCTGCATGCGTCAGAACGCACGATACGTAACAGCAACGAGTTCGCAGCAGCGGCAGCAGCAGCAGCAGGAGGTGCACACGGACCGAGCGTAAAACATAGGTATGGGGTTTTCTAGCGATAGAGAAAGGGTTGACGACAAGAAAAACAAGAAAAAATGGTGCAAACGATTTGCCCCGTTCCCTTCGACACACATGATAACTGGCACTGGCACTGCTGTAGGCTACCTGTGTTTACGTGTGACTGGATAATTACCCGTTGATACACGGCACAAGCACACACAGTGCGACACAAGCAAGCAGAGAACAACCAACCAGATACCAATCCAATCAACCAAACAAACCAAAAAGAAACATAAGAGTGCTATTAATAGCCACCCCCCCCCCTTGACCCCTCCAATGGCCCTTCTTACCCTTGCGTACTCCTCCTGCGACACGAATTCCAGCGGCCCATCGCCTCTCAACGCTGCTTCCGCCTCTCCCGACACCTCTTCCTCCTCCCCGCCACCCCCCTCCTCCCTCCCCGCCTCTTCCCGGAGCTCCTCGTCGACAACATCCTCCGCCTCTTCTAGCCGCCGCCAACAGAGCGCGGCGCTCACGGCGGGGGGTTCGCTTTCAAGACCCTGCGCGAAAACCGCGGTGCGAGGAGGTGACGACAGCTCGGGAGTTCGGCAATCGTCGTCATCCTCTTCCTCGTGTTCATCATAGCCGTCGCCATAGTCACTACCGCCGCCGCTGCCACCGCGGTCGAACGTGTTGCCATTTTCTTCTCCGCCGGACATATACCGGCAGCTAGCACTGCTGCCACTACCGCTACCACCACTAACATCGTTGCCGCCGTTGCCGCCGCCGCGGCGGCTGCTGTTGCTCGCGCGCGAGCCGCCATACATCGCAGACAACGTCGGAGTCCGATGCATCTCCCCGTCAGACCGTGCCGATCCGGCGAAAGAGCCGGGGACGCTGTCACTAACCCCGCCCCCACCGCCGCCGATGCCGCCGTCGCGCACGGAGATGTCGTGAAGGTACCGCGGTGACGGCATCGGCGGTCTGTCCACCGCGGTCGTCGTGAGTTCATCATCGATGTACAGTAAAACGCAGGCGCAGGACGACCACAAGATAGGAAGGGTACAGGCTGGCGGTCATGATGAGGCACAAGACGACCAAAAAATATAAACTGCACCGACAATCGAAGATCAAGAATAAGGTAAAACACCCGTGCCTGAACAGTTGCGTATGTAGCAGGCGGTTATCACTCACGTGCAAGGCGTTTCGGGGCTCGGGGCTTGCTCGCTCTCGTGCCCACGTCCCCTCCCCGGAGCTGGCAGCGACTCGCCGGAAGCCTCTCGCGGGAAAGGGACGGCGGACGCTGGAGACTCTTGTCTCCAGCACTCGTCCCGTGGGCCCGTCGACCGCCCACCGCCCCCGCGAGGACCTTCATCCTTTCAGAAGAAAAACGCCCAAGCAAGGGGATCGACGGTAAACGATTAAATACCTACGGTAGCTGCTGTGAATCGGAGCCGTTTACGCGTAGCTCAAGCGGATTGATTCAATCGACATCGGAATTAAAAAATCGAGCCGATGGTTAGCCGACACATTATTCACTCCTTTTTTTACCGGCTACATTGGCCCCGTCACCAGCCGCCTGTGGGGGAGGGGGGGGGGGCTCTTGCGCCCGATGAACCAACCGACCTTGCCGAAGTACGATTAGGTATTCGATAGAACTCTCGCTCCGATTCACAACCCTGCACAAAAATGAAACCCTATCTATCACAAACTGCTCTATTGCAAACATGTCTCAGCTCTCATTCCAAGCAAATTACATGGTTTATCCCCAATACCATGCGCGTAGTTATCTGCAGAGTACGTGGCACTAACTAATAACCCGTTTGGGACTTCAGAGGGGACAGGCGTCGAAAAAAAGTGACGCTCACGGCATCGGCCACACCGAAAAGCAGCCCAGGCTGGCTACGGGGGCAGGGCACGCTCGCCAGAAGTGCAACATGGTGTACCCAGGGAGATGTACGGCACACGCACAACACGGTGGTACCCGTACTGCTGCACGTTCTTCCTATAAATAGTCGCTTGATAAATTTGCGGTCGGTGTTGTTTGTTGGTAGCTACCATACTACAACCAATAAAAAAGGGCCAAGAAGCTCTTTTTTGGGCCAGGCTCGATTCTTTTTTGTAAGGCAGGGTCTTGTCCTACACCAACCTCAGTGTGCACAAACAGTTTTTTTTCTTGTTTTTCGGGCAAAAATGTCTCGCCAAAAACAAAATCCCAATTTCTTGCGTAGGTACAGTCGCGTGCATTATACCGTAAAAACGACCTTTATCTATAGACTACGTATACAGCACACATGGTTCAGTCAAATGCCAACTAGGTTGGCCCCAAAAACGGGCGTGTATGCAGTTGCAAACGGGTTACTCAACCTCTTTGCTGTGTAACTGCAAAAATCATCCAGCGTCGGACGTAGTATAACTCTTGAAGAATAAAACGCCACCTGCCCATTTGGAAACCCACCTCGGCGGGTGCGCGCCCGGGGGTCGGACATGATGGCGTACTCAGGGAGGGGGAGTCGCCGTCCTCCTTCTCCTCGTCTTCCGCATTAACCCGCGCCACACCGCCGCCGCCGGCGCTGCCGGCTCTCCTGCTGAAAAAAAATTGCAAGTCACCGATAAAATCGTTTTAGAGCGAGCTCAAAAATTGAATTCACGAAACACATCAACGGAGGTACTCCTATCCATACGACAGGAATACTAATCTGATGTTCATATAACTATAATAAGTATTGATATTAATAATACCAATAGAGCACTACAAAAAATCATGGGTGCATTCACGAACAAGGACCACGCAAGAAGCCGGAGCGACGCCAACCACGGGCGAGAAAGCCAAACGGGGGACACGTCGTTTCACCCCCGCCCCCTCCCCACGGAAATCGCCCCACCTCCCTGCCCCGCCAACCAACTAACCAATGCTCGACCAGTGCTTGATATGAACGGAAAAATTGTAGTTGAACCTATTGTGTAGAACGCCGCTACAAAAAGGAGAGGAGGAATCAACGAATTGAACAAAACGAAACAAATAAAGAAAAAAACACCGAAAATATTCGAAACAAAACAAATGGGGGAGCTCGGCCGGTACCTGGGGGTCTCGCGAGCCGCATTTCCGACGCTCATGGCCGCCTCCATCAGAGACCGGCCAACCTCCGTTTTCATCGGCGAGCTCAAGACGGGAACAGGGGAGTCGACGGAAACTTCGCTGCAGTGTCAGGAGGGAGGGAGGGAGGGACGGAGGAAGGGAGGGAGGGAGGAAGGGAGGGAGGGAGGAATCATTGAGGAGGGGGTGAAGACGCTTCGTTGTTCTCTGGAGCGTGTCTTCGCGCCGACTTCAGCTCTTCCCGGCCTGCGAAAAACACATTCCTTTCGCACGCAAGAAACGCTCAAGAATAGCAAGGCCAAGCGCGCATGCACGACACAATAAACAAAACGGGGACGAACAAGAACAGAAACAAATGACACCTATTAATAAAAAACAGGAGAATAAATACAAAAACAAGAGAAAACCGTTCATGCGCGCTGCACTCAACGCTCTGCACGGGGGTACGTGCCTGTCCGCGTCTGCCGCGCCGGACTCTTTCTCGCTTGGCGTCCACGGCCCATTTCCTCCAAGGCACGGCATCCGCGGCGTGGGCGGGTCAGACCTCCAGGGCGAAGCCGCCGTCATTCCAATCGTTTCCCCCCCGATCCCCCGGCCGTCTCCCGCCAGAGCCCCACCACCACCACCACCACCACCACCGCCATCGCTGCCGCCACCGATAGCGATACCAATGCTGGTACCGATGCCGCTACTGATACTGCTGCCCCGTCGGGCGGACAACGGCGTGTTCAGGTGGGGTGGTGACCAGCTGCTAGACACAGAAGACCTGGCAAACCCCACTCCTCCCGCTGCCGCCGCCACCGCCGACGCAGTCTCCCCGCCACTGCCCTGCTGGTGGTGTAGGCCTTGTTCGTCGTGGTTTCGGCCAGCGATGGCAAGGGCCGAGTGCTGGCCGAGGAGAGCCTCCAGAGAGCGAGCGGCGCCGACGGAGTGGTGGCCAGAGCCGCTCTTGCCTTGTCGCTGCTTCTCCAGTTGGTCCAGTCGAAGCATTTCGCGGGTTCCCTGTCGACGGAGCGTGAGTATATGTTTTTTTTTCAATGTTTTTCGGTTTTTGCGTTTTTGTGTTTCGTGCTTTTCGCGTCTTCTTTTTTGTGTGTTTTTTTACTCTGTGTGTTTTAGGTACACTACACATAGGCCAAGGGCACACAGCCAAAGGGTGTATGTGCATGTGTGAGATACACGAGACGCGGCGTGGGGGGGGAGTATAATGACCCCACGAAGCCAAAAATTCTCCGTCAAGACCACGCCAAGGCCACACCGACAGCACTCAAGGTACGGCAAACGCCGAGGTCTAGCCACTCTTCGCGTGCTGAAGAAGCGTACGAAATTCTGCATATAACAGCCTCCGGCAAAACACAAAACAAAGCGAAGCGAAAAATACGCGCAACCGAGCGTTTCACGCAGTTTGCGAAGCTGAGTATCGAACAATGCGCTCGACGCCGGAGCTTCCATTTTTAGCGGAGCATCGGTGAATCGGATCAACGTCACAGCTGCACTGTTGCTATTAATTGAAGCTGTTGGTAAAATGAAACTGTCGATACTAGTTGAACCTGTAGATAACAATTGACACCAGATCGTGATTAGAGTACGCAATATCCATTCGCACCCGCAACGCACCTCCGATATCTCCCAGTCGGCTAGTGTCGGTGTCGCCGGCGAGTCCTCGTCACCGTCCAGCTCCTCCTCGGGGACAACCGCGGAGGCTGGATGATGCACAGGAGTTGCAACAACAGCGGCGGTATCATCGACGACACCGGTCTCTGCCGCGCCTCCATGACCACTCTCAGCGGGGACCACTAATTCCCCTCCAAAACTGGCAAGGGTATCGCCATCGCCGGCCTCGTGGCCGTCCTCCTGCTGTCCCCCGGGGACGCTGTAAGTTTCTCCCCTGTCGTCCTGTGAGGGGGCGTTGCCTGTGTGTCGTTGGAGATTGAGAACAAGAAGCACGAAGGGGGAAGCTGCTAACGGTAAGGGTGACTGGTGTGCGATACAGTGCGGTGCGCTGAGTGGATGGATCGAGGCAGACCATAAGCAGGAGACCGGTCGGTAGGTCAACCGCGGCATTTATCCCTCAGGGGTGACAGAGCGTACATACCCAGTGGCGGCGTGTATGTAAAGGGAGGTATTGACCTTTTACCGTGGCGTGGAACAAAGCACCCCCCTTCGACACACGCCAAGAACATATACTACAATAGGCAACAACAGTAGAAACAACAACAGACACTCGTCAGCAACAACCGCAACAATAACAACAAATTACGGCATTGAGACCATAAAACAACGAAGGCGGCATATATTACGGGGGGCCATAGTTAATAGGACCTATGGTATACATAAAAACCTATATATTTAACCATTTTTACTAACAATATTTGGTCCTATTAACTATGGTCCCCCGTAATAGTACGAGTATGCAGGCGGGCCTTCCGTGAAGTAGCCTGAAAAAATACACCGAGCTATTGATGTATCGCACTCTCTACAAGATACGGGAGGGCAGGTCTCACGCCCCCCCCCCTCTTTAAAAACGCCTCCATAGTTCGGTGACACCACAACAACCGTCGTAAGAACTGATGCACAAAAACCCTTGAAAAAATAATAGCCCATTCCCAACTATTAATACGCGAAGTGAACAACATAGCGCTGTGTGACTTCTCGATTCACCTCCAGCAGCGTCGGAGCCGTCCCTCTGGTCCACGCCTCCACGAGTCGAAACCACGTCGTTCTTACGAGACACAGCAGTGTCGGCTCCGGACGGCAGAGCAAAACGTTTGCCGGGGGCAGCACCAGCGACCGTCGGTCGCACGTATCCGTACTACAAATACCGGAGGCATGTAAGAGGAAGGAGGCGAGCGGAGCAACGTGGGGGGGAGAGGATGGGGTGGGTGCTCCTTCCGCTAAACCGTGAGAAACTTTGGGGCATCACACGTACGGTATGATGCAGTGCACGGACAACAGCACGAGAGTTTTTCGCTTGGTCCCACACAAGAACGGAAACGAAAAAAATACGAACAAAAATATTGGGAAAACCAAAACGCGCTACTACTGTACGTACGAGTAGTCACTCGTGCGAGGGCGACGGCCAGTGATCGTCATCGCCGACGTCATCGTTGTTCGTCGCTCGTCTTGACGACGAAATGGGTGCCCGACGCCGAGCCTGTCTTCACCCCTCCCCCCTGGCGCCCCCTCCCTATCCGCCTCTCATGCCGCAAGGGCGATATAGGGGAAACAACAACAAATGGTACGTATATTTGTTCACTTCTCTGTTTTTCTATGTTTTAATGTTCCGGCAACTATATGCCATCTAACGTTTCCTCACCGCCGATAGCCTTTTTTCGAGGTCCGCGAAGGCCAGCTCGTTGTACTCCGCGAGCGCGTGGTACATTTCGGACACCTGGGGTTAGACGCGGGGGAGGGGGGGGGCGTGTCCCGTGGAAGGGTAGGCCAAGGAGAGGGATGGCGCGCGGATAGCAAAAGTTGTTGGGTTGCTGTTGTTATTTTGTTGTTGATGTTGCTGTTGTTGCCGGCATGATACAGCTGCTATTGCTTTTGCTGTTGTGATGATATCGTTTTTATTGCTGCCGTCGTCGTACGGAGGGGTGTATCTTCCAGATTCTCCTGTAAGCAGTAGGTCGACGGCACACCGTAAAACATTGCAATGGCGTGTCATTTGCCGAGAAGTTGGCAACTAAGACATACGCTGCGCGTCCGAACCGTTGAGCCCGGTGCGATCCCCAGGGAAGAATGTGGCTGCTTGGGCGAAGAGGCAACAACAAAATGTAGCCACGTTCACCGTGTCTTCACAACGTTACGGTTAAGGGTCGCGGCCCCCCTCTTGGGGTTTACTACGTATGCTACTACTGCTACTATTACTATTACTACTACTACTACTACTACTACTACTACTACTACTACTACTACTACTACTGTTACTGCCATTTCTACTACTGCTACTGCCATTACTACTACTACGATCACCACTACTATTATCTTACTAATTCTAAAATACGGGTTCTGTACCTCATCGATGGAGTGCTTCTCGGCTTGCACCAACGCCTCCGCGCCACGCAAGGCCTTGTCCTGCTCGGCAACCTCCGCGATGAGCTCCTTCGTCGTCACCTCCGGGCTTTGAGATTCCAGAGCTGCGCACAAAGTTCAACGTTCACAGCAGAATGATTGCAACAAGTAGCTTTAGCAGCGGCACAAGGCTAGCGGCAGAAGCAGCAGCTCTCAGTGAATAGAAGCAGCGTTGGCATGTGGTAGCAGCAATAACGGCAGGAGCAGCAATGTCAGGGCGGGCGCAATAACAGCAGGAGCATTAGGTTTCTTGATCATTTTCGAAACAAGCTAACAGACTACGACTACCTGCACTGTTGTGTACCAGGTACGCGCAAGAAATTCCGAAACCTGCTCCAAACTGTCATAGCAGGCACAGTGAAAAAAATAAAGTATTTATATGTTACAATTTTGTAGAAACAACATATCGCAATGCCCTTTCCGGAGAAGGATTTCATCCGGGAATGGGTCCCCAGTACCGGATGGAGGCCGTCCCTAAAATCGCATCCGAAAAATTCAGGCTCCAAAATCGCCATTTTTGGGTCTGTACGAGTTGCAAACCGGTTTTGCGGTCCGAAAACATTCATTTTCAGATTCCAAAATGCACCTCTAAGAAATTTCCCTAGTACCTGGCATCAAATATGCAACAGCAGGCAACGAGATCTATCCGCTGCCACCACCGCTTTCCAAATGCGGCAGCAGCAACGACAGCAGCAGATAGCTAGACGCAGCAACAACAAACACAGCAGGATAGCAGCAGCAGCAGCAGCTGTCAACAAGCACAGCTTCCATCTATATTTTGGGGCAATGTTAAACATCGGAACCGGCTCGATTGATACAACACTGCTACTAAAATGCTAGCTGCGTTCGTTGTGTACGGAATGACAAAAACGGTCGTGCGCACACTCGTACCACTGTGAACATGGTTTCATTGGTTCCCCGCCAGACCAATCACCAATAGACCGCGCCTGCTCGTGCAACTTCACGTAAGCCCAAGAGACGGAACGCGGACCGACGGAAAAACAGACCCAAGGGAAGGCTGACCGACAGAAACACAGACCAGCGGCAATGACCGCGACGTTACGAGGTACCAGATGCCAAATTCCAGACAATCGTACAAAATGCCTCACGTATGAGTACGAGTACTCCGATTAACAATAAGAGTCTACGGAAACGACAACGTACTTGCAGCAGCGTTGCACAGAGGTAGACTTCCGATGGCGTGCAATGACACAAAAAAACACCAGTAGGTCAGATCGAACGCCAACTTACCAGCAACACCAGCACACCAGCACATTCGACGTTCATTCGAGAACTCAAACGCAGACATTCTACAGCCGAGCTGAACATACGACTATAGAGTTAGTCCCGTTCGTCTCTACAGCTGCGGCTTTCTACCAACACTTGAGACAATACACACACACCCTGGAACACATTTCCGAGCCGAGTTTCGCCTAAGCCAAAGGGGGGTACACGGAACCAAACAGATGGCTTCGGCGTTTGCACCTTTCCCAATCGTCGAGAAAATCAATTCGAAGTTCGTCCGAGGGTGTGTGATATCTTATGACACGTGTTACACCAGGTATAGGACAATAAAACCGCAAGGTAGAGCTAAGCTGTGAGTCGGCAGGATTTCAATATAAATAACTATTTAATCGATTTATGACTATAAAACCGCTAAAGCTGTGAGCCGGCAGGATTTCATGACTAACGACTAATCAGTATGATAGGTGCCGTTAGCCAACAAACTGACGTTAGTCGGCGAGTCGGCTGGCGAAGCCAGCTGATGGCCAGCCGACTTGCCGACTAAAGCGAGCCAACACAGCCCTCCCCGGCCGAGGGGGTCCCGCCCCCAAAACCAAAAACGTATCCCACATTCTAACAGTCCTTCCTGGTGATACTGTAGACGTGCAAGTATGGAAACTCCATAAGTAGGATAGTCGGCACCCTAGGGAAACAACGATCCGTTGGTTCGACTATTATCTTGTTGGTGACTTAATCTGTGCCGACTCGCAGCTCTAAAAATCGAGCTCTTGGTATATACGACAGGTACAAGACAAAGTACTGCATATCCGAAGTGAGTTACGATGGTTTGCTCCATTTTCGGTAGCTTGTAGCTTTACTGTCTGTAGGTGATTAATAGCTACAGCAGTACACCGTTCCTCTGAGACCTATGCCAATGGAAACGCAAAGTTTCCATGAAAAGTTTGAATTCCAAAGATACGAGTCATAATTTTTCAGGTACAGCTTGCTATGGGCACGATTCATCAAACGGAAAGTTCCAAACTTTTCGGAAACCCCCAAGAAAAACAATCTAGGGCCGATGATGGGCCAAGATCGGCTTCAAAGTATCTCAGGCGGATGTTTAGCTCGAAGCGGCGAGATTCCGAGTGGCATCGATCGACAAAACCAACGACTGTGTTATGGATTCTGAACGGAGTGCGCTCGTTAGGGGCTCCGACCCACCCTAGGGGCACCGTGTTCACACCATGGCCGGTGGAATGTGGCGAGAGCTGGCCAGGCGTGTGATCGAAAAATACAATTGGCCGCTCGTGTGCACAAAACAGATGACAAAAATTCTCGATCCGTCTCGAATGGCAAAAATGAAAAAAAGTTTTTTTTTTCATGTTTGGGAGGATACCGTTGGACGCCGCCTGCAAGCTCTCGCCCCCTAGACCATGGACCCACTTGATATCTTCGAGGCCGTAATCTGTACTCGTTGGCCTTTCCCGACACCAAGCGGGTTGGCCGTGTGTGAACCTATGCCGAGACCGAGCGTCTATGGTCGTACGGGCTGATTTTTATCAGCGTGTTGACAATTTGCAACGAGAAAAAACACATTGCGCCTCCTGCAATAGTGAGAAAAAAACAAACTATTAATAACATTTTTTCCCTTTTTTCCCACAGCGGCGGTAAAGATATTTGATATTTTCGGCTCTTCTTGAAAGCATTTTTTTACAAAAAACTTTTTGAGCTCGTGTTTCCATTGGCTGACACCGCGATTGTTAACACGGCTGTGTCATAGTCGCGGTTGCTCCACCGCTGTCGTACAAGCAAGTGTCACACCAAATGATATCGACACGTACGTATGAGCATGTTTATTTGAAACCAAGTTAGCCAGGTACAACATTAGACAACGGCTGCGAATAGGCAGTAGTACCAGTACTACTATTAAATACTGTAGTCTACTGTCGTCGAGAGCTCTACTCGTAGACTCTACTATTAATATTCATAATAGAGCTCTACAACGCATAATCTTTGTACGGGTATAGTCTGAGAATACCCTACGCGTCTGTTCAACCGTTAACCCTACGAGCGGCACGCACTCGGGCATTCCTGCAGCAGTAGTACCTCGTACGGAGTTACACACTCGTACAATCATCTTCACATCATACGCGGTGCTGCTGTATCGCGAGACTACGAGTCCCTGGAGAACGCCTCGTAGCGACGTCGTACAGCAACATCACCTATCGCAGCGGGGCGGACAACAAGCAGAAGAGGCAGCAGCAGCAGCTGCAGCAGGAGAAGCAGCAGCACAGCAGCAGCAGTGTAGTGCCTGTGTCTACTATTATATATACCGGTATATCAATAGGGCTCTACAAATACTGCTGTGTCCTCTACTATCACACACACGAAGCTCCGACTACGTCGCAATGTCGCAACGAGCAGTTGCCAGTATCATGAGTACCAGGTACCCGATACATCACTACAATCAGTACTTGGACACGAGACACGATGCAATCGATAAGCAGGAGTAGATTCCGTACTCTTCTTTTATCCGATCGTACCTGACCACAAGGCGGCGATTGGTTCTACCCACTATAGAGAGCAAGCTATCACGAGATAATTCGCGCTAGGCTGAGCGTGGCGGTGCTGCCTGCTGTAGGCCTAGGTGTACGTCTCACCGAGAGCACAGCGTGCGCTAATTCCACAACGGCCGTTAGCCCATTTCCCCTCCGCATTTCCATCAGCGTCTTCGAGGACCCGCCGCAGCGCCCGCGCGTTCTTCTCAAGGCCGACCACGAAAGAACGAAAGTGACCGAATGCCTCCGCATGAGACATCGCTCGTAGAAGAGGTTATTCAGCTCTCCTCGTGACACGCACCCAAGTTCAACCCACCACAACTAGTCTGCTGTTTGCTTTGCTCTCGAAGAAAGCGGGAGGCTTATACAGTTTAGAGGCGTTATATATCAGGGAAATAGGGAAAAGCCGAGGGAGGAAAAATAAATAAAACTTTGCACTTCGACGATTTCTTGCAAAGTTGAGTTCGAGTGCAACTCGAACTCACAGCTGACGTACATATTTAATCTATTTCATAAAATAAAAATGCATCTCATGTCAGCCTCGTGTCATGTATGTGTCATGTGTGAGCTCAACCGATCGTTCTATCGGTCGATACTCAACTTTGCAACCTGATGTGATATATTTTTTTCCCGACGCGATTGACTATACTACTACTCTGGCCGGTGCCCTGGATACTCTTTTTTTTTATTAAAAAACTAAAAGAGTCAGCTATACCAGCAGATACCACCACCAGGGTCGACCCTCGAAAAATTGTTGTTTATTCATCACACAAAAGGTGCATGACATGTGCGTGAGGGTCGGGGCGTCGGGGCGTCGGGGCACACAAGACACTGGCAAGTGTGTATTAGATGCATCATCCTGTTGATGATTCTCGTTATCTTGACCTCTTCTGCGCTGCTCCTGGCTGACAACACACTGCATGAAACTACAATCCACTCACCTACCTGTAAACTACAATTTGAAATGAAATTGAGGACATGTCTGTGCATCCAACTTGTCAAACTGGGCATGAAAATAATCGTCTCTTCAAAAAAAGAATATGTAACTGACTTTGACGTCACGCGGACAACCAAACGCTTGCACGCGCTCGTGCAGCAATCGATTGGTCAATCTGAAGCCTCCCTCGCTACCGGTAGAGTTAAACGTCAAACCCTTCTGCAGTTCTTTTTTTTTTTTTTTTTTTTTTTTTTTTTTTTTTCCATCCCATTCATTATCTTCGCACATCTTCTTCTCTCTCTCCTTCCAACTCGTAACTCAGATCCGGGGTCACATAGCAGGCTCTTCTCCCCCCTTCCCGCTACGGTACGTGCCTTCATTTTTTATCGCGAGAAGATTTCAGCCTTTTCTTCCCTCGTCGATTCGCATCGAATTGTGCCT
The DNA here is from genome assembly GCA_031213475.1 of Nereocystis luetkeana. Classification (NCBI taxonomy): domain Eukaryota; class Phaeophyceae; order Laminariales; family Laminariaceae; genus Nereocystis; species Nereocystis luetkeana. The sequence continues at coordinate 7,593,426 of JARUPZ010000007.1, forward strand.
ACCCACGCTGCAAGGCGCTCTCAACAATTGAGTCCCTTTTTTTTTATTTTTGCAAATAAAGTCAAAGTCCGACCCTCCTAGGGCTCGAACCCAGGACTCAAACAAGTAGAATTCGAGGTTAACCACTTGAACCACCGGGGCGACCGGCATCTGCACCTTCAGCTGATTCGCGCCCACAAAACTTTCAAGAAGCACCCACCCCGCTGTGTGTCCAGCCGTAGCCAACTCACTATCGGGGTCAACTTTTATGCGCGTGCCGCATTGCATCGCCCTGCGTCACCACTCCTTCAACCCTTCTCAAAATCACCACGCACTGTTCTACCTCCTCCGTTGCACAATCAACAAACGGACTGAAGTATGACCGGACAACGATGGGGCAAGCTCTTTACGACCGCGGCAGCAGTCGCGGTGGCAGGCTTCATGGCCGCGGATCGCTCGATGGTCCTGGCCCAGACCAGTGCCTCCTCAACAACAGCAGAAGGCTGCGTGGCCGACTACAACGCATCGGCCGGCGTTGACTACTTCCCAGACAAGGCGGAGATAAACTTTGCGGAATCCTTCACCGTCGAGTACTTCCCGGCACACAAGGTGGTCACCATCTCGAGCCAGGTGTACGTGCTCTACCAGTGCGGCACGCCGCAGCCAGATCTGGCAGACATTGACGTGCGGCTGTACATCAGTGTGCCCGTGACGACCGTCGCTACCGGAACACCGGACCACATCCCCAGAATCGAGGTGAGCGCTGTTGCTGCTATCATTATGGCTGTGAGTACACTGAAACTCGTCCTTTCTTGTGACCGCCGCTTTGAATTCACCACCGTAAACAACGACAAAGGTGTTTTATTAGAGCTGGTTTTCGCTGCGTTGCTGCTGTCGGGCAGAGGGCAAGACGGAAGACGTTATGATATCGAGACGTTCCGCCATTTTATTATCTCCGTGCTTGTGGCGTGTGGGGGTACGTACGTATATATCGGTCTGGCGTATCTGTGATATCTTGTACCAGGTACACTCTCTGTCTGTGTGCACCGTTCGATTCGATGCCGAACTTCCATGTTCCCAAGTCGAAGTATTCTACGATAATATGTCAGGCTGTCTCAACAGCAGTGTGAGTATTTACGTTTTATCCATGCTCATGTAGAGACATGTAACAACGAGAAACATGCGAGGTGGCCGTTTGTGTACGGATCCAATCTGGTCCTCTCTCAGTCTCTCAGTCTTCTCCCAGTCTGAAGATGATGCTGGCGCGTTCGTGGATGGCACGGGGTAGCAAACTACATTTAAGCAGCAGCAGTAAAGTACCAGATACTCTATTATAGACATATCGTCCCACTTGCTCTAAATCTTACTGTGGGTGTGTTACGCAGTACCACAGGGTATACCAGGTACCAGATTGGTACAAAATTCCAGGGGTTTTCACGGGTCGGGTCACAGGGGGTATAAAACGTAACGGGTTGGGTCGGGTTGGGTCAAGAGGTTTTTAAATCTCGCGGGTCGGGTCAGGTCGGGTCCAGTGGTGATGAATAGCTCACGGGTCGGGTCAGGTCATGACCCATGAGAAACGGGCCACTCGCGGGTCGGGCCAGCAAGATCCGCGAGTTGTGTTTTGCTGACCCGCGGGTCGGACCCGCGCATCCGAGTGATTCGACGCTTCAAACACTTCCCGCTCTCTTACCCAAAGGCTTCTCTCGTACTAATACTCAACAATACTCCTTCGGTATAATATTCATCGCCAATTCCATATACGCACGCCCGCATCCATCATACCCACTATAGTTAAGCCACATATCGCTGCGGGGCACAAAAATGAGTGTTTCATTGTTTCTGAAGCGCCGACCCACGGGTCGGATCCGCGGGTCGAACCCGCGGGCCAAGACAAATGGTCTCGCGGGTCAAGGTGACCCGACCCGCATGAAACCCGTGTCTGGCAGGTCAATCGGAAGGTGGCGGGTCGGGTCGGGTCAGGAGGTTTTGAAATCTCGCGGGTCCGGTCGGGTCGGCTCGGGTCAGGAGATTAAAAAAATTCACGGGTCGGGTCGGGTCAGCGTTTTTTCAGGTCTCGCGGGTCGGGTTGGGTCGGGTCAAGAAAGAGGGTATCAACATCTCGCGGGTCGGGTCGGGTCAAGTCAACACACCTCAAATTTTTACCCGACCCGTGAGGTTTGACCTGACCCGCGAAAAACCACCTCAAGGTTGGTGTCACACTAAGGTTTCAGTCCTGCTGGGAGTAGGCGTTTCTTGTTGGCGGGCCCACAAGCTGACGGTACCGGTTATCTTATAGTACCTGGTATTGCATACCGGTCGTTCCCGGTTCCGGCGACGGACAACAAAGCCCGTGATCGAACAATTCTACAGCAGTAGTTGTTTCTTCTCGTGTCGTCGCTGAATGACGGTGTGATAGGTATATAGATGCCTCAGCGAGTGCTATGAGCTCTGTATCCTGCTCTATTTGTTAATATAAACATAACAGGCCGTACATAAATACTGGTAGTATTTAATAGGGCTGACTCTGTAGTAGACGGTACCTATATACCAGGTGTTGTACAGATAGATGTCATTGTTGTGTCGGACTAGTGTGAACCTCGCGGACGCGCCGATCTGGGGCGTTTCGGCCCCGGATCTCGACGTGGGCATAGCACTACAGCCACCCAAACTACAAGGCAGTAACACTTACAGTATAGTCTACGAGGTTTCGTTGTAGGATGTTGCTCAAAACCTTGATCCAGGAATCGGATTGTAAGTTTGGAGAAATCTTCATCTCCTTTGCCCTTGAAGCCACGAGACTCGATGGGTAGAAAAGTCCAGTGGGAGTCTAGCGCCTTCCGCGACTGACAACCGGGACTACCGGTAGCCGGTAGCCCGTGCATAGATGACGAGTTATGAGAATCGAAGTTGGAGTTGGGATGTTCCTGGTATTCATTTGCTGCGAGTGTTCCTTTTCTTCCCCCCCAGAAGAAATATCGTAGTTGAGCCTGTCTTCTTGTGTGTATGCGTCCGCCTTTTCTACCCCTCGACATCCAGTACACCCGGTTTTCGTGTTGATCCTTCAATCCTTGAGAGATACAAGCTCTGTGGTCACAAATCTACGACACAGAGATACTACAGCAACAACATTGTTTTGCAGTAAGCAAAGTAGACAATACAATATTATGTCATCGCACTGGATACGACACGCACGGCATACGGATTTTCTACTGCTGCTGTAGCATGCGTTGAAAGAGAGGAAAGTCGAAATAAAAACAAAGAAAAACAAATCGAATCGAAAAAGCCCCCCCGAAGGAGATGTGACAGACAATAAACCGTTAGTTCTACCCGTCGACATCCAGCACAACCAGTGTCCGTGCCGATCCTTCAATCCTAGAGAGTTACAAGTCCTTCCCGTGGTCACAAAACTACGCCACAGAGATACTACAGCAGCAAATTGTTATGCAAAACAGAGTAGACAAGGCAATGCTGTGTCATATCCAGCAGTAGTGGATACGACAGGCATGATACACGTATACATTCTATAAAAGAGAGAAAACAAAAACGGAAAGCAGAGAAACAAATCAAAGAGGAGAAGAAAAAAGAAACATACAAGAAACATCTGTCTTGTCTCCTCAGGAGATGTGGCAGACACTTGAAAAGAACGAGCAAAAGAAACAGCACCACTACATACTACATGCAAACAGAGTAAGACTATTTAAAAAGAACCAAGGGAAATAACAGGCAACCCGAAGAACAAAGCACCCTCCAGGTAGCCGCAGCAGTTTGTGGGACGGGTAACATAGCCAGGTTCTCCCTGCTAGGCGGTCTGGTACCTTGCTACCCTGTCTACCGTCTTCGTCCTGCGTTCGTCAACTACGCCCCCTCCCCGGAGAGGATGCGTCAGACAATGCGAAACAAGCAAAGCAGGCTCGTCATCCACCCACGCCACACAATTCCTTTCGTAAGGACAAGAAAGAAAGATAAAGCAAAAAAATGAACATAAAAATCGCGGAGGATCAAGCGCAAAATGAAGAAGACAAAGGGAGACCACGTTCGAACCAGCTGCAGCAGTTGGCGGCACGAGTAGCATAGACATGTTCTACTTACTAGTCGGCCTGGTGCCTTGCTACCCTGTCTGCCATCTCCTTCCTACTTTCGTCCACCGCGGGTTCCCTTCTACGCCTCTTGCTGCCTCCCCTCCCCGCACTTCCTTGGTCGGGTTTCCTTCCACTTCTCCTGTGCCCCCCCCTCCCCCCATTCCCTTGGGCACGAACCACGGCGGATTCCCGGCGCTGTCTACTCAGCTGTGTCTCATCTTCGTGCCACCTCACCATGAACCGTTCGGCTGCTTCAAGGACCCCCCGGAACCACTTCCCCGCCTTTTTTGCTGCAGTGAACCACAGCACGGTTTCAACTCCAAACACCAAGGGGTAGTGTTCCGTTGACCCTTCGGTGCCTCGGAACTCCCTAAGGTCTTCGACTATGCATCTATGCCAAGTCTTAAACTGTCCGCCAGGTCTCGGATTCCCCCCGCCTGCCATCGTCCCGAACATTACACGACTGGGAAATCGCTCCTTGCTTTGCCGTGCCACGGCCCCCTAGAAAAAGAGCCGCCGTTTACGGATGGTCGTTTCGATGCTCTCGCAACGTGTCTTCTTGTGGCCTTCGCGTACGAGAGGGTGGCGTGGTCAGCGCAAAGTCGGCGCTGGAAACCAATGACTCGCAAGAAGACTTGGTTGTGAGCCGTTCGAAGCCTGGGAAAGTAGAACAAACACAACATACTGCCTCTGTGCCCTAAGTAAAGGTCCTTGGCGTGGGACGAACCCGTAGCCGTGTCCGATGCCGTGGGCGATAATGTTTTTGAAATCTTCGATGTTTTTTGGGTTGAAGCATGTTTTTTGTTTTTGTTTTTACGCACCCCCCCTCCTTACGCCAGCGGCCGAAAAAAAAGTAGTCGGCCCAAAAAAAGCCATATTTTGGCCCTTTGGCAGGGGCAAAAAAGTGTCGAAAAAAAAACAAAAGTTAACCGTCCTCGCCGTCGCCGGGGCTTGACGCTAGGTAGTCCCAGGCCTCGTGAAGGCCTCCGTGTCGCATTTTACCACCCTTTCTAACGTTCCTGCCCTCTGCGGCACCGTCACCCCGGTATATTCAAACGTCGAATTATCAGCATTCTCGAAAAAATTCTCGAAAATTTTTTAAAAAAAAACCCCAAAATTCGGCCAAAATTCCCAATATTTGACCCCACTTAGACCTATGCCAATGGGACAGCGAAGTTTCAATACAAAGTCTAAATTTCAAAGATACCCGCCGAAAAAAATCAGAACACGCTTCCTATGGGCCACGTAAAAAAAAAAAAGTCCCTAACTTTTGGAAAAGCCCGAAAAAAGCTAATCTGGGGCCGATGTTGGGCCAACATCGGCTTGAGAAAAACTCAGGCCGATATTTGGTTCGAAGCGGCGAGATTCCGAGTCCTCGACAGACATCGATCAACAAAACCAACGATTGCGTTATGAATTCTGAACGGAGTGCGCTCGTTAGGGGCTCCGAACCACCCTAGGGTCACCGTCTTCACACCATGGCCGGTGTCATGTGGCGGGAGCTGACCAGGCGCATGATGAAAAAACATTTGGCCGCTGGTTTGCACAAAACAGAAGACAAAACTTCTCCACCCGTCTCGAATGGCAAAAAATAGACTTTTTTTCAGGTTTGGGAGGATACCGTAGGACGCCGCCGGCAAGCTCTCGCCCCCTAGACCATGGATCCACCTGATATCTCCGAGGCCGTCATATTTATTCGTTGGCCTTGCCAGATACCGAGCGGGTTGGCCGTGGGCTGGGTCTATGTCGAGATCGAGCGTCGATCGTCGCACGAGCTGGTTTCGATCACCGTGTTGACAATTTGTAACCAGAAAAACACAAATTGCGCCGCCTGCAGCCGTTGGGGGAAAAAAATAAAAAAATCAAACTTTTTTTCTCTTTTTTCCCCACAGCGGCGGTAGGAGAAAAAAATCGGCTGTTTTTTTAAAGCCATATATTTGAAAAAAAACTTTTGAACTTCGCGTTTCCATTGGCATAGGCCTTATTCTCAGCATGGACAATTCGTTTTTTTTTTTTTATGAGCTACCTCAGGTCTAGAGGTTTTCAGCAAACCTAACTATTGCATCGTGAGCAACTTTGTTGGTAAGATATGGTCTGCCCCCCCCAAGGACCTTTACTTATGGCACAGAAGAAGTATGCCGTAAACAAATTAAGGCTAAGACCTATGCCATTGGGACAGCGAAGTTTCAATACAAAGTTTGAATTTCAAAGATACCCGCCAAAAAAATTCAAAACACGCTTCCTATGGGCCACGTCAAGAAAAAAAAAGTTCCTAACTTTTGGAAAAGCCCGAAAAAAGCTAAAAATCTGGGGCCGATGTTGGGCCAACATCGGCTTGAGAAAAACTCAGGCCGATCTTTGGTTCGAAGCGGCGAGATTCCGAGTCCTCGACAGACATCGATCAACAAAACCAACGATTGCGTTATGAATTCTGAACGGAGTGCGCTCGTTAGGGGCTCCGACCCACCCTTGGGTCACCGTCTTCACACCATGGCCGGTGTCATGTGGCGGGAGCTGACCAGGCGCATGATAAAAAAACATTCGGCCACTGGTTTGCACAAAACAGAAGACCAAACTTCTCCATCCGTCTCGAATGGCAAAAAATAGACTTTTTTACAGGTTTGAGAGGATACCGTAGGACGCCGCCGGCAAGCTCTCGCCCCCTAGACCATGGATCCGCCTGATTCCTTCGAGGTCGTCATATTTATTCGTTGGCCTTGCCAGATTCCGAGCGGGTTGGCCGTGGGCTGGGTCTATGTCGAGATCGAGCGTCGATCGTCGCTCGAGTTGGTTTCGATCACCGTGTTGACAATTTGCAGGCAGAAAAAACAAATTGCGCCACCTGCAGCCGTTGGGGGGAAAAAAAAAAAAAAAAACTTTTTTTCTCTTTTTTTCCCACAGCGGCGGTAGGAGAAAAAAATCGGCTGTTTTTTCAAAGCAATATATTTGAAAAAAAACTTTTGAACTTCGCGTTTCCATTGGCATAGGTCTAAGAACGGAAGGAAATAACAGGCAAACCGAAACGCGACTAAAAACACCCTCCAGGCAACAGCAGCAGTTTGTGGTACGAGTAGCATTGACAGGTTTTACCTACCAGTCGGTCTCGTTCCGTCCTGCTTTCGTCAACGGCGGCTTCCCTACGACCGTCTCCCCCCCCTTCTGTGAAGGTGTTACCTACTATGTGAGCTATAGGGGTAAAAGATCGATCGATTACCCAGCCCAAGGTAATCCTTGTAACACTCTCTCCCCCTCTTTTACGGCGGGACCTTGGGGTGTCGAGAGCGTATACCTGGTACGTCCGTACGCTGACCTACCCGCTTCGTTTCATTACCTGGGGATCCAGGGAGATGTGTTTTTTTAGGTGTGCACGCGCAAGCGTTTCTGTAAAAGAAACGTTCGAAGTGAGGTTCGAACCCGTGACCTGGACGACGTCAAATGTGAAGGTGTTACCTACTGCTGTGCTATAGGGGTAAAAGACCGATCGATTACCCAGCCCAGGGTAATCCTTATAACAGGATTACCCTGGGCTGGGTAATCGATCGGTCTTTTACGGGGGGAGAGTCTTATAAGGATTACCCTGGGCTGGGTAATCGATCGGTCTTTTACCCCTATAGCTCAGTAGGTAACACCTTCACAATTGACGTCGTCCAGGTCACGGGTTCGAATCTCACTTCGAACGTTTCTTTTACAGAAACGCTTGCGCGTGCACACCTAAAAAAACACATCTCCCTGGATCCCCAGGTAATGAAACGAAGCGGGTAGATCAGCGTACGGACGTATACGATTCCGACACCCAAAAGATCCCGCCGTTCAGAGGGGGGGAGAGGGTTATAAGGATTACCGCGGGTAAGATCTATCGCCTCCTTTCTGTGTTGAATAGCCGCTTCTTCGATCTCTCTTCCCGATTTTGGGATGATATGGTCATCATCCTTTATCGTCGTGTGGTCTGCATCTACGACTATTCAGGGTGGGCTAATGTGATGGAGTAGCATATATATCGTATAGGAGCGTACATTACCCGTTCGCGAATCTTATACGGTTATAGCGTAGCGTTTCGGGAACATACCCGTTTGCGAATCTTACACGGTTTCGCGTAGCGTTTTGGGAGCATACCCGTATGCGAATCTTGGATGACTACACGTACGTAGCGCTTTGGGAATATTCCGCATGGGAATACTCGTATCTGCATACCAGGCTAGTTTTGGTTGACATCTGGGCTGAGCTGTGTTCCGGCGAAGCCCACTACCGCTCACTCGAGTTCTCCCCCCTTTCTCTCAAGTTACTTGAGGAGCAATAGTAAGAAGTTCGTGAACTACAAGCAGCGTGCTCTACCCAGAACCGACATCCCTGTGCCCCTTACCAGCTTATATCCGGTTCATTCCCCTCTTCACACTTCCCATCCTCTTGAACGCCACCCATATATATAGAGCGGGTGTGTGGCACTCCCTACTCAATTTCGCCTCATCTTTGTTCCTAACACGAACGACACCGAACGAAAGAAAATAAACATCAAGAAGAGTATTATAAATAAATAAGTACCTTGGTACGTAACTACTGCAGTTGGTATTAATAGAACAAACGGAAAGAAGACATCAAGCAAAGGCAAGAAGCGATCTCATCGATAAAGCAAACCAATACGAGGGCTTGTATTGCTGTCGTGTCGTGTCCCCGCGGGGGAATCTGCGACGAAAAATACAACAAAGAAAACATGTTTCCACGGATGATCGTGGTGGTGAGTTGATGTCAGAGTAGTAGCAGCAGCTTATACACAACAGCAGTAGTACCTGGTATACTGCCATAGGCTAGATTAGGGAAATGAGCTGATGATGTGACATCAATAATAGCACCAGTACCTTTTTTTCACCGTTCATTACTTGTTCGTTCGTACAGGATAAACCCACTGAGCTACTGTCTGTACGTACTGAGCGCCGACTGAGTAGCTATAAACGGGCATTCACCACTCGAGTCATTAGGTGCATGTAACACAACAGCCTCTCGTGATGCAGAAATGACTTATACCTTTCCTTTGCAGGCTGCGCGATACGTCACTATACCTGGTACGTCGGCCATGCGTCTTTTTATTTTTATTCCCTTCCTTCCTGATGAAGGGTATATATAAAAATCACACCCTGGACAATAGACAATAGTCCAAGTGTCTAATAATTGACTGTCTATTGCGAACCCTAATTCCAGTTAATTGGAAGGCATCGAGCTCTGTTATCCAGGCAATTTCTATTGAATGACCCCTACCTCGCCCTATTGTCCAGACAACTCCATTTTATTGGCAGTCGCCGTAATCAATGGTCCGGACAAATCAAATTAATGGGCCTTCTCCTATATAAATTGCCCGGCCAATTCCAATTGGCAGGCCGTCTCCTGAGTCAATTGGCCCGATAATTCCAATTTACAGAACGCCCGCCCGAATTAGTTGTCCGGACAATTTCCCGTCAAAATTATTTGTCCAGACAAGTCCAGTTAATAGACAATCTCCCAGATCAAGTGCCCCGACAATTCCAATTTACACACAAGCTCCAAAATTAATTGTCCGGACAATTTCAAATAGCAGACTGCCTTCTAAATCAATTATCCGGGCAATTCCAATTAATAGACAGTATACAAAATCAAATATCCGGACAATTTCGACAAACACAAAATCTCCCAAAAATCACTTCTTCAGACAATGCCATTGGTAGGCAGTCTCCCGAATCAATTACCCGTGCATTTCAAAATATATTTGCATACGGATAGTTTTGTTTCGTGAAACGTTTTCCTTTGATTTACATCTGAGCACATGGGCTAGGCGGTATCAAAACGTCCTACGTGCGGACATAAAATACAAAGCTAAAGTTGAGGTGTCCCGCCCTTTTCTGCTTATGTCTTGGACAAAAAACCTATCAATAGACTAATGCCCCTACAGCAGAGTCACGAAGTTGTCTATTAATTGGAATTATTCGGGCAAGTGATGCCAAAGACTGTCTAGCAATTGGATGAAGTTGCTTAGACAATTGATCTTGGATACTGCCTATCAATTGGATTTGTTTGGGCAATTGATATCTGGTACTGTCCAACAATTGGAAATAATTAGGAGACTCTTTATCGATTGAAATTGCCCTGAGACGATTGATTCCAGAGATTGTCCATTAGTTGGAACTCTCTGGACAATTGATGTTTGGTGCTTTTAAATAATTGGAATTGCCCAGACAAATGATCTCGGAGACTGCCTATTGATTGGAATTGTGCTGACAAATGATTTCACAGGCTGTCAATTACTTACAATTAATTGATTGATAACAATCAGTTTCGGGTGATTTACATGCAATGGACTTGTCGGGGCAACTGCTTTGAGAGACCGTCCATGAATAGGAATTGTCCGGACTATTGGTTCCGGAAGCGCTATTAATTGGAATTGTCATGACTATCGAGTTTGAGAGGGCTGTGTTATTTGAAAGCCGGCAGCTACTTGTAGAACTACAGTTGATTTGGTCAGTACACAACAAGATAACATTAATAGGTATACACGGCCATGACATTTATCGAGCAATTGAATTCTTGCGCGGCATCTGAAATGAATTGTGCGGACAATTCTAACTACTTTCCAATCGCCGAAGTCCGTTTGGGCAATTCCATTTAATTCACAGCACCCGAAATCGATTGTTTGGGCAATTCCATTTACTTAGCAGCATCCGAAATCAATTGTTCAGATAAATCCAGTTAATAGATACAGCTCGCGAAATCAATTGTCTGGACAAATGTAGTTTCAGTTAGTGGACAACACCCGAAATCAATTGTCCGGACAATTCCAATTATTGGGCCAGCACTCGAAATCAATTTGCTGGATAATCCCAAACTTACTATCTAGTCTCCCCAATAAATTGTTTGAACAACTCTTTATGTATACATCAGACACAGCTTGCAAAGAAAGATGAGTTTCGACGAAATTCTCGATCTCACAGCTGAGCTGTTGTTTTTTATTTATTTATTGTAGATATAACATGCGTGTGTGTTCTTCTGTTCTTTCTACCCGTCGACATCTAGCACAACCAGTGTCCGTGCCGATTCTTAAATCCTAGAGAGATACAAGTTCCGTGGTCACAAAGTTACGCCACAGAGATACTACCTTGCCACGTACCAGTATGCAGTAAAAGCACAGCAGTACAGTAGTATTAACATAGTGGGTAATGCGATGCCATTTCATCATACTGGATACGAGAGGCACGACATACGCATTCTATGAAAGAAATAAACGAAATAAAACAAAGAAAAAACGAAAACAAAGACTGAAGAAGACAAATCGAAAGAGAAGAAGGAAAAAAGGAAAAATAGAAGAAACAAACCAATTGTCATGCCCCATGCCCCCCCCGCAGGGGATGTGGCAGACACTTGAAAATAACTATTAAATAGCTGGAAAAAAAGAAAAAGAAGAAAAACGCCACTACTTGTAAACAGAGGAAGACTAAGAACCAAGTGAAAATAACAGGCAAGCCAAAGCACGAAGGGTATGATGATATGACATTGCATTGCCCACTGCTGCTGTGCTTACTGCATACCTGGTACGTGGCAACGTAGTATCTTTGTGGCGTAGCTTTGTGACCACAGAATATATCTTCTAGGATTGAAGAATCGGCACGGACACTGGTTGTGCTGGATGTCGACGGGTAGAAAGAACCTTAATGAAGAACACGCACACCCTACAGGTAGCGGCAGCAGTTTGTGGCACGAGTAGTATAGTCAAGTTCTCCCTGCTAGTCCGCCTGTGGTACCTTGCTACCCTGACTGCCGTCTGAGTCCTGCGTTCGTCAACTATGCCCGGCCCCTCGGCGCCAGACAATACGAAACAGGCAAAGCAGGCTCGTCATCCACCCACGCCACACGACTCCTTTTATCAATCGCAGAAAGGAAGAGAAAAAAAAAATGAAAATCACAGCGGATCAGCGCAAGAAAAAAAAAAAAAAATGAGAACAAACGAAGACCGCGTTCGAACCAGTTGCACCAGTTGGTGGTACGAGCAATATAGGCATGTTCTAGTTCCTAGTCGGCCTGGTGCCTTGCTACCCTGCCTGCCATATCCTTCCTACTTTCGCCCACCGCAGTTTCCCTGTTCTACCCCTCCTGTTCCCCCCCCCTCTCCTCATTCATATACAGTAGTATCTCTGTGACGTAGTTTTGTGACCACAGAACTTGGATTGGAGAATCGGCACGGACACTGGTTGTGCTGGATGTCGACGGGTAGAAAGAACAGAAGAACACACTGCTGCACAGACATATACTCGTACCTGGCATATAAATTTATCTGGTACATACCAGGTGTTCCGTCGTACGTAATATCTCGGCGACTCTCCTGTATCCTACTGCGTACTGTACCGGTACCGACGGGTAGAAAGGAACAAAAAAAAACACACCCACAAGGTCAACACATGCAACAGTCAGTCCACAGTCAACAGGACGACACCGCCGTTTCCCTTTGGGACTGGTATGCCTGGTGTGCCTGGTATGTATGGTACTGCTGCCGTGCGCACCATTTTGTACATGGTGCCTGGTACTTGTTTGTTTTCTCCAGTCGAGATGCATTTTCGCTACTACAGCCTTGTCTTTCGTGACCACAGGCACAGGATTTCAGGGAAGAGTGAGCAACCCCTTTAGTACTGGAGTCCCGTTTTGGGGACACACCCGTCAAATTCCGAGTAGTTTGTCCCCGAAACGGGACTGCGGTCCTAAAAGGGTTGATAATGTGAGAACAACATCGTCGTGATAATATTTGTAGTACAATATCCGTCATCCGTGTACCGTGTACGTGGTACTGCTACTCCTTTCGACAAGAAGACCTACTTACGTACCTACCTGTAAAATACTGGGTTTCAACCATTCATCCGTTTGATTCCTTCGTTCGTACGTTGCGACGCACTCGCAGCTGCTTGGACACCGGGATAGCATCGTGGCCTACACCGCCGATACAGGCTTTGTCGGATCTCCGTGTGTGGACTCTCTCGTCGAAGATGGGAGCGTGTTGGAGGCCATCACGTTCGATGCCGCGTGCGGTACGAACATCACCGACAACGAAGTCCTCATCAGCGAATCCGTGGAGGTGAGCAGGCAAAGAGGCGTGAACCTTATTTTACCTTATTATTTAATTTGCGTGTCTTTCGTTTTTTCTTTCTTTCTTTCGTGGTGCTTCGTCCGTGCGGCAGATACCTGCCCTTCCTGAGTCCTATGTTTTCCGTCTATTATGAGGGACCCTAGTTAACAGGACCTATGGTGTACATAAAAACCTATATATTTAACCATTTTTACTAACAATATTTGGTCCTGTTAACTATGGCCCCCCGTAATAGCAGCCTTTCTGACGTCCTTCCGTCGTTTGTATTCTGCTTTTTTCTCTTTTTTTTTTTTTTTCATTTCAGATTTTTTGTTCTAGTTCGTTTTATTGTCTTTTTGCTCTTATTTTTCCGGTTGTTGTGTTCTCGTACCCGGTACGCTGACACTTCACTTGCTTGACACTTGAATTTGCGATTTAGTTTTATTTTTGGTCTTCCTCTGTCTCAGTCTGTGACCACAGAATCAGTATCTCTCTAGGATAGGGAATCCGGACGGACACTGGGTGTACTGATGAAGCTGGGTAGAAAGGGCGATTTAATGTGAAGACAACAACAACAACAACAACAACAATGTATGGATTGCTGGCGTGTGTGGGCTGTGCCTATCGCATGCAGTACGATCATATTGCATCGCCTTGTTTACCGTACTCTCCGTACTGCATTTCAATGTACAGCAGTATCCCTGCTGCTAGCTGTGTCGTGGTTTTGTTACCAACATATCTTCTATCAGTTGTTGTCTCTATCCCTAGGATGAAGAATCGGCACGGACACTGGGTGTGAACACACACGTGCAAATCTAGGCAAGGGCAGCAGGGGACGAACGGACGAACGAACGGACGGACGGACGGACGGAAGAAGAAGGAACAACGAAGCGTGTGGGGCAAATTTACGATTAATCCCTGCTCCCTGCACAGCCCCTCCTTGCAGCACGCAGCAAGAAGACATGCACATTTTTTCGATGACAGATTAACCCTCTCAGGACCGCAGTCCCGTTTTGGGGACACAATACTTAAAGTTAGACTGGTTTTGTCCCAGAAACGGGACTGCAGTTCCAAAAGGGTTAAAGACACACTGCAGACTACACTCGTACGAGTACATATGTACAATCTGTCCCGAAATATAGGGACCATTTTGATGGTGATATTCAATTTAAAAAATCCTTATATTCAGAGACAAAAAGGTACCTCTACTATTATACTACTAACTCTGGACGGAAGTATAAGGGCGTGTTTTAACTCCCACCAAAGAGCATGGGAACGAGCGGAACGGAACGAGGCTGCTCGTGGTCATTCGTTCCGTTCCTATCTAAAAAAACGTGTTTGGGTCCATGCGGAATCCTGGGCCTCGCCAGCCGAATCGGCACGAACGGTATCTTTTGCACATGCCACGGCAAATTGGTGTCCACATCCATCTTCGGTAGTGTCCATCTACATAAAATAATCTGCTATTTGTTCCCGTTTGGTCGGGCCATTCGGTCCTCCTAAGCAAGAAAAAGGGGTGCAGCACTTCTTCCTCCTCCTCCTATTCATAGATACCTGGTATACTGTTTTCCTCGGGCTGCACTGAATCTATTCGTTTCCCACAACTAGTCAACACCAATTCACGCGGCAATTAGTATCTCATTCGGTTCGTTCCAATGCTTTCTGGGGGGGGTTAAGACACACCCCTAAGGAACGTTCGGGTATATTACCGTGAATAACGCTGACTTCGCACAGGGGTGAGGTGCAATCGTTTTTCAGCGCTCGATTTTTCCAGAACGGGGAGGTTATTAAATTAAGGTCGCCAATAATACCGAATAACGAGGTGTTTTCGGAAATATCTGGTCGGGTCGGAAAATATCTGGTTGAGAGCCTTCCGAAAAAACAATGCGCGACTTTTGTTTAGCACCCGTCTTACCGTGCTTAGCCGTTGTCGAGAAAACGGGCGTTGAAAAACGATCGCACCTCTGCGCGAACTCTACGCTCCTTTTGGTGGTCCCTCCAATTCTGTCGAGAGTGGTGTGTATGTACCAGGTACATGATTGCCTACTACTGTTGTGTTCACTGCATACGTGGCAACGTACAGTAGTATCTCTTATGTGGCGTAGCTTTGTGACCACAGGACTTTTATCTCTTCTAGGATTGCAGAGTCGGCACGGACACTGGCTGGGTGTGCCTGGTGCTGGTTGTCGACGGGTAGAAAGAACGGTTTAATGTGAAAACACACACGCACATAAGATATGAATATGACACTTTAATTGTACAAGGTGTTCGCGTACCCGGTGCGTTGGATTTCATATCAATCAATTTGTGCGGTCGTTTTGGTTTTCTGTGTCTCAGCCGGTGACCACAGAGAACTTCCACCTGGTACGCATCTCTCTCTGTGTAGGATGAAGAACCAGAACGGACACTGGGTGGGGCGACTTGGTCGGGTGTACTGGTGATGATGTCGTTGGGTTCGAAGAAATATTGGTGTACTGCTGTACAGCAGCACGTAGTGTGAACACCACAACAGCCAGATATCGTTCAATGTCCAATGCAAGCAATTGGTTTGATTAAACTTAGAGTGCACGGTATACTGCACGAACCACGTACATACCAGATATAGGCACGAGATACCATGCCACTTTGCAATATTTCGGAAGTATTCACGACAACCGATATGGTGCAGGTGACGGTTATTATAGTGTACCAGTGGGTACTCCGAGTTAAGAGCACCCCGTTACGAGCCGAAACACGCTACCCTAACCGCAGGTTGCTCTTATCTCTGGTGGGAAAATGTACCAGGACGCTTTTAATAAAGGCGGGACAAGCCGTTTTGACAGAGCTCTTACTGTACTCGTAACCAGAATGGCCTTACCCTGGGTGCTCTTTGCTCGGGGTACCTACCCACTGCTGTAGATTGCACTTGAATTTATTCTCTTGAACATTACGTGGATGGATTGTGGGATTGTAGGCAGAGGGACAAGAGTGCCTGTGACTTGACGAAAAATAAAAAAATGATACCTGGTAGAATGTACGTCAGTTCTTTTGATCGAATTGAAGTTGCTCCTGATCGATCGAAAAAGGAATCACCCAGGAGGCATTTACAAGTTTTGGGGAGAGGGAAATCCGATTATATTCGATTATTCGAATATGACAAAGAAGTTCCAAAATACTTATTCTGGAGAAAGTTGAATTGAATCGATTTGAAATTGAGCAGTTGATCCAACCTGACATGGCTTGTTATAATGGGTCAACGTCCCCCAAGCAGTCCGTCGGCTTTTGTTTGGGCTCTGTCGACGACCACGACCCAGGCGATAACTCGTGAATCTCCCTTCGGTGGAGACCGGGGCAACAGCCGCGACCACGCCGACCAGAGCATAGCACAGCAGCGCGCCCCGGCGGTGGCGCCTCTGAAAATACCATGCCGGTCGCAAAGCCCAATCTTCCCACCAGCTCGACGATCGCCCCTACCGCACGAGAAAAGAGTGATCGACCCAACACACGGGGGATACGCTTGATACTTCGATAGCTCCACCACCGCCGCTGTGCCGCGCTGTTGAGGCTTCCTCCGCCCAATCAAGAGACCCTGAGAATGATAGCTTCCTAGCCTGCGCCGCGATAAAAAAAAAGCAGAAGGTGGCGGCAGCGGCGCGCGCGACGACGCTCGCCGTCGCTGTCGTCTACGCTCTCTCTCTCTCGTCGTTTTTTTTTTGTCCGCCGGGTGTTGTGTTACGCGCTGCGTCATGCTGATTTAATATCTGTTTGAAGACCAATACGTAGTTTCCCGATAGGGGGGGATCCAAACGCGTATTTTTTCCACCCAATCGATTTGAATGCAGTTCGATCAACAACAAAAAAATCGCTTCAAATTGTTGTTCGTTAAGATGGGCGCTAAATCAAGCCTCGAGTGTGTAAGCGAATGTCGCTTTTAAATGAAAACCGAACGATCCGGCGCCAACATCCTCAAGCCTCGATATGTTGAGCAAAGAAAGATGTCTCGAGATTCAAGCACAGACGATTTTCAACGTAACTTAGGAGACCGGGGTTCCAACTTTCTCAACCTCGATCTCAGTACGATTGTGTGTGTGTTATTTCTACCCGTCGGCGTCCAGCACAGCACGCCCAGTGTCCATGCGGACTCTTCATCCTAGAGAGAGGGCACAAGCTACGACACAGAGAAAGTACGTCGTTATGCAGTACTCGTACGTATGGAAAGTAGACAATGTAATGCCATGACGTCGTACTGGGTACGACAAGCTTAAAACATAGCCACGCCCAGGAACCTATAGATACTACTGTAGATACCTGGTACATTGGAAACTAATGGAGAAAATGAGACCAAAGCTCGGGAGAGAAAAAAATCCGACGCAAGGAGGAAAGAAGGAAGGACCCATTTTGCTTTATAGGGGTGGGGCAAATCAAAGCAACACCAAATAAATCGATTCCAAGACAAACTATAGCAAGGCAACCCACATTGAGCGAATATGATATTATGCTCAATTTCGAAGCACCTTTGCTCGAATCTTCGAGATCTCAGTTGACTTTGTTGGCACCCCGAGCTCTCAAATATAATATACCTTTTGCTCAGTTCTGGACAGCGAGGTCGAGAGTGTTGTCGCCCGATCTCTCAATTTACCATGAGATTGAATGCGCCTCTCAATCTCAAAGTCAACTCTTTACTTCTCGCCTAAATAACGCCTCGCCTGTCAAAACACTTGGGAGCCTTCTAAAACTGCGCCCCTACACCCCACACAACCGCACAGCGGCACACATAAAGTAAGTTATTCAGCAGTCGGATTTGCAGTCAGTTGAAAAAGGTCATTTCAGCACATTCGTACGAGTTTGTGCGCCAGAATTGTGTGAACTTGAGTATTTTTCGCCTCATAATAGGTCGGGCTTTTTTTTTTCGGTTCGGTCCAGTGATCGTGATCTTATTTGGCCCAGTTGGGTCGAAAAGGTGCTGACGGCGATTTCCCGCAACTGGACACGCATAGAAGCGTGAAAATTCTTTACTATTAATCGTACGTAGATCTTGGAGAAAAAGTTCGAGACCCATTCTGAGAAGAGAAAAACCGATTTTCCCAATTTCCGTGTCAAACGCTCGTGCGAACGTGCTGAAAGGAACACCTTTCCAACTAACTGATGATCCGACTGCACAAGAATTGGCCTAACCAATCGAGACAGACCATATCTACCTGCTGCACCACGTTCCGCCTCACGGGTCATACCCCTCACGTCCAACATGAGCATTGAACAAATGTTGCGGCTACCCCGGCCAGCAGTTCCGAAGCACCCACGATAGCTACTATTGATGTGGAGGCGGCGGGGAGCGAGCGCACCAGACGTACGGTGGCGTCGGCTCTCTAATGCACACCGTGAGATGCCGGGGTACTCGCCCATGCTACTTTTCTACCTTTGAGAAAGGGTGTGCTTGCTCGACACAGATTTCCGAGTAGCGCTCCTGGTGATTTCCTTGTCTCCCCGGAAGCATCTACAAGGCTGAAGTTTCTTGTGGGGCTCTCCCCCATGGCACTCCTTTGTCATGAGAGGGCCGTTACCGCAGCGAGAAAGGGGCAAGGGGAAGAGCGAGGTCCAGCGTTGCGTCGATGGATAAGCAAGGGTGAGACGGCGAGCATCGACCTGGCGGACTGACTAGCTTGACTACCCAGCGAGCAGAACTTTCGAAGGCTTTGTTGTTGTTGTTGTTTGTTTGGGTGTGAGCAAGCTGACTGGCTGGCTGGCGCCGCAACGGAAATTAGCTTGTGCTGGCTGTATCTGTCCCCCCCCTCTTTACCGCTTTGCGAAAAAGCTAAGTAGCTCGGTCGCGCGGGAGACACGGGGGAAAACTCGAGAACCGCAAGAGGAGAGAGCCACTGAGAGCAGTACGTCAAAAATCGCAGCACCAGACGGAAGCGTCGTACTGTAGTAGCGGTGAAAGTGAAGCAAACTCGCCCAGAGTTGAACGTTGGCAGCTACCCCGCCTGCTGCTCCCCATCTTGGGTATGCTTCTTTCCGGGCTTGTGGTTTGACGTTCTCGCCTCTGTGGCGCCTCCGTGCGTGATTATCAAGGTTTGGTCTGCTTTGCGCGAACAGATCCACCCTCTCGCGGAGCTGGCGAAGGGTACAGGTTTGTGTTCTTTTTTTCGGTGGTGACTCCAGTCAGCGTGCACCCAAACAAGAGCAAATAAAATATTTTGTCCGCTGGGTAGTCTGCTTTATCTGTGTGGCCCATCACTCCAGATCCTGTCTTACCTCTATAGTCTGGTAGGCTACAAGCGTGGTGATAAAAATATGACGTTCCCACAGAGCATCTGAACAAGTTACCAGGTACGACCAGGTGTAAGCGAATGGGCTCACATACATATCAATGTACAGTGTATGTATGCATCAAGAAGTAGACACTGAAACCGTATTTGTACGATACGAGACTGCTATACTTGTGATTGTGCTGTACCTGCCCTAGCCGATACTACCGTCTGCGCGTTTCATGTAACCCCCGCTGCGCCCCCCTTCCCCACCTCCCTCCCTCCATCCCTCCCTCCCCGCCATGGATGGACTCTCTCCCTCTACCGTCCCCTGGCGCTGACGACAAAAATGAAGGTTGCGTTCGGGGACTCGTTGACAACCTCTTACTGCGCAAACGCAACGGATACTCACAACGGGGTGGCCATCCAGTTGTACTCGGAGACTGGACCGACAGCGGCGCTTGCCCAAGGCGAGGCGATCAAGCTGTTCTCACTCTTCTACAACGAAGAGGCCTTAGGAAACTCTATTTTCGGAGAGATCGAGGTGAGCATTTTTTCTGCCGCGGGCGAGGGCCACGCACGCGGGCGCATCCGTGTGTAGGGCTTGAATGGGCCTGTGGGAGAAAACCGCTGGAATAACATCATGTTGTGTACCACTGTAGATTGAGTGTTCTACCCACGACCAACGCCAAACCCAGCCCAGCCCAACCCAGCCAATCCCAACCCAACTCAACCGCGCGCACGCATCTACTACCTCTTGCCGCTCAACCCCGCAGGATCTCTGGTCCTGCACGAAGAACAACGCCCAGGGGTGCAGCGTTCGCCTCGACAAGTCACCGACAGTGGCGTGGTTCGATTACCTTCCCGTTGACACCTCCTCCACTGCCTTCGACGTTGCCGGCTCCTTCTGGGGCATCTCCAACAACGATACGTTCTACTGGCACGCCATCAACAACACGGGAGGAACCATGGTAAGCGTTTTTTGGGCTCGGCGCGGGGCGGGTCCGGGGGGCGGTGGGGTGAGAGGCGCGGGGGGAGGGTAGGAGGGCGACATTCCCGATGGTGGCGCCGGCGTGGTACCACAGGTAGTCTTTTTGTTCCCCTACGTGCCCACGAAAAGTGCCTTCGCTCATCTTTTGCCATGGGCGTGTGCAACCTTGCCGCTACCGCCAACGGGAACACTTTTTGTTTCTTCATTATTTCTGGACGACATCGCGAGTGCCGATTTTCACAGATTATGGAGTTTTATGCCAAACGTACATTTGCGTTCGTTGAGAGGGAGGGAGGGAGGGGCGGGGGGCGGGGTGTGCTATTAATAGTGGAGGGTTGTTTTGCTCTGCGCTTTTTGGGCACACGGGTGGCTCGCCTCTCATCGATGTCTGACGCAATTGACGCTAACACACATATATATATATATTTTATATATATATATATATATATATAATATATACGTATATATTCCATAGAAGGCAGGCGGGCGGTAATATTTGGAACGCATCTGGTATTCCCGACATCAAGTCAGTTAACTGAAACTGTTTCCGCCGCTTGTGTCCACTCTAAAAAATTGCCGCCAGATGCCCCGATATCTGATGTAGCAAGCAATTCCCGGAGAGATTTGTCCAGGGCCGAACAGGAGAATCTGCATGTATAGGAAAAAACAAGACAAGGGATCCCTGTGTGCTAATATAGAAAGAGCTGCTGACTGTACGGGTATCGCCCGACAGATCGCCGATCGATCAATGCCCTTTCGCGCCGCGCCAATTGGATCTCGTGGGCTCCCCCCGCCCCGCATTGCTTTTCGTTTTCGCTTGTTCGAGTGAGGGGATTAATAAAACTCCCAACGCCGACATCGCTGTCTGTCCCCGACTTCTTCTTTGTTTTTGTCGGGAACAGATCTTGTGCGACTTCCCGAACGACAGGATGACTGACGACGAGATGGTCTCCTGCTACGCTGACGCGGATGTGTGCGTTTTCGCGGAAAACTACGAGGCCGTGAGTCTCCCGCCAGCTTTGGCGCAACAAAAAAAACACACACACAAAAAAAAAAAAAAACCTTTTGGGGCTTCCGAGCGAAATATTGGAGACATGTAGGGGAAAAAACGGGAAAAATGAGGATAAAAACTGACGATAACAGCATCGGCCACTGCTGCTCGACCGGGGGGGCATGATCAAGTGGTGTCCGAAGTGCAACGCAAGCAGTCGTACCACACGGGGTGCTGCAGCCTCGTCCCACTCACTCGCACTGCTGTTTCTAGCGCTCACTGCTCGCACACGGTTGATGATACCACACTTGATCGTTTCTCTTCGTCGCTATGTCTGAGCGCCGAGAGGGCTCAGGCAGCTCAGGGTTTTGATACTTCAACCTGTTTTCAGATTTTCGTGAATTCCCATCGCTCCGAAAGCGTATTTTCGGTAGATGCTGAAATGCAATATCGAATGAACAAACCCCTCAAAATGTTGATGCTTGACGTTTAAGATTTGTGCGTTTATGTTTGCGGAAAATGTTTTGTGATTCGGACAGATAAAATGGTGTGGGGTGTAGGCTTGCCTGTACACTATTACGGGGGACCATAGTTAATAGGACCTGTGGTATTCATGAAAAACTATATATTTAACCATTTCTACTAACAATATTTGGTCCTATTAACTATGGTCCCCCGTAATAGTAGAGGAACGGTCAACGTTTGCGGAAGTTTTTGGTTCTTGTGTCACTGAAAATTTACGAAATACCGAAAAAAAAAGGTCTCGTGAAGAATTTCACTGCTAGAATTGTATATCCGGGTTTTGATGAAAACCTCGATGGCACAATTGTGTGTGGAGTACGATTAATATCTTAGATTTTTTTTTCTTGTCACCCCTAGAATTTCACGAAACTCATCGATGGCGCGACGCTGGTGGTGGGTGTATTCGTGTGCGCAAACAGGTTGTGGCTGCCTATGGAACCGACGCGCTGAACCAGCTCTCTTGCGTCCAGAGCGAGACTGCCTACGACATCACCCTGTCCGGCATCAACAGCTGGTTCGAGGCGAACTCGGTCGAGCCTCACGTGAGTTTTGTGTCTGTTGCTGTTGCTGATCTCACATTTGCTCGTTGCCATAGCTTTGCCGGTCACTTACGTGTGCTGCGGTTAATATTGTTATAAGCTCATTTGCCATTAACGACAAGCGAATGCGAGTCTCTAATCTTGACCACGGCTCCTGAAAAAAACTAGGAACGCCTTGCGAGCTGCTTGAGGCGTTCGACATACATACGCGGTTCACCAACGAACACAAGTTCGACGACCGTTACATGTATCCTGCTGCACGAGTTCCGAGCGACGCCTACAATATGTTTTATTGTACAGCCCGTGGTCACGACAAGGCTGCACAAGGAGTATACAGATAGATTGGAAAATAATACACGCCTCGGACGGATCACGATCTGCATTGAGTTATCCGGTTCCCTCACCTGCCGTCGTCAGAGGTCGTTACGAGAGGTTGTGTAGGATCTCCATAGCACAGACCCTCGACCTAGTCAACATTCGCCAGATCGTGTGGGCTGTGCCGGCCCCCGCCCCGCGACATGAGCTAGTCACGCAAGATCGGGAATATATCTGCCTCGATATATATATCTAGATCATGAACTGTGGGAAATCATCTGTCAGACGAGGTTTGAAAACAAGCAACTAAAACCAAAAAGTCTGTCGAGGTCTGTGTGAGTGTGGGTGTGTGTTCTGTACGGCGAACCTCTTAAATACTTGGTGAGGATGATGTGGAAAGGAGACGTGCTCGCTACACGCACGATTCTAGAACCTCGTTGCGCCTCCGTGTTCTTCCTCGCCGCAGCGCCAGTCCGTGTTTTTCCTCGCCGCAGCGCCAGTCATGTCACTGTGTACTGTCTCGTGCGTCCTGCCTTGCTCCATGCCATCCGGTAACCTATGATAGCCCGCGGCTTGCCGTATTTATGGGGCAGCAACGTATAACGCAAGCAGCGTATTGCGCAAGCAGCATATTGCGCAGCAGCAGCGTGTAAAGCAACAGCAGCATACAATATACCAGCACAGCACAGTAGGTAGCAGCGTATAGCGCGTCAGCAAGGGGTTCTCATGTTCCCATATCGGCGGAATCTACTGCTGCGCGCACACACACCCGAGCAAATTTTTGCGTCGGCCGGTATGTAGGGTACTTGGTATGTGCGAGAGGGGGATTTATGCTGTGTACCGACCCACTTTCTTCCCGGTCTCGGCCCGACACCGCTACCCGATACAACCCTCGCACCGCGTCCTTGCGCTGATGCGTGCGTCCGTCCTTCCGTGCTGTGTGCGCTGTGTGTTCTTCCTCGACCACCCCCCAATGCTACTTGTTGTTGCACCACGTTGGAAACTTTGCTACCGAGCAGCGAGCGACTAGATAGCTGCTGTAGCTCGTATGATACTGCTGTAGTGTCAATTCATAACCCCCCCCCCGCCACCCCCGATGCAAACATGCCAACCAGGTGCTGATGGAGGACATGGTCGTCGTCCTTCACGGCGAAGACTTCAACTTTGGCATCGGATCCTACGAGAGGTGTGTGCGTGGTGGTCTCCGTCTCCGTTAACCTCGAACGATCACCCCCACGCTACGCGGCGCACGTGACGAGACGTCGAACGCTGTATACCGGTCTGTTAGCGTGTCCTCTTTTTTCCCGTGTGTCGAGACCAAACGACTGGGCAGGGCGTGCGTGCCTGCGTACAGACAGCGTAACACCTGGTAGTAAGTACCAAGTAGTTCGTTTTGAACGGGCAACCTTGGTCGGTGTCTGCACATGTTGTAGGCTATGTGAAGGGGCACACGTGGTGGATGACACTGCACATGCCATCTCGAATTGCACTCCCTCCCTCCCCCCCCCCCCCCCCTCGCTCGCTCCACCTTGAGCTATCAATAGACAACCAGGGTACCATTTTTATTTATTTTTTTGGCGGTCGGTCACAGCTGGTTGTCGAGTTAGATCGTTTGTGCGAGGTGAACAACCTTTACTCCGCATAAGTGGGAATGATCGTATCACGTAGTGTTTATGGTAAAGCACCCAAGAGCCAGTTGCATAGAACTCCCATTGCTGTCTCTGGAAAGGCCTACCCCGGAAATTGAATCAAATCATTGAAGCTGTCATCCATATGCAAGTCCGCCTCACAAGCGGTTCTTAGAAGGATGCAGCTCACCCTTCATGCGACTCGCCAGACACCTCACGGCGCTTCGCGCTTGGTGCAAGCAATGTCTGCCTGGTCGGTGAAACCCCGACATGCTCCGGCCCGGCATTCGTAGGGGTGCGGGGGTCTATGGTAATACGACTACGGCCATGCATGAGATCGAGTACATATCTTCTATCAAGTACCCCGCCCCCCCCCCCCCCCCCTTCGCCCCGCCCGGGCGCACGCCCGACATTCACACAGGCTGCTTCTCCGGCACGTGGCCTCCGAAGAATCCGAGTCTGGCACCTACTACGCCGATGTGGGAACGTGCGACGACCCCGACGCCGTGCTTGAGATTCAAGGAGAGTGCGACTTCATCGTCGACTTCGGAACGTGCGAACAGTTCTTGACGGCGGACGAGCAAGGCTCGCCTGCGTCCAAGGTGCTTCCGGGGGCTGCGGCGGCAGCGGTCATGCTTGCCACGCTCACCGCCTCCCTGTGGTAGCACAGCTGCCGTATCTGACGAATAAGATGCCCCCGTCCCCCCCCCCCCCCGTCCCCCTCCTAAGCAACGATGCTGTATAGGAAACCGTGGTTTGACCCCTTGACTGACCACCCACCTGCGCTAACACTTGTACGTTGAAGGCCGAAAGGGGCCTTGACATGCCCAAAAAATCCCGGTCTCCTTGAATAGCAAAATTTTGGCCCTAAGTTGCGGTTTCCATTTGTTTTCCCCTAGATGGAAACGCCGCTTTTACTGACATCAAATGCCGACGGGTCGGCGAGAGAAAAACGCTCTGGGTTTGGCAGATATTTATGGCGTGCGTTTGGCGGGGAAGGGGGGGGGGGGGGGCTGCGAAGGAGTGCTTGCACGCGTCAGAGGAACGCTTGCTTGGTCTTCTCCGTCGACTTCGCTTGCACTTACCTGCTACCTCGCCTCGGCCGCCTCCCGACCGCCATGTTGACTTGCACATGCTTATTTACAGCTTTACACACGTGGCCAGTGTACGTGTGGTCTTGACTATTACCTGGTGTGTATTTTTTATTTTATGAGCCCCGTCTGGTGTTCGTGCCGGGAGAGAAGGAAGGATCTGGCTTTTTCCCCGTTTTCGGCGTGCCTGCTGGGTTGACTTGTTTTGTTTTCCGAAAGGGTGTGTTGAGTAAGGTACATACTTCGGATGAAAATTCCACGTGCTGCTAACGGCGGCTAGATACCCGGGTATTCCCAGAGTATCCACCCTACTTCACACACCCTTGGAGCCCTCGTCCGAGAATCGGGACCAAGGGTGTCCCGAGTGCCAGAGAGCGGCACTCTGCTGGCCGTGTGGAAGTGACAGGTGGGCGGAGCGGCGGGACAAGGACTCTGCTGTCACGGATAGGACAGGTCGCCGTCTGCTGTGCCCGGTAGACCATCTAAATCCTGTATCTGTCGTTATGATACTTCGAGTATGTTGTTGCGAGATCCGTTTGTAGGTATCGAACGCAGGAAATATTGTGCTAGGTCGTGAAAAGGTGGTTTGATATGTCCGATATGTGAATGTTTTTCGGAAGGTGGTGTCGGCAGAGCGCAGTTGTGGAAGGGAGAGAGAAATGGTGAGGATGGACGCAGATCTTCGAGTTTTCGATTTTTTTGTTCTCTGCGCGCAGTGTTCGCTTAGCCATGGTTTGCTGACGCTGATGTGTTATGCTACTTGTTTGTGTGTTGGAGGGGCGGGGGGGAGCGGGCGTGAAGAATAGAACGAGGTGCTCAACACTTCACAGATTGATTATCGATAGCTTAACGAGTTGGCAGACGCTTGTGTTTCGTGCTGAGTCTGCTGTTTTTATCGTCGGGGCCTCCGGACACTTTTACCGTTTCGCGTACCGCGGGACGACGATGGAGGAAGGAGGCGACCCTCTCGCGACTTTGTGAAAATTCCCTGCCATGTCCCCCGCCCCCACGTCCCGTCCCGGCATTGTAGGGATGCGAGGGTCTGTGGTCATACGACTATGGCCATGCATAATATCGAGTACCACCCCCCCCCCCCCCCTCCCTCGCTCACACGACCACGTAACGACTTGGACAACCTTAGCGTGCCTATTGCAGACACGCGTCTTTGTTCCTGAACTTGAGAGCACGTACAAACCCTGTTGGCTTTTGGATTGAAAAGCAACTACACACGTGCCCGTAAAATTTGTTGCTTCTCGCTGGTCGACGTTGTTAGGAGTAAGTGATCCAGTAGGTGCAGAGCTTGCGAAATTTCGACATCGGCTAAATGGTGTTGTGTAGTCGTTGTCGAGGTGGAATGGTCACAAACAATTTCATCCAGAGCGTGCGCTAAGTTTTAGGTGTTTGTCGTCGTTGAGAATGCCGTTAGATTGCCATCGATCCCTTTTGTTTTTTGTTGCGTCCTCCTATCACGAGTATCGAATGCTCGTTAGATTTTTGTTGATGATCTGCGAAGGGGCTTCAAATGCGTCCCATCCGTTGTTAGGGCTTTGCTTTTGGATTTTCACGTTCGCTTGTTCGATTCGTTGTGTCCGCCGTGCGCACCTCTCGTGTTTGGATGGCACTATCCTTTGTGTGGTGGTGGTGGATGGCCTCCCCCAGCAGGTCTGCAGGGAGGAAACTTTCTCCAATAGCGCACTTTGTTGCCACCCTACCCAGCACCGTTTTTGAAGTCGCCTATATGTACGTACTGGATATGCAGGCCCTGTTTCGCTACCCCGCGTGCACAGTGCTCCTTTTATTAGGCTCCAGCGGAGCAGGAAAAACTGTTGTCTCTTTTCAGCGTCACCACGACCCCAGTGCGATGCTCATGGAAGAAGTAGTACGTACTTTAGTTCCCTACGTAGCACAATATATACTCACCGGCGGCAATTTCCTTGTGTGATGTTTATGGTAGGCGTACCAACCATACGTAAAGAGAAACGTAGTAATTGACCGATTGTGATGTTTAGCGAGCAGAATATGCCGTCCCAAAGCCACATCATCGAGGGAAGAAAACATTGCGAAACATCTGGCTTGGATATGCTATGCTGTTTCTGTTCCTAACGTTACCACCCTCGCACCAGCTAAGCATCAGCGGCGTTGGGTTTTGGGCGTGAGGCGTTCTCTGTCAGGGCGGGATATCGGGCTTGGACTCGGGATTTGTTGTTATGTGCTGCTGGTTGGTAAGTAGCACGTGGGCGGGACGGAACCCCCCATCCCTGCCTAAACGTTCACGCTCGTCATAATCTACCCAAAAAACAAACAGAAAACTTCTGGCGCTTTTGTTGTGTCTGACCGACCGTTATCGGCGCACTTCCGGTGTGGCTTGTGCACTTTGTATGCGCATGGGTGGCTTGGCTGGTGCTTGTTTTTCTTGGCCTTTGCCCCAGAGAAGTGCTTTCGCCTGAAACGAAAAACCCAACAGGCCAATATTTCTTCAAGGTCAATACTACTATCCATCACGGGGCAGCAAGTAGAACAGGTCGCGCGACCGACTTATCACGCTGGGGAAGCTGAGATCGGCCAGTTTGGTCTAATTTACAGCTGGCGTATTAGGGTTGAACAAACTACTTTGAAAAACCCAAGCACCACACACCACACGTAGCTTGCAAATATGTGTACTCCAGGTATTGAACGATTTCATCGAATTTACTCACAGCTGACGTTGTTGAAACATTACATTTAAAATAAAAAATCCGCCCAAGAGCTTTACGAAGACGAAATAGCAAAATTTGAGGCAGACCTGTAATGAACCAACTACGACAGCAGACGAAAGTGGGAAAGACCCTGTCTGCCCTGCTTCTGTCGCCCTTTGCAAAAGAAGCTCGGTCTGTCTCCGCCCTCGACATCGCAACGAAACGTGACATGGATTGGCACAGCAGTAGCAGTAGATAACGTTCTTCTGCACCTACCGCGAACAAAAAAAAGGCCTTTTTCACTGACATTCGTGTCCGTCGCTTCGAACGACACTATCCATCGTAGTTGAAGAAAAAAAAATGGTACTCCCCGCGCATGCCCCTCGGCTAGCGCGGCGCGGTGCTGCTGCTCGTGTCGCTCCGTCGAAAGGACGAACAGCCCGTTTCCGTCCTCTTCCTGGAGATGAATCCGATTGCGCTTAACCCACACCAGGTACCTGATATACCACAGAAAAAACTATTACCTTTACTTCCGTGTGGTTTGTCGCCAAAACGTGGGTGCACTTGTAAAGGGGTTTTGTATAAACCACCAATTTGCATTTTTTCGTGGCAGGCGGACAAGTCTGGCTTCGTCGAGGAGCCGTGTATATGACGAAGCCCAACTTCGAAGAAACGGTCGCAATACTTTCGTCTACGAGATCTACCCCCATGTCTCTATGTAACCCCCACCGCCCGGAAAACTTCTCGGGGACTGAGATTGTAGCCCGTGCGGACTATCAACCGTTATTTTCGAAGCTGGGGCAAGTCGCACTGCTGTCGTAAAGAGCTCTCCTCTGCCTGGAGAGGCACAACGAGAAGGGCAAAGGAGCAACGATTAAATAGCTCACAACATGCAGGACAGACTGCAGGAGACGACGCTGCCTACCACAACTTGAAGTCGCCACAGCCCGTTTTACCTCGGGGTTCGCGTCCCATTTTTGTTGACTCCATATGCTATCGTATGCTACCTTCGGTGGTGGGGCCACCCCCCTGTCGTTGCCTGTTCACCTCGTACATCGCCATCGCTACCTATTGGTGGCAGGGATAAGGGAGGTAGGAGGCGTGGGCGGGTAGGGGGGGGGGGGGGCGTACTCATGTGTTGCTTGCCTTAGACATCTGACCATTGACCACGCATCTCGATTGAGACGGAGCGGGTAGGGTGTACTCATGTCAAGGGAGCGGGGAGAAAAGCGGGGGAAGGCGGAGACTGAGCAGGTTAACAACGTTATCACTTACCTAGTATCGCAATTGGTGCCCCTTACAAGAAATGATGTCGGATTACGTAATTACGTCCTTACGGCGAGCCGTTTTGGCGGTAAGTAATAAGACTGGGCCGGTGAAATTACGCTACGCCCCCAGTCCCCTACTAGTAATTGGTGGTAATGAGGCGCGACCTCGGTAATACCTGCAGTAGTCATATCTGCGATGCATCATGCTGGGCGCATACGGATTATTTTGTATTGTGCTGAACGAACACGAAGGAATATCTATCACGTACGGACTACTGTACTACTGTACGCCGTCGTGGGTGCATCTCAATAATTTCCGTAAATGTTCTTGGCCTCTCCTGGCTCTTGAAATGAAGAAGTACTGGATTTGGTCGTGTGTATCCTGGTTTCCACCTCGAAATCCGGCATAATAATTTGAAGACGAAATCTGCACTGCTGTAAACACAGAACTTGTATCTCTCAGGGATTGAGGAATCGGCACGGACACTGCTGTGGTGCTGGATGTCGACGGGTAGAAAGAGTCGAAAACACACAACCCTCGACATATTTTGTCCAGCAGAGTGTTTTCTGGTTGAAATTCAGCACAATAAAAATCTGCATCTCACATGTTTTGTCCAACGGAAAGAGCTTCTTTTTCGCAACAGGTGTCACCACAACTTTACTTGGACTGATGTACGACATCTACAGCAGCAGTGCGCCTCCCGCACCATAACAGCAGCAGCAGCAGCAGCAGCAGCAGCAGCAGTAGCAGTAGGACACACGAGGCCAGGGTCAGCGTCGCCGTACGCTCGGCTTGTCGGTCTAACCCTTGCACCCTTTGTACGCGTACATATACACATACGTACTGTAGTACGTACCCTGCACTCGGTATTTTATATGTTTCCTGCTTCCCACCTCGAGAGTCGGCATAATAATTTCGAGACGACAACACGAACATGGCATGCCCAAAAGAGCTTCTCGTAGCAGGTGCCACAACTACTGCAGCTGTGCAACATCTACATCAGAGCTTCTCCAGCAGCAAAACAGCAGCAGAGGTAGCAGTAGGATCCACGAGGCCAGGGTCAGCGTCGCAGTACGCTCGGCTTGTGCCCTTTGTACACCGTACTCGATGTTGTGTGTGTGGTTCCTGATTCCACCCTTATAATTTGAAGACGAAATATCTACAACCTCTGACATGACATACATGTATCCAACAGAGGTTCTCGTAGCAGGTGCCACCACTACTACTGACTGCTGTACAACTACAGCAGATCTTCTCCTGTTTCTCCGTCCCCTCGTCAGTAGGAGGGTAGGCCTGACAATATCACCTGCAGCACATGGCCCGAACGTTGCTGTGGACAGACAGGCGAAGTCTGCCTATGACTACTCGTGGTTGGGTTTCGTTAGCTATTACGTAGGTAGAAGAAAGCTAAAAAAACAAAGCCGTCTGCCTGCTGTGGACAGGCCCAGTCTGCCTGCTGTTGAGTGCTGCGGACAGGCTCAATGTTCCTGGTGTGGATAGGCCCAGTCTGCCTGCTGTGGACAGGCCCAGCCTGCCTGCTGTGGACAAGCATAGTCTGCCTGCTGTGGGCAGGCACAGTGTGCATGCTGTGGATAGGCACAGTCTGCCTGCTGTCTGCTGCTGTTGGCACAGGCACAAAAACCGATATGATTTTGTATTTTGAACACGGCCCAGCACAGACATGTGCCTACACACGTTGCCGCACCTAGCTCGACGAACTGTGAACGATTTTCCACCCCACCAGGACGAGAAAGTGTCTTGCGTGTGTGTGCGTGCACAGAGCCCGCCGGGACTGGATTTGGTGGCGTGTGCGTCGAGCGCGGTGGTGAAAAGTGGCAAAAAAAATGTTGAATTACACACACCAACTCACACACACACACACAGAAAAAATCAAAACAGGCACCCTACCCTCGTACCCGAGCCGTTATGAAGAGGATTTTTTTTCCTTGGTTAAAAACCAAGTAAAAAAAGGCTCGCTTCGCTCGCTCGCCTCATTATAAACGAAAATCGTAAAAATATCTAGGAAACCCCCGCATTTTTGCTTCCCAGTAGCCTGCCACATTTGGACTTTGAGCTTGCTCTGTGACCCTGCAACCTGCTGCGAGCATGGCGATGGCATCTTGGATCGCGAAGAAGCCCAAGCACTCAGGTGTACGCGAGCAGTTCGACCCCTACATCGAAATCCCTCCTGGCCAACCGGGCGCGGGTTTTCCAACATGCGTGGCAGCTGCAAGTCATGCCGCCAGCGCCCGCCACATATTAGTAATATATCAAATAATGGTCTGCACAATTTTGGACGTGCCTTTTGATCCTAGCGGGGATGTTTCCTAAACGTCCCCTGTTTTTGCCGTAATTACCCGTAAGCACGCAAAAAAACCATTTTGCCGAAAAACGCGTAAGGATAAGCATCTCCAGCCGTAATCCGACATCATTGCTTAAAAGAGAAAGTCTGGGCCTTTTACAGTGCCAGATGGGTGTTTTACACGCTAGTGAGCCATTCCACGTGCACACGACGCGGGGCTCCAGAATCGTATGTTTCGTCTATACTCCAGCGACACGCAGATAACAAAGTGGGCATGTATCGGTGCGTACACACACACGTATACAGACAAAATATATGGTGCAATATAGAGTTCCACCCGTCCGACGATCCCTTCAACCCCCTCACCGCGTTGGACAAATTGTAAGATCGTATCGCATCCTCGCACATGGGCAGGTACACCGCCGGCAGGGAGCCGCGCGTCTCTTCTTCGAGCCCCGAAAGCCCGTCCACCTCGTTTCCGAACACAAGGGCGACGCCGGCCGACCCAGGCCCCGCCGCCGGCGGGAAAGTGGCGTCCGAAATGGGCGTCGATCCGAGCTTGAGCCGCTTCGATACCAAGTACGCGCTGCCTAGCGCTGAGAGCGTTGTCTCTTCGAAGGACCGCCTTCGATACATATTTCATGGTTGTTGTTGTTGTTGTTGTTGTTGTTGTTGTTGTTGTTGTTGTCGATTGTAAGCGATGCGGGTGATCGCGGCGGGGTTGGCGGCGAGAGGAAGCGGGGCGAAGCGGAGAGAGAGAAACGAGGTCGAGCTAAGTCAAGCCAAGCGCAAGGGGGTTGGGGGACGGTGCGTGAGACCTCGGGACTTGAGAAAGGCTGATCCCGGGGCGGGCGGTGGCCATTAGTTGGTTGCGTGGTCGCACGCTTGGAAGTGATGCGTGTGATAGAAGAAACGTGGCGTTACGAGCAGCAATGCATGTGGAGAACATTCGACAGCAGTATATATTTCCTTCACTCCACTTCTACCCTGCCCCTATGCGAAGGTCTTTCACTGATTGATACGACCGAAACATACAGACTTTTCCGATCGAGGCGACGGTGCCTGTCTGCCTGCGTGTTCGCCAAAGCAACGTAATTATCCTCAGCGATGAAGGCGTTTCGGAATGCCTTGCACGAATCGCGCACTGTCCCGACCGATTGGCCAGTCCGGCTTGGAGAATGGTACACGAGATCCGACGCAAATATCACCATCGCATTAAACACTGCGAGCGCGAATATCATGTGGTACTAAAATTAATCTTTTTTTAATGGCACAAGGGTTGCTTTTATCGCGCAGTATCATTTTGGAGCTCGCGGTACTATCGTTCCGCGACAATGTCAGGGTGTTTCGCATGTCCATTCCTAACGCCTGGGCTCCACCCACCCTCAGTTGCATACACATGTATCTGTCTGTAAGATTCGACATCACGTTTTAATATGGGTGCTAGTATTTTCCTTTGCTGCTGCTGCTGCTGCTGCTGCTGCTGCTGGGGAGCGCCTACGAGTAGCCATACCCTGGAAGACTTAATGTCGGCGGTTGGTGTAATGTTTTCGCGAGAACCATCCACATCTCAATTCCTACACAATGGTTATGACGGAAATAGCACAGTCTGTTGTTGCTGCTGCTGTAGCGCTTGCGTTAGGCCCACCAGTCGTCGTGCACGGTGAGGTCCACATGCTCCCAGTGGTCCAGGCCAGCCCGCTTGATGTCTCGCTCGGCGAGGCTGAACCCCAGCGGTCTTGGGCATGGGTTGTGCACACCGCCGTATGTATCGAGGGGATGGGGAGCAAAAGGACACACGTGCGCGTGTATCACGCTCCATTTGCAATGGGAGAGACACTATTAATAGCAAACACCGAACAGAGAGATGAACTCAAACAAACAAACACGCACCAGAGCAGGCGGCTCGAGTGTTGTCGAGGATATAATCTATTACAAAGGCAACGGACGTGGGCAACAGCAGTTTTGCTATGATACGTACTGCTACCAGGTATACGATACCTGGTACCATGGTACGTATGACACGTACGAGGTCTACTCGTACAGAGTAGTAGCAGTTCTCTCTCTTTGACGCGCAGAAGTCGTTAGTTTGCCCAAGCCAATTAGTCACCTACCTGGTAGGAAAGCCGAGGCGGCAAGGGCCTCGGTCTGGTCGAACGAAGAGAGGTACTGAAAGCTCTGCTGTGATTGAACCCACTTTCGGATATTTCCCATTTTCCTTCTGAGACTTGTTGTCTGCCTATTCAATCGTGAGATCCCCGTTTCTAACATTAACATATTTGAAAGGTCAAGCAGTCGTACTCCATCATCAGCAAAGCCGCGTTCATGCTAACGCCGCAAACTCCAAGACATAACCCCGTGCTGAAAACGATTATACCCTTTCCCTACTGAACCCCACGAAGCCGTCGACACGGCAGCAGAGGTACAGACACACTTGCTGTGTCGTTGTGTTCAAATACGTCGCATTCATTATACGTACTGCAATACGATGTTCGAAGTGATACAGATACAGGTACTGCTGTAGTACCATGTACCAAGGTACGATTAGACAGCTCTAAACTGCTATCATCACGAAAGGCACACAGCGTGCAGGAGCCTTGCCGCCGCTGTTGCTCTGTTTCCGAAACAACGCAGCAGCAGGGTGCTCACCGGATGAGGTGTAGGCGGGCGCCGAAGCCGAGACACGTGCGACCGATGTTTCCAGTGTTCGCCGGAATGAGCGGTCGAAAGAGGACGACGTTGATCGCCGTTTTCAAAGCTCCCATGTGCTCTGCGCTCTACTCCTTCGCCTTTGGGAGCAGCTCTCACCCCTTTGCCTGGTCGGACACCTTCTAATCCACAGCCGCCGTGCTCGGAACCTCTACCGTGTAGCGTGTTCTGCTGCCGCGATGCAGCAGTGTGCTAGTGGGGTTTTGGACATTTTTCACCGAGTTAATTACGCCGCATTTTTATGCCGGCGATCTACTGCTGGATGTACAGACGCAGAGCACATAAGACAGAAGGCATACATACGTACCCCTGGGGTGCGATCGTTGGTACCAGGTACCTGGTACGAACCTGTTACGACTGTAACAGGTACAGGTATGTGATTTTGCTCCTGATCGCTGCAAGCATTCGGCGACTACTATCCATCCTATTGTTGTTTATAGTGCTGTATTTGTGTACGTATCTCGCGGGGAACTTGGAACTTGGAACAAGACTTTCTGTTGTCAGGAGTGCAGGAGGAGTGGTGCACCCATTTCCTGTGTGCGAGAGCTTTCCATACTATTACGAGCTGGGCCGGCCAAGAAATCCGGGACTCACCAATATCGCCACGCACCGCTCAATTTTTGTAGTTAGGACCTGAAATGTTGACACGTGATTTAGAAGAATCTCGCCAAAAAACGTATGGAAGGACCTTTTAATTTTTTTGTTTTTTTGCCGACATACGACCAACCGAAAGTTTTCCGGATATACAAAATCGGAGAGTAAGTGGACAAAAAACATAAAAATTAAAAGGTCCTTCCATACGTGTTTTGGCGAGCTTCTTCTAAATCACGTGTCAAAATTTCAGGTCCTAACTCCAAAAATTGAGCGGCGCGTGGCCAAGTTTCCATCGAAGTGCCTCTGCATACAAATTCACATATATTTCAGGGATCCA
Organism: Nereocystis luetkeana; assembly: GCA_031213475.1. Classification (NCBI taxonomy): domain Eukaryota; class Phaeophyceae; order Laminariales; family Laminariaceae; genus Nereocystis; species Nereocystis luetkeana. The sequence goes on from JARUPZ010000007.1 coordinate 7,628,750, forward strand.
TCCACAACTTTCGAACGAAAATGACCCATGGAATGAAACGCCTATCTCCCTACTCCTCGTCCCAAGATGTACATGCCCAGAAAATTTGAGCCAATTCCATCCACGTTGTATTTCGAGAAATTTTACAAAAAGCAACACAAAAAAATCATGAAAAAAATGCTCAAACTAGGAGACGTGAGTGGCAAACACTTTTTTCGGCACCAACTTGGCAGATTCTCAAGCCGGAGGGCTTAAAATGACCACCGTATCTAGCCGATTACGAGGATATGCTCAGTTTGCAAGTGGGTCACTGTTGTTCAAAAGATATGCCCGACTGACGGATTTTGGGTTTCTTGGCCGGCCCAGCTTGTAATACTACTGCTGTTGTACGTACCTGGTAGCAATTTAGAGTTCCGACAAGGCCGGAGTAGCGTAAAAATATCAAGAAGGTTGAGAACACATAATAACTGGTAATGCAGCGCCAATCAATGACATTGGCGTGCTGTTCCCCAGTGTACGCTTTTTTTGTTTTTGTTGGACGGTCGGCCGTGCATCACGAGCAACTTCCCGTACACCGCGTTGTACTGCCACCAGCATGCTGAAGACAGCAGTATGGGGGCCGTCCGTGGTACGCCTTGCTCTCTATCACCACCCGTGAACGAGACGACCGACCGTGTTTCAATGTCGAGGGCACCATGAAGGCGGCGCACTGCAACCAGCATGCTGAGGATGGCATGGGCAACATCTGTAGCAGGCGTTGCTCATATGACTTCTGCACAAAGCAGCCGAGGGGCAGCTGACGGCGACGTACAGTCTGCATATATATGCTGCAGACGCACGGCAGACGTCCGTTGTTACAGCTGCCTCCTCCTGTGTGCCGCTATCGGCTCGGTCTCACCTCGATAGCCAGCTGTTGTCGTTCGTTGAGAGAGTCCTCATGGGGATTTCCTCCGTACCTCGCTCCTAAATCCTCTCTGGCCACGGGGTGGCCAGACGCCACGAGAGTTGAGTGTTGTTATGCTCAGCGAATGCGACGTGGGATTAACTGACATGCACGTTATGGGCAACTGACATGAACGTGGTGGGCAAGACTCATGCACGGTGTGTGAACAGGATATGGTTTGACTTGTTTCTTTCGTTCTTTGGTGGGATTGACTAACCCCAGGTAGGGCCAGAGAGCACCCGTATCGACCATTACAGCCGATACGGGGTTTCCATGACCCAGACAATGGCCTCCCCCGCCGGGGACACTCCATTGTATACCTACATCGATATGACAGCGAGCCATCCTACGGCTTTATCGCTGCCTTACACGATGCACCCTCCGTGCGTCACTGGTCAGGTCAGTCAACGTACATCACAGAATACCCTGTCGCCCACCTGGGCGACTCCTGAAGCCCGTAGCGCTGCAACACCCCCCCTGCCCGACGCATAACTATCGTCGGTGCACAGCGGGTATCCCGGCCACTACCCGGTAACAGCGTGGGCAACTCCTCCTCCATATCCCCGACGAACCGGCTGCCGCGTCCTTCCTTATCCATTCGACGATTAACGAGCTTCGGCCACGTACGGACATCCCCGATGCTCGTGACGCGGCTCCTACGCCTTCCGCTTTTCCTTCTGACGGTCGCTGCTGCTGTTTCGGCTTCTGCGGCGGCTGCAGTTGCTGCTGCTGATGATGACACAGTTGCTGCGCCTGATGCTGTTCCACCTCTTCCTCCTTCTCCTACTGGGCCGGCTGTTTGCGCTCCCTCCGCGGTGGCGGAGGTGGTGGACCTGATTGCCCCCCCGTCCTGCCGGTTCCCGTTGCCGTGCTCGGTTGCTGCTACTGCGGTTGCGCTCCTGCGTGGCACTCCTGCTACCGCGGTGGTGGCTGCTACGGCGGTCACGACTGCGACTGCGGCTCCGTGCATCTAACTTGAAAATGGTACGATGCTTTAGCATCCTTTGCCGCTTATGTAACGGGGTGCACACAAACCTACCCGACCCCTGATCCGGCGTCCTCTCATAGACGCTTGATAGCTCAGACCGGGCTGCTCGACGGAAGTGATTCGCTACCCCCCGGTCCAATGCTCGTGCGCCCGATTCGCGTGAATGCCTTCCCTTCCGCGTTTGCTGGCCGCCTCCTTGATCAAGACCCTGTTAACCCCCAGCGTCTGCTCACCCGAGGAACTCCTCTGAGTTGCCGCGTCGTCCCGCGCTCTTCTGGGGCTCTTTTTCCCCTGCTGTCTCTTGAGTATCCCTCTCAGCCTCCAGAACATCTGCTGCCTCTCCGCCACGAAATTGGACGAATTCGAGCCTCATGTGGTTCGGCCGCTCATGGAAGATCTTGAGTTTGGCTGCCAATACCCCAACACCAGCTATGCAATCGAGGATTTCGTCGAAACTCATCTTTGCAAGCTCTGTGTGAAACTTCGCTCGGGAACGTTTGGTGAACCCCTAGTGTGGTCTTTTGAAGATACTGACGTTTGACTCTTAGAAAGTAGGTCGTTTGAAGGTTCAGACGTCCACGCCACCCCCTCAAGTACTGACGTGACTCCGAGTAAGCAGATCGTTTGAGGGCCCTGACATTCACGCCACGTTAGAAGGTACTGACGTGACTCCGAGTAAGTAAGTCGTCGGAAGGCACTGACGTTCACGCCACGTTTGAAGGTACTGACATGACTCCGAGTAAGTAAGTCGTTTGAGGGCACTGACGTTCACGCCACCTTCACTGACGTGCCTCCGAGTAAGTAAGTCGTTTGAAGGCACTGACGTTCACGCCACGTTTGAAGGTACTGACGTGACTCCGAGTAAGTAAGTCGTTTGAAGGTACTGACGTGCACGCCACGTTTGAAGGTACTGACATGGCTCCGAGTAAGTAAGTCGTTTCAAGGCACTGACGTTCACGCCACCTTCACGCCAACCCCCCAAGTACTGACGGGTTCACCATGTTACAGCTGCCTCCTCCTGTGTGCCGCTATCGGCTCGGTCTCACCTCGATAGCCAGCTGTTGTCGTTCGTTGAGAGAGTCCTCATGGGGATTTCCTCCGTACCTCGCTCCTAAATCCTCTCTGGCCACGGGGTGGCCAGACGCCACGAGAGTTGAGTGTTGATATTGCTCAGCGAATGCGACGTGGGATTAACTGACATGCACGTTATGGGCAACTGACATGAACGTGGTGGGCAAGACTCATGCACGGTGTGTGAACAGGATATGGTTTGACTTGTTTCTTTCGTTCTTTGGTGGGATTGACTAACCCCAGGTAGGGCCAGAGAGCACCCGTATCGACCATTACAGCCGATACGGGGTTTCCATGACCCAGACAATGGCCTCCCCCGCCGGGGACACTCCATTGTATACCTACATCGATATGACAGCGAGCCATCCTACGGCTTTATCGCTGCCTTACACGATGCACCCTCCGTGCGTCACTGGTCAGGTCAGTCAACGTACATCACAGAATACCCTGTCGCCCACCTGGGCGACTCCTGAAGCCCGTAGCGCTGCAACACCGTCGCATGCAAATAATCCTCTCATGACTCTTGCACTAGGAGGCCGAGTTTCAATGTCGCGGGCAGCAAGCCGGAGGAGTACTGCAGTCAGCTTGTGTTTCGAGAGAGTGAGACAACTGCGAGCAAAACTTGAACATATGCGACAGACGTTTACCCTATAGCAGGCCGTGTAATGTTGCGTCAGCAACAATCGATTTCCGTCGGCATGGGTGCCAATCGCGTTGCGGCATGGGTGCATTTTTTTTGGCGTTTGATCGTTTGAGGGGGGAAGTGCGCGGTAAGTCTTGAGCTACTGAAAAAGGGGGGGCACCATCCGGCAAAGAGCTACTACTGCTGTTCTCTGTGGACTCGAGCGAACGCACGTGGCACGTGAGACGTGAGAGAGAAGAGAAAAACATTGCGGCAGCAAGTAGCAGATAAAGCTGTGATCCATGGAGAACACGGAGAACATAGACGGAGAAAAATAGAGATGAAGACGAAGAGTAAGATTCGACGATCAGATCCGAATACCCGTAGATCATAAGATTCGGAAAGTACGATACGCGTAACGGAAGGTGCGTCGGTACAGGTAGCATGTGCGACGCGGCGCGTGCACTTTCTGTTTGATACGAGTATAAAAACATGGAAAGAAAAACCCTTCAACCTCCGGTCGTGTCGTAAAAAAAATAATAATACAGCAAAACGCAGTAAGCCAGCCAGCCAGCAAGCCTCATACCAAACACACGCAGGCTATGTGTTTTGTTGGTCTTTTCGTGCCTACGGCAAAGAGCAAGTTCGCATCATCGGGAGGGGCGGAATTCCTGCCCGTGATCGAATCGACACCTACAACGAAAATTTGAAAACTGTAAGTCTGCATTTATATGTGCTTAATATGTGCTTCCTTCTTCCTTTTGGTTGTTCTTCGCGTCAAACTTGCCTACACAGACAGGCAGCACAACAGCAACAAAAACTACAACTGCAGCCCATTCTCCTGGTTCTACTACTTCTATTACAGCCTCCGTTGATACGTGGGGCTTTTGTTTTGTCCTGCTTGTCTGTCTGCCTCCTCTTTATATTTATTACCACAAACAAACAAATATACGCCAAAAGAAGGAAAACAAGAAAAACAAGTAAAACAATAACAAGGTGAAGAAGGAAGAGAAGAGGAAAAAGAGGGAAAGGGCACGAACACCACGGTACAAAGGATTCTTACCACTATATTACTATTACTACTGTATACTACTATTGTAAGGCCTAATACACTACACTGCCTGATATCTACTTGGCACAACGATCGATTGTAGCTCAACAGCTGAACCACTACTACTGCACAAGGTCGCGCACCAAACCAGCTAGCCACTATAATGACCGCATAGGAACAACCCGCACTGCGGCAATACCTCCTTTGCCCATTTATGGCAACAAATCTTACGCCGCACGACGCTTCTCACGTCGTTCAATACTATTAATAGATACTAAGACTCCCCTGCCGCATATAGCGGAGAAATAAGTCACGGCACCCCCCATTCCATCCAACAAACTATTATGTCGGTGAGGGGGACCAAACCCGACAGCTGCTGTCTCGCCGCTGCCACGGGCAGCTTACAACAACCCCTTCCTTGCCTTGTGCAAAGCCCTCTCTTTTCCCCAACCAGACCATCGACCGTACCGTCAGGAAGTCCGCAAAAAAGCAAACACCATGTTCTCTACGCCTATAACAAGGGTGCGCGACACACCGAACCTTACAGGGAGAAGACGCCGACCGGAACGTCCACGTCACGTCAAAATATTAGACGAACAACGAGGCTAAATAAACACTTACCAGGTACTTTATGGGCAAGTACGCACGTACGTACTCCTTACCAGCATATCATAGTACGAGCATACCGACGTACGGACATACCGACGTGGGCACATACAACATGACGGACTGACAAAACGACGGATGGACGACGAATGCCACTAATTCAAAATACCAATCCCACCGCACACTGTATCGTCCAAACCTAAGCACAAGAGCAAAACAACGCACAACTCCTCCGTTTTTTTCGTCCTTCCCGTGCGGCCGCCATCGACAGACAGGCCGACGAACGGACGGACGACGAGTGCCACAAAATCAAAATACCTACCCCACTGCACAGCGTACCGTCCGAACCAAGAGCAAGCGCAAACCAACGCACACCTCCCCCGCATTTGTCGCTCCCACGCGGCCGCCGCCGACGGCACGATATACCAACGGAGAAACATACCGATGTACGGGTGGACGGCGCATGTCGACGAATCAAAATACCAATCTTTTACCCCACAATGTACCGTGCAAACCAAGAACACGTGCAAAATAATGCGCAGCTCCTTTGTCTCTTCATCGCTCCAACGCGGCCGCCGCCGACGGACAAACCGACGGACGGACAAGCCGGTGGACGGGCAGACAACGAGTGCCAACACTTCAAAATACCGGTCCCACCGCACACCGCAGCGTCCAAACCAAGAAAAAACGGCAGAAGAACGAACAGCTCCACCGCCTTAGCCGCTCCCGTGCGGCCGCCGCCGACGGCACGACATACGGACATACCGACGCACGAACGAAAGGCGAAATGCCCAAAAATCAACACCAATCTATTACCGCATACCGTACCGTCCAAACCAAGAACAAGTGCAATTAAACGCACAGCTCCTTCGTCTTCATCGCTACCACGCAGCTGCCGCCACCGACTGGGCCAGGTGCCGGGCACAAAAACCAGCGACACCAACCTGGTCCGGCGCGTTTCGATGTCATCGAGGCCAACCGATGAGTCCTAACACTCCGAAGCCCAATAGCTTGAAACGGAAAGCCGAAAAACACTAAATATATGGCTACTCGCACTGCAACGGCTGCTGGGATTCCCGTGACCGCTTGCAACTACACGGTCAACGCTAGCGTCTCCACCGCCGCCGCTACTGCTTCTGCAAAAGCGCGCCCTCGCCCCTCTGACGTTCCCCTCCGCTCGACGTAGATCGACGCGCTTCGTACTATGATAACCCAGCAGACCCCTGGCAAGCTTGAATACATCAATCCCCAACAGTCTTTTGGTTTGTGGCGGTTGTTCTCCTAGCTGCTCCCGATTCCGCCGGCGCTTCCTGCGCCGCCGCCGCCGCTGCCACCGGCGCTGCCGCTTTCACTCGCACCGCTTCTACCGCCGCCGACCACACTACTTGTGGTGCTGCTGCCGCCGCCGCCGCCGCTGCCGCCGCCCCCGTGCCCGACGCCGCTTGCTCCTAGTACTGCTCTTATCCCTGGTATTGCTCCTGCTCCTCCTCCTCGTCCACCACTTCCACCTCCCCCGCCACCGCTACCGCCACCCATGCCGCCGCCGACACCCTCGCCGCTTGCACCGCCACCGCTGGCGCCACCTTCCGCGCCACCACTAACACCTACACAAGCACCCGTGCGTGCGGGCCCACCGAAAGCAGCATCACCGCCGCTCGCAACGCCTCCAACGCCACTCCTGCCGTCCACCGGAGAGGCTGGCGCGCGAGGCAACAGCACACCCGTGCCGTCACCGCCCACGAACCCCCCGCCGCCCCCGACCCCCACCCCCCCCCCGACCCCGCCCGCACCCCAACCGCCACCCCCGCCCACGACCCCCACCCCCCCCACGACCCCACTCCAACTCCAACTCCGACCCCCGACCCCGCTCCCACCACCACTACCACCGCCTCTACCGCCACCGCCCGCCCCCCCCCCGTCAGCAACACTCGCCGCAGCTGCCGCACTCGTCGCCAATTCGCCGTTGTGCGAAAAGGTAAAGATGCGCGCGTCAAGTGTGATGCCGCATAGCTGTCGCTCCTGCCCGCCGTCGGAGCGAGTCGGGCCCAGCGGTGCCAAAAACAGCCCCGCGTTCACATCAAGCGCGGCCGAAAGCTCTAGGTCGGTGGTGCTGAAGGAGGGGGGGGGAGAAGGAAGGCGTGGGGCGGGGTGAGGTGGGGGGAGGGGTGTGCTCAATAGGAGAGATCTACTCGATCTCATGCATGGCCGTAGTCGTTCGTATGACCATAACCCTCGCATCCCTACAATGCCGGGACGGAGCATGTCGGGTTTTCACCGACCAGGCAGACATGGCTTATTGCACCAAGCGCGAAGCGCCGTGAGGTGTCCGGCGAGTCGCATGAAGGGTGAGTTGCATTCTACTAAGGATCGCTTGTGAGGCGGACTTGCATACGGATGACAGCTTCAATGAGTTAATTTTATTTCCGGTGTAGACCTTTCCAGAGACAGCAATGGGAGTACTATGTAACTGCCTCTTGGGTGCCTTACCTTGAATACTACGTGATACGATCAATTCCCTTGTGCGGAGTAAAGGTTCTTTACGTCGCACAAACGATCTAACTCGACAACCAGCTAACTCGACAACCAGCTGTGGGCGACCGCCAAGAAAAAAAAAAAAGTTACCCCGGTTGTCTAGCTCACGTAGTGAGCGGCATGTTTTACAGTGTCGTTGCCAACCGACGCTAACCCAACCTATATAAAATAGGGGGGGAGAGGAGGGCAGAGGCGGCGGGAACTAAATATGAGGCGTGAACTTCGCGTTGTACATGAGGTTACGGCGGCTGCAGTGAACGATTAGCGCGGTATCAAGGCATGCATTCCGTTCCCCTCGCTGCCTCGGCAAGGAATGCTGCGAGGCATGCCCTATCAGGCTAATAGCGAGTGGGGTAGGTCTTTCTGGCGGGTGTAAGGCCGGACTCACCCTCAAGGAGTGATACCTTCTTGCTGCTGCCTGTGGCCGCGAGGCTCAGGCGGCAGTAGAGTTGGGTCGTACGTGGTGCGTCAGGCACGGAGACCTACGATTCGCGCGTCTTTTTTAGGCAGCTGCGGCAGAGCAGCAATGCTCAATCGGGGTGTCCGTGCGCGGAGGCAGGCGCCACCACAGGCCACACTACGGCACAGTCTATTGCGCCGGTAGGAGGCTGGATTCGACGACGAGGGAGGAGGGAGACTGGGCGTCGACGTGCGGGGAAGAGACGGATTGACCTCCCCCTGCGCGAGAATTTTATTTTTCAGATCAGAACCGCAAGTGCGAGGAGCATTTTGTTTTTCAGGATGACGGAGAAAGGGAATCGACTGGAAGGGAATGGCAACGAGTGCACGCGCAAAGGAGCGGGTGGGCCAAGGTGGTGAGGCGGCCATGAAGAGCGGCAGGAAGACGGTGCACGGAGACCCATGATCTGCGCGCACACTATCATCACGAGAGAAGCAGTCATAGTTTGTTTTTTCCTGGTATTGTTTTTCACGAGGCAGAAAAGTATCTACCGGTACTTGTTATTAACGTCGTCACTGGTCTTGGTCGTTTAACGAGTTGTATACCCTTCATGGGGAATAACCTACGCAATTATCAGGGACGTGGTATCATAACTGTGCTGCACCTTTTTGTGTCAGACAGGCCAGGAAAAGATGGCGATCGTTGATATTCGTGTGGTAGTAAGGTTCGATTGCTCCTTTTTTCACTGCATATCCGCGAGTCTTCACTCTGACAGCACTCCAGATAGCAGGCAGGTGTGTTCCTCTTTCGTTTTCACGACTACCGTGCGTTTCGTACGGTGCAGGCAGCACTTCAGACAGCATCCGCTGTAGTCAGCAGCCACGAGTTGGTTAGAGGTGGGAACGGGGGTACTCTATGTTATAGTGGAGAGGATATACCCGCGGCCATGTTAGTTCAGTTTGCACATTGGTTTTAGCTCGTGTGCGCTTTCTTCGTCTCGTGTACTTTGAGGCAGCCGAATTTTCGATTTTTTTCGTTTTTTTCGGATCTTCCTAGGGCTCCAGCACCTTTGTGTGACCACGGACTCCTTCGTCAGAGAGTTAATGTGAGAACAACAACAACAACAACAACAACAACAACAACAACAACAACAACAACAACAACAACAACAACAACAACAACGTATGTGCGACATCAAATAATGCGCGTCAACTTTAACCTATACCTTCGCGTCTGATTGGCCATGGCTAGTTTCAAAAATCCCGACAGACAAAAAGAGCTATAGGCTTCGCACCGTGGAAGCTTATGAGAAGAGTAGAACGGGGGCAGAGGGTTGCTCTTTGGTCAATCGACAATTTGCAGGAAAATAAATCGATCACCCAGCCTCTCCTTTAGAGGGAGACCGAAAGAAATAAAAATAGCTTTCAGCGAAAAATTGCGGAAATATAAGAAATTAGCGGCAAGAGCGTTGGTGAAGCACGCATAGGCCGGGTCTTTTGGGGGCGCATCAAGGCATTTTTTTAGTAATAATGCACCAATTTTAGGGGTCAAACCGCGGTCTCCTACTGAAGCATGTCTTGTAGAGTAGAGGAGAGCTCCAGCCCAGTCCAACCTCACGCTTCGACTCGACTCAACCGTGAACCTTTTGGTCACGAGTCATCTCTCGCCCACATAAGAGAGGAGGGCGCACTAAAACCCCTCACCGGCATCCAGCGCTTCGGGCCAGGCCAGACGCAATCCGCGCCATCATGCCTCCTTGCGGAGACCCTATGGCGCTGCTTCCGAGGCTGCCGTTGGTGACAGTGCCCACGGTGTACCTTTGGATGTCAGGGGGCGGAAGGGGGGCGAGGGGGGAGTCAGACAAGAGAGATGGGGGAACGCCGTCAAAGAGATCTTCGGGAGTGGGATCCGGTGCGACACGCGGTAGAGGGGAGCATTACCCCGATCTGCAGTACGTCATATTGATTGGGCTGCTGCCTCCTCCCCCCGTCCCCGTTCCCCCCTATGCATGCGGTGGGGAGGGGAGGTCTCGTTAACCCCTTCAGATTTGCACCACGTCATTTTCGGACAAACTACTTGGAACCAGTGTTGGGGGAAATTCATGCAGTAGGAGAAGGCGTAAGAAGGGCCACGCCTGCAACCTGCTCCCTCGCCACGTAAAGAATGGCCTCATCTTTTGCTGGCACCTGTACACCTGGACATGACATTAGCTTCGTGTCGCGGGTGCGAGCTACGTACCTGGCAATAACGAGAGCATGATAAGTGCATTAAGCCCTCTCGAGTCTTACCATGATCGGGCTCTGCCCATCGAATCATCCGACTCCTGCCCCCCAAAACAATTAGCATCCTTTTACCTCTAGGCCTGCCAGGTATCCCCCTCGTAGCGGAAATATTTTCTGGGTTACAGATACGTAGCCTTTCATTGTCTTTCCCCTCTACCCAATGGTTTTCTACTGATATACCTGGTACGTAATTTACGGTTTATGGCTCTCGTAGAGGTTCCTCAGCGTCCCTCTCTATTTTCTGAGCATCTGCCACACATTTTTAGTAGTAGCACGTGACCGCCACCAGGCAGTAGAAAGTTCAACAACAACACATGCACACCCCAACGATGCTACTCCAAAAGAACCGCTAGATTCCTCTGCGTGTGCCAGCATGTATCATGCTCCTCTTTTTTTTTATAAGTGGATCAGTGCAAGTAGTCTGGGCGACACACACACAGACACCCGCCGTACCTCACGGGCTTATTTCCAATCCTCGCCAATATCGGCACACAAACAACAAGCATTGAAACAACACCAACACCAATAGCGCCAGCAACACCACCACCATCACCACCACCACCACCGTCACCACCACTAACACCACCAACCCCACCACAAAACCCCACCGTTCCCGCGCTCTTCCGTCTCTCTCCCCTACTGCGCCGATATCTCTCCAAGCGGCCGAACAGCGTCCGAGTGACCTCACGCACCTGGACAACCCGTTCGTGCCGAAAGCCACCCAGTCATCTATGCCCGGGGGGGGGATCCCAGAAACGCCGCTCGCAGACGGCAGAATCTTCCAACACAAAAGACAACGGGGGAAGGGAGCATTCACGGGGACGGGAGGGGGCGTTGACGGAAACGGTAGGGTAGGGTTGGGTAGGGTACGGACGGTAAGGTTGACGGCGGTGCTAGCGGTGGTAAACACCGGGGGTGGGGGGGGGGGGGGGGGGGTAGGAGGAAGGGGAAAGGGGGAGGGGGGAGGGGAGAGGGGGGAGGGGAGAGGAGGGGGGGGGAGAGAAAAGGGAGAGAGGAAAAGTACAGTATGGCGAGCGTAAAATTGTAGGGAGGCAGCAACGAAGAGGAGAGCCTTGAGCCACGACCACGTGACAATTTTTCGCGACAAAAGTTCTTTGCCGAAACGCCAAGAAAGTTGTGCAGCAGCACCACCAAGGCGACTCCGTGCCGGACGCCAACTTACGATGCGGACACCGACCCGCCTCTTTTCCTAAATCGACGGGGAGGATGCGTTAACCCTTTCTCTCACCGCTGCAAAGACCCCCACACTAATTTCAAGTAGTTTTTTTCCCCAAAAAACTTTGCTTGCAGTTTTTAAAAGGTCAACCCTAATGGGACCCCGATATACCGACAACAAAAGTCAGAAGAGTGGACAGTCTTCACTACAGCCTGGTGTGAGCGAGCAGTAAGAGCAGTATCATGCTCGGCGCATGTCGTACATCGTGCCACCCTGGGCTGCATGTAGTTCGCACACCAAAAAAAAAAGCGAAAAAAAGCGACTCCAAACTTAATCAGACCCCCTAATCCAGCGGCTCGGAGTGGACTGCTTGGTGTATTAAAGTCGATGCCATAACCGGCACTTTGTTCTCGTGCCCTGTTTCCCTCTCAAAACGAAAGTAAAATATTAAAAAAACAGAGGTATGTCGTAGGAATGACTAGAAACAATGGGGAGAGGGGAGAGAGGAGAAGAGGAGAGGCTTGGTTGAGGTGCTGGGTTGGACAAATCCTGCGGTTTTTGCACCTGTTGGATATCGCCGGCAACAGGGTCTTGAAGCGTGACAAACGCCGACATCATCCGCACGTCGAACAGTCGCACACACCCCCCCCCGCACCCGACCGCCAGCACCACATCTGTACCGTAGGCACCGCAGCGATCAAGCGCGCAACATCAACGTCGTCAGCAGGCGGTGAGCGCCATAGGGACGAGGGGAGGGGGGGAGGCAGCGAGGGGGCGAGTGCGAGGGTGGTTCATGTTCGGGCAGGCAGGCCCAATTGAGCGTTATCAGGGAGACGCGTCCTGCATCTCGTTAGACTATGTATGGAGGTATCGTATCTCTCTACGGAAGCGCTATGATGTGCACCACCGTAATCACGAACAAAAAGAAGGAAAACCATAGTGAAGACACAAGCGCAAACGCAACCAGGACAGAACAAACAACACCAGCCAAGCACGCCCGACAAGAACGGACCCAACCATTCTATCGAAAACAAGAACAAAAAATCACAAAAGCAGGTGACCAAACATCAGGTCACCACACAGCAAGGGAAGAAAGACAACACACAGCTGGACAAACAGCAAACGGCAAACGGATGTACGAACAAACAACCAAGCGAGCGCACGAAGGCAAAGCCAGACAGCCAAGCAACAGCCAAACAAACCGAACAAGCACGCAAACGCAACACCAAACAAACAAACAAACAAACAGGCGACAGACAGCCAAGAGTCCACGAAAACCAAGCACACCAAAGAACAAACAAAATGTGCGCACACAAACACCGGCAGAGAACGAAAGCAAAGCCAGGGTGCGAATCCAAAGCAAAAGTCAAAATCAAGGGACAACGTCAAGCAAAAGTCAAAGTCAAAGACCGAGGACAAAATAACGTTAAAAAATACCGGTACCACGTCAAAGACGGCGTCAAATACCAGGTCATCAAGTCGGAGCCAAGGTCCGCGACTGAATCAGAGACCAATTCACAGACAGACGAAGGCCAAAACCAAGTCGAATACCAAGTCGAACCAAATCAAGGCCAAAACTATTTCCAAATGAAAGAGCCCGTCAGAGACCGAGTCAAATATCTAGGCAAGGTGACAAACCAGGCCACCAACGAGTCAAAGAAACGAGTCAAAAGACCAATGTAAATACCGGGGCAAAAGCCGAGCCAAAGACACGGACCAAGACAAAGACCAAGCCAAAACCCGAGGCAAACACGGAACCAAGTGGAACCCAGCCGAACAATAAGTCGAACACCAAGTCAAACACCAAGTAAAAACATTAAAGTCAAAAACTAAAGTCAAAGATCAAAGTCAACGACCAAAGTCAAAGATCACAGTCAACGACCAAAGTCAAAGATCAAAGTCAACGACCAAAGTCAAAGATCAAAGTCAACGACCAAAGTCAAAGATCAAAGTCAACGACCAAAGTCAAAGATCAAAGTCAACGACCAAAGTCAAAGATCAAAGTCAACGACCAAAGTCAAAGACCGAGTCAGGGGCGGATACAAAGGCCGAAAACAACAACAGGTCAAAGACCGAGACAAAGATCGAGGCAAAGGCCGAGGCGAATATAGAGACAAAGACCGAGGCAGAGACGGAGGTGAAGCCAAAAGGCCGAGCCTGAGATTGATCAAGTCAAAGACCGACCCAGGTCAAAGACCAAGTCGAAGATCGAACCGAATCAAAAGACCGAACCAAGCTTAACTCCGAACAAAGTCAAGGATCAAGTCAAGGACCAAGTCAAGGACCAAGTGCACTTCAGTTGACCTGGTCCGTCCTTGACGTGGCCCTTGACTTGGTCATTGACTTGGTCATCGGCTTGGTCACTGACTTGGCCATTGACTTGTCAGGTTTAAGTCAAGGATCAAGTCAAGGACCAACTGCCGTTCAGTTGACCTTGTCAGTCCTTGACTTGATCAGCACTTGACTTGGTCCTTGACTTGATCAGCACTTGACTTGGTCCTTGACTTGGTCCTTGACTTGGTATTGGCTTGTACCTTGACAACGTACTTGCCTTGCTTGACTTAGCCCTGGAATTCGTCTTTGCCTTGCCTGACTTGGTCCTTGACTTGTCCTTGGCTTCAGCTTCGCCTTGCTCGACTTGGTCCTTGACCCAGGAGGAGGACCAAGTCCAGCAAGGCAAAGCTGAAGCCAAGGATACGCGAAAGGCAAAGTCAAGGACCCCGTGAAAAAAGTCAAGGGGCCAGGTCAAGCAACTTGGCTTCTTGATTTGGTCCTTGACTGTGTCATTGACAGGTCAAGGGCCAAGTGCCGCCCATTTGGCTCTGTCAGTCCTTGACTCCATCCGTCATTGACTTGGTCCTCAAGGGCACGGTCAACCACACCTCCACATCTATACCCCTCAATTCGGTAGGGGCCCGGGGCGATCATCGCTGCGCACCTGGCTAAATAGGTGGACTCCCAGAAGCACATACACCGGTACGTAGCAAAATACAGAGTAATATTATGTGATAACATCCCAGCATCCCAGCACTTATCCATATCGTATGCACCCCCACGTGGGAAACCCGCTGATACGGAGTAAATAGGACCAAATATTGTTGGTAAAACTAGGTAAATATATAGGTTTTGTGTGTACCATAGGTCCTGTTTACTGTGGTCCCCCGTAGTAGGATATCTTGGGATGGCCCAGACGCCACAGTTCTTGACTTCGTTTTTGCCTTGCCTGACTTGGCCCTTGACTTGTCCTTGGCTTCTTATTCCCCTTTCTTGACCGAGTTTGAATACCAAGTTAAGGGAAGGCCAAACACAAAATCAAGGACCAAGGAAAAACATGCCAAGGACCAAGTCAAGCAACTCAAAGACCGAGAGTCAAAGACCGAACCGAGCCAAAAAAAACGCTGAAGCGAGTCGAAGACAGAACCATGTAGGCCGAACCAAGGCAGGAACCAAGTCACGCATTAAGTCAAGGACCAAGTCGGAAGGATCACGTCGAGGACCAAGGACCAAGTCAAGGACCAAGTCAAGGACCAAGTCAAGGACCAAGTCAAGGGCCAAGTCAAGGGCCAAGTCAAGGACCAAGTCAACGACCAAGTCAAGGACCAAGTCAAGGACCAAGTCAAGGACCAAGTCAAGGACCAAGTCAAGGACCAAGGACGCCTGGTACGATAGAAATACTGTAGCACGTTTGCAATTTTGTTCTCTGGCTGACGGCGGTCCTTAGCTGAGGAAAGTGAAGGACCAAATCAAGGACAAGGACGAACCAAGCGAACGACTAAGTCAAGGACCAGGCCATGGACAAGGACGGACCAAGTCAAGGATCAAGTCAAGGACCAAGTCAAGGACAGAGTCAAAGAGTCAAGGACAGAGTCAAAGACAAAGTCAAGGATAATACCAAGGACCAAGTCAAGGACCAAGCCCGGACCAAGTCAAGGACAAGGACGGATCAAGTCACCAAAATCAAGGTCAAGCACCGACCGAGTCAAAACCCAAGTCAGGGACCAAGTCAGGGACCAAGTCAAGGACTAACGGCCAAGGACCAAGCCAAGGACCAAGTCAAGGACCAAGTCAAACGCAAAGTCAACGACAAAGTCAACCAAAAAGACACAGAAAAAATACCAGACAAAATACGAAGTTAAGAACCAAGTCAAGGACCAAGTCAAGGGCAAACTCAAGGACAAACTCAAGGATCAAGCCAAGGACCACGCCAAGAACCAAGCCAAGGACCACGAAAATAATCAAGTGAAGGAAAAGGTCGAGGACAAAGCCAAGAACCAAGTCAAGGACCACGTCAAGGACAAAGCAAAGGACAAAATCAAAGACGAAGCCACCACGTCAAAGCAACGGAGCGCGGCGTCTCGCTTACCGGACAGGTACTCGTGCGTGAGGACGGGCAGCGAGTCGTTCACCCTCACCGTGGACATTACTCGGTAGTCCCGTGTGTCCAGCATCTGATCCGGCGAAAGGCGAAAGGTCGACGGGGGAATTTCGGGCGAGGTTTCGGACGACTAAAAACGCGCCGAAGAAACAACCACCACGCAGAGAAGACACACCTTCAGAACTGCACCTACATTCTCGGGGGCTACTGGAACAACATGGAATTAGTCTTGCTTGAATTTTCGATGAAGTTTAAAAGGGATACGTTCATACGTACAAGCCTAGTGCTGGAAAAACGACCCAACTCTCGCTACGAGTACATCGTACTCAAGACGTGGGTTTCGTCGTGCAGAGTTTGTTTGACCTTTTCTGCTACTGAAACAACGATCCCAACCTCAACTCCAAATACGTAATATCGAACTTTAAGGGTTTTCATAGCCCAAAACGTGGGAGCTGTTCTCAACCCTTTTAGGCCTGGAAAAACGGCACAGCTCAAATTCCAAGTAAATTGTCGAAATGAAAGAGCGTGGGTGAGAGATAAATAAGGACTAGAATCCCATTACTACTGCAAATATGATCCAACTGAAATTCGAAGTGATCTGTCCTCAACAAGATGTACGCAGGTGCAGGCAGTTGTGAGGGGGTAGAATAAAACATGTTTACTATTACGGGGGACTGTAGTAAATAGGACCTATGGTACACACAAAAACCTATACCTGGTACGATTTACTATGTTACTAACAATATTTAGTCCTATTTACTATTACGGGAGGCCACAGTTAATAGGACCTACCAGGTATGGTATAGATAAAAACCTATATATTTGACCATTTTTACTGACACTATTCGGTCCTATTAACTATGGTCCCCCGTAATACGTACATAATGCGAAAACAATCCAACTCTAATCATTCCAACTCGTTTCTCCCCGAGTAATGTGTGCAGTTGGAAAGGGCTTAATTGATACTCCTACTATTGCAAAAATGACCCGATTCTTAATCCCAGTAGCTGTTATAAATACATTAAGCTTGTGGTGCGGCCGCGGATGGCCCTTCGCGACACACCAACGGCATCCCGACGCAAGACCCGCTAAACACTACAAACGCAGCGGTGCGCAGGAATGCCAACCACCATTTCCATGTTACAGCACAGCAATATACGACCGGTGCGTAGGAATCCCAACCACCGTTTCCATGTTACAGCACAACAATATACGACCGCCCCCCCCCCCCCCCCCGCCTACCCCCCCGTCATCTTCCCTGCTTCTCTCCATCGTCGTAAAGGCGGCTACCTCGCAACCCCTCTTCCTGCCCCTGCCCCCAACGCTGCCCCCCCCCCCCCCCCGCCGTTGGCGCCGAATGGAGAAACCCAGGCTTACCTCCAGGTCTCCGGTGGTGGTTGTCCGCGATGCCACGTACGGCCCGCCGGTGCCCCACGCCACGCTCAACACAGCGCGCCCGACGTACTTGCTGGCCTACTTTGCTCAATGCAGGGCGACGACTATAAACATAAATGAAAAACACGCACCCGCCGTCGGCGCCGCGTGGAGAAACCCGGGCTTACCTCCAGGTCTCCGGCGGTGGTTGTCCACGATGCCACGTACGGCTCGCCGGTACCCCACGCCACGCTCGACACAGCGCGCCCGACGTACTTGCTGGCCTACTTTGTTTTGTGCAGGACGATGAATGTGGACAGAAACGAAAACACAAAACACAAAACACAAAAAGTGGCGTTGTCAAATGAGGTCAAAACACAACCAGCCACAACCAGATGAGGAGAAACACAATCAACGAGTTCAGTTAGAAAGTGATGTAAATTATCAACAGCAACAACACCCGTCAGACGAGCACGAGCGTAAAATCAACGACAGCAGTCAGAACGAACCGAAAACACCAGCAACTTCAGTCTGGCGCACTGAAACACAAAAATAACAACATCGGCCAGATGCACGAAAAGCACCACCAACATCAGACGGACGACCAAAACACAAAAAAACAGCACCAGTCAGAGGAAGCAATAAAAACACAAACAACGAAGCACAGAACAGCGCCTTCTGACAAAATCAAATCACTCTGGGCGGAAATATAATGACCGTTTAGACACTAATATGAAGACCAATTGGTCCTTATGTTTACGAACAGAGTGCTATTGCTCTACCCTCGCCTGTCGGGCAGGCCGGGGGTCATGCGCTGACCAATGAGCAGATCACACTGAGCCGACGAACGAAGTCAACGATTCGATTAATCAACCCAGCCGCAACAAACACCGAACAAAAGAATCGCGCAACCAACCAACCATCAAACCAACAGACCCAACTATCGAACAAACAAACAATCAATCAAAACACTCACAGACTAACAGGAAACAAAACAAAACAAACAATAAACAAACGGACAAACAACGGACAGACAAACAAGCAATGCCCTAACCAACCAGCCAAGCAGACGCAGAAAAACCAACCGACCATGAAGCCGACAACACCAACAATACAAGACAACGCCAATAATACAGACCAACAGCACCAACAACCACAAATAACAAGCAACTCACAGCAGCAGCAACAGAGAGTAGCCAACCATTTTACCAATCAACCATCCAACCATTCAACCAACCAACCAGCCACCCACCCAACCACTCCAGCGTGCGCCGAACCCCACAAGGCGCAAAGCGATCGGAGGTTGGCAAGCGCTCCTCGCTGGCGGTGGCCGCTCGTGGCCTGCTTCCGTCGTTTCGGACCGAAACAACAACCGGCTGGCCGACATTTCTGCGCCCGATCTAGTGAACCGTCTATAACGGGGGACCATAGTAAATAGGACCTACGGTACACACAAAAACCTATATATTTACCTATTTTTACCATCAATATTAGGTCCTATTAACTATGTTCCCCCGTAATAGGTCCAGCTTCGCCAAAAAAGATTGAATGTATGGATATTTCAACTCTAAAACCTGTACCCTACTAACCCCTTTCAGTGGGCCTAAACCTGGGACAGAGTTTTCGGGATGAAGCCGTAGTGGGGGCTTTGTGTGCGCTCTATATCGTTGAAACATAGTCGCTCGACCCCAAACCCTGACGCTCCTGACGCTATACGGCAACGGTTCTTTATGGTGCCGGCATGCGCCAGCAAACAACACCGGCCCTGTCGCGGCAACCGGCACGACTCCCCGCACACTGGTCAGTCCCGGATGTGCCGAGCGATTTTACGCGCACTTCTTACAGCGGGCAGCCGACACTTCTCAAACCGGCAGTGTAGAAGGACCGCTACTATTGATACTTGCCGCAACCCTAACCCCGACTGCCCTGGAAATCTCGGCGAAACAGTGCAGTACGTGCTGAAAAAATGGTGCGCACCATCAACCACCTTGGTCGAAGCTGGACCAAGGCGTACGAACAAAAAAAATGCTGTCCCAAGCTGGGCCGAGTCGCATATTATACACTGGTACGATCTGCTGGATCCCCCGTGTCAATGTTCGTGGCATCAAAAATAACATTACCGGCTACGGCTTTTTTTTTTAAGGCATTATCCCATATCCTACGTTATGTGATATGTACCACCGACCGCACCCGCACCTTCATAGTCGGCACTCCGGCCATGTCTGGGGGGAAGTTCACCACGTGCACGTGTCCATCGTTGCACCCGGAGACGATATCCCTGCCCTCACAAAACCACCCCAACCACCACCGCCATCGACGTCCCCCCCCAAAAAAGAAAGGAGGCGAGCAGGCAATGCACGGTGTGATGTCCGACGGGCGGGTGACCGACGGGGTGGGGTGGCCGTCGGTCGGTCGGTCGGTCGGTCGGTCGATGGATCGATCGCTCGGTCAAAACGCGGCGGAACTTTTGGAATATAGACAAGTATCTTAACGTTGGACAAACTTGTACGTGAACAACAGGCAATGTGGTGTACCTGATACCAGGTACCTGGTATACAACAGACAATGAACGTGAACGATGTAAGGTGTTACGGTAGCATACTACGGTAGGGACAGGCATACACAAATCATAGACTAGTATAGGGCACAGCCAAGGACACATAGGCATAGACATGAAACAGAACACAGACGTAGCAAAGGCCGTAGAACAGAGACTCACGCACGGAAGTACCAGGTATAAAAAAAACAACACAGAAAGACTGTACACAGTAGTACGTGAACATACACGAGAGAAAGCCAAAGGCGCCCTGCGAAGCGTACAGGACGAGCGCCGTCGTCCCAACCCTCTATACACAGGCGCACGCACGCAAGAACGGCTTGCAACTCTGACCCTGCCACCTTGGTCGGGGGCAGCGGCGAATGCACCTGGGGTCGGGTGGCGTCAGTCCCGCCGTCGCGATTCTACAATTATTAGTTGTGCATTGATTTTTTGTAGGGTTAGGAAAGGATAGGTGAGTGGGTGGCGGGTGAGAAGGTAAACGCATCGGCGTACTAGGCCACTACAGTAGTTGCACTGCCTATAATATACACGTGGGGTGATGTTATGTGTCTGTATGATGTTCCCGTGGGGTTGAACCTATTGTGTGTTGTAAGGGTTGGGGGGTTACCATTACGGTCGCGAGTATCAAGTTCACGCTATTACGGGGGACCATAGTTAATAGGACCAAATATTATTTGTAAAAATGGTCAAGTATATAGGTTTTTACCTATACCATAGGTCCTATTAACGATGGCCCCCCGTAATAGCATCTGACGTCGCCCCGTAGACAAGGAAAAAAAACACCGCATGCAAACCCAGGGGTGCATCCGAACTTTTTGAGCTGTACGGTGCACTACCCCCTTTACAACTGCATCCGCGTTTATAGGGACGCCGCGTACGCGTACTTGAATTAAGACGACGGAAAAAAATGTACTATTTATAGCATGTACGAGGAGGTCCCCGCACCGAAGGCAAGGGGGGGGGGGGGGGGGGAATGAAACATTGTCTCTGTGGGTACGTTTACTGCGTCGCGATCTCCAGCAGCACAACGGGCCGCGAGAAGTTTCTCGGGGCCTCTCTTCCCTCCAAGAGCACGCCCAGAGTCACCCGTGCTACACTGGTGGGCCACGATCACGCCTGCCCACCCTTTCCTAACACTACTGCTTCACCGACCATTTGAAGCAAGCACGTGCATTGGACTAGATGAGGCTTTACGCCCTAGTCCGTGGTCTTACGCTCGGGGTACACTCCCAAGCTAAGCTCAGACTCAACGATGTACGAGACTCAAAGCATGTACTCAATACTCCTTGTCCTCGGAGGGATAAAAGCAGAAACTGCTACAGTAGTATCTGCTACGCTGCGTGGATGGGATGGTCAGCTCCTTGCTCCCAACTTACGTAATATCGTTTCTCTTCGATCGCACTGTCTCAGGTGCATGCCTCTTCCTATGAGTAATCGAAACCCCAACATCCTGGAATCACCTCTGCTATCATCGACGGGCCCGGTTTTGGTAGTCTTCGATTTTACTGCAAACGCTCTACTTGAGTAATTTCAAGTACTTCGTCCCCAAAAACGTGGGGTGGAGTTCTATAGCGTACGACTACTCGACTACTCTAGTTTCGAGTTACTTGTCCCACGAAGTGCAGCACTTCTGAAATAGGAGAGGGATGCCGCCTTCCTATATAAACCGAAAACCTGCAAACAGCCTGAGCGGCGACGCGGGAATGCACGCACCTAGAGAGAGGATTCACCCGGAAGTCCGTGATGTTTCCCGAATGCACGGGCAACGACTCACTCACCACGCCGCCGCCGCCACCACCACCACCACCACCACCACCGCCTGCGCCCCCGCTACCACCGCCGCCCACGCTGCCGCCGCTAGCGGCATTCCCGTCAACGCCACTGCTGCCACCGCCACCACTAACGCCACCTCCACCGCCATCATCCCCGCCCCCGCTGCCGCCCTCTCGCGCCCCACCGCTCCCCACCCCCCCGTCCACCACCGCCGTTGCCGCCCCCGCCGGCAAGTCTGAAGAGCCTACTCCCGCGTTTCCCCCCCCCGCGGCAAAGTAGAACAGCCCCCCCTGGGCGTAGACGAGAGTGCAGCAGTCGTCATCCAGGGAGTGGATCGCCCGTACGGGTTTTCTCCCCGACGAGCTGGTCGGAAAATGAAGCCAGTCAGCAAACCAGCAAGCCATCCGGTTCGCCAATCAGCCAATCAGTCAGTTCGACAAATCAGTCAATCAGCCAGTCATTCAGTTCGACAGTCGGCCAATCAGCCAGTCAGCCAGTTCGATAAACCAGCCAATCAGGAAGTCCGACGACGCCGATCAGCCAACAATATTTCGACAATCAGCAACCCAGTCAACCAGTTCGACAATTAGCCAACCAGTCAGTTCGGCGCCGCCGATCGGCCAATCATCCGGCCAGCCAAACCGACACCGTCGCCGCCGCGATGGGAGACCGGGAGCAGCGGAGCAGGCGGGAGCGCGAGGGGGTGGGGGGGGGATGAAGGGTGCGGAGGGGGTAGGGAGGAGAGGGGTGGGGGGGGGGTGGGGGGTGGGGGGGGGGGGGGGGGGGGAGGGGGGGGGGGGCGTACTCATTTGTTGCTTGCCTTAGTCATTTGATCATTGACCACGCACTCCTTTCGAGACGAGGGGGGGGGGGCAAGGGGGGTCGGGAGGAACGGGGGGAGGCAAAGGAGGGTGGAGGAGGGGTAGATGAATCAGTCTTAACGGTGGAGTTGAAGACCTTGTCTTCATCCTTACGGCGGCGAGCTTGGTCTGCCTACATATGATACCGTTACTATCGCCACGATACGAACCCATAAGGGACCCGGGTGAAGTGACCGAAAAAAATGACAAAGCAGCACGAGATTACATCACCCCCGTCTAGCGTGAGAGAGCAGCAGTAGTATCAACACCAAGAAGCGCGCGTGCCGTACAGCTGGCTCAGTCCGGACACTGACGGTGTCCTAGCCTAATCCAGCAGCCTGGGCTGCTTTCGTGTGACCGACGCTTTGCCACAATGGTTGTTTTAATTCACCACTTCTCTCCTCAAGCCCCCAAAGGGTCAACATATAACTGCTACGAGTGATGCTGACTGTGAATCTACCGATATAGTCTAGTCTACTGCCACTATTATATCTATCTGGCATGGGGCATTCGTATACGGAGGAGCACTATTTACTTGTGGTACACGAAAAAACATCTTTCAAAACAGTTGTGGACGGAGTTATCGCGTCTTCATTGGGCAATCAATCAATCAATTATCAACGTCGGCTGGAGGGAGGCGGGTGGCCGGTGGCGGGAGTGCCGCCCGGTGCTTGCTGCTTGCTGACCACTTCACGTATGGCATATAATACGCAGGACACGACGATACGACTACGATATGTACGAGCGCACGGAGTACGTACGGTACCGCTGGTGGGTAAAAAGCGCGGGTAAGGCCCTTCACGTACAGCAGCGAGTAATGGTCCATAAACTTGGAGTCAGTAAACAGCCCCCCCCCCCCTGCCCCCCCATCTCTCGTAAAGCGAATACTTCGTATTACTACAGTGCCTTGGTACTGCAATGATTTTTTACACACCTGACACGTTTTCTACTCGTGGCAACGCTACGTCCAACAACCCCCAAAATGTATTTTAAACATTTTGAAATATAGAGACACACTCCCTGAATTTTTGCAACTTCAGACTTTGGTCTTCCTCATATACGGGATGTCTGTTCTCGTATATCCTGCGTAAGGCCAACCAGACCCGCAGTACGCGCGATCGAAGTATGACACACAGCTTTTCAAAGATGACCTTCGACGAAATCCTCGATCTCACAGCTGGGTAGTTTAAAATATATATATATATATATACATCTATTAATAACACCCAACACACGGCCTTCCGAAACATACAAAGCCGACCCATGAATGCCGTTTGCACCAGGTGTGTTTGTATGCATACCTGGTATGTATCATATACATTCAAAGCATTTACCGCCGGCACTGCCCAGGAAGTCAAGTATACGGGATCCTGCTGCTACGCTGCTACTCACCCGGCACTAACCTCCGTGTTACGTTCTTGGTCTTTCTTGTCTGCATAGTAAGTAACATCATTACCAGCTAACCGCAGAGAGGTACCGGATATCGTATACAGCACTACATCACTGTTGTACGAGTACCGGTTGTCAATACTGAAAAAAAAACAATACCCGGTACATACCCGGCATTTGGTTTCCCTGGCTTTTCTCGCCGTCTCTGTGGCTATTTTATAGGAGTGTCTAATACCGTGCTCTCCTTATCCTTGGCTGTCTCCACTTATCCCACCAATCCAAAACTACAGAACACAAGCACTCATGTGGGTGTGGGTGGGTGTCCTCCGCAGTAAACATGCAACCGCGCTTTCGACCCATCGACGTCCAGTACGCCCGACAACCGTCCCGATTTTTCATCCCGAAGGAATACGACACACACGCTCTTTGGTCGCAGACCACTCGAGACCAGAGAAAATAACATCGCAACTATTAATAGGGGAGATTAGCCAATCCAATCGATGCAAAACGTGCTGGTTAAGAAAAAGCAGAACATAGACCCAAATACAACAGACAAAGGGCAGGGGCGCCAAGAAAATAAAAATAAAAATAATAAAGAAGATAAAGAAAGAAAGAAAGAAAGAAAGAAAGAAAGAAAGAAAGAAAGAAAAAAAGAAAGAAAGAAAGAAGGAAAGAAAGAAAGAACAGAAAGAAATAATGAAAGAAACAAACAAACAAAGAACAGAAAGAAAGAAATAAAGAACAGAAAGAAAGGAAGAAAGAAAGAAATAAAGACCCAAGAGAGAAAAAAAGCAAGCGAGGAAGAAAGGAAGGAAGAAAGGAAGGAAGACAGAAAGAAAGAACAGAAAGAAAGAAAGAAAGATACGAAACCGATTGATGATGACGAAGACATGTCCTATGTATCATACACGTCCTGTAGAAGCAGCACCCACTCACCACCACGACCGAACGCGACCCGGTCCCCGCCGCGCCGCCGCTTCCGCCAGGTTCAACGGGGCGGCGGCACCGAGATGCCCGCCGCCCGCACCAGCAACCCCCCCACCAACCTCAGCTCCTAGCCCTAGGCCAAGGTCCTCGATCCGCGCCGACACAAAGTGGTTGCGAACGCCGCCGGAGGCTATTTTCTCATTGAGGACCACGTGAAACACATCTCCCACTATGAGCGGCCTCGAGCATCTGCGATGGACGCAGCCGTGGCCAGCGGAGGCCGAGGGAGGAGGGAAGAGGGGGGGGGGGGGGGAGGGAAGGGGAAGGGAGGGAAGGATGGGGGGGGGGGGGGCGGAGGGGGGAAGGGGGGGTAGTGGGGGGGGGAGGGAAAGGGGGGGAATGGGGGAGGGGGGGGGGTTCTCAATATCATGCATCGCCGTAGTCGTCTGGCCATAGACCCTCGCATCCCTACAATGCCGGGACCGAGCACATCGGGTTTTCGCCGACCAGGTAAACTTTGCTTACACCAAGCGCGAAGCGCCGTGACGTGTTGGGGGAGTCGCATGAAGGGTGAGCTGCATCCTGCAAAGAACCGCTTGTGAGGCGGCTTTGCACATAGATGACGGCGTCAACTAATTTATTTATGTTCGGGTGTGGTCACTTCCAGAGACAGCGGGGGTGAGGGGGGGGCGTGCTCATTTGTTGCTTGCCTTGGTCATCTGACCATTGACTACGCACCCCTTTCCGAACGGAGCACCGTTCCTACTCCTGACAGAGACGCCTCCAACATTTGGGCGCTCATTACGTTGTTTCCATACATTACATATAATTTTTTCGCCAATCTTATCCCCTTCCTGTTTGGCCGCCTACGGCCACATCTTCTAGGATAGCGATCGTTTTTCTCGCTGCTACTTAGTGTACCAAACTCCTCCATGTCACATTCGTCTATTCGTCTATTTTCCACCTCTCCTCTTATATAACACATCCCACTCCCCTTTGTGGGAAGGGTGGGGGGGGAGGTACTCGATATCATGCATAGTCGTAATCGTATGACCATAGGGGGGGGGGGGGGAAGAGGGGGTGGGGGGCGGGAGGGGAGGGGAGGGAGGGGGACGGGAGGGAGGGGGAGGGGGGCAGGGGGGGGGGGAGGCAGAGAAGGACAAGGAGAGAGCGACAGGCGGGAGGGATATAGAGAGGAACAGAGAGAGAAAGCAAAGCCGGTGATATGTGGGGGGGGGGGGGGCAGAGAGGGGGGGAGAGAGAGGAGGTAGGGGGGGAGGGAGAGAACATGAGAGAGACGACGGAGAAGAGGGCCAGGGAATGAAAATATCGTCAAGGGTCGACTAACAATCACGGGTGGTTGATCGGTGGAGGGAGGGGGAGGAGGAGGTCACGCGGTCACGCTCACACAACAAAGAAAACAAGAGTCGTCAAAATCGAAAGATCGTTACGTTACGTATGTATGCCGGGTGTGTCACATGGACGAAACCTACGCCTGGTACACCAGCACCAGTACGTATGTATATACCGTATAACGGTAAAACTGATCGAGCGTTTGCGGAGTGTGGAGCCCACTGGTCGATTGCTTGCTTTATGGGTGCGCCCGAGGCGAGATGGCCGCCTCTCATGTTCCTGCGCCGAAAACTGGGGCGTGCGTCGTGCTGTGTGACGGCGAGGTGGGGGCGGGTGCCCTCTCACATGTTGTCTCTGCCTCGATAATGTTTAGCGCTTGCTTGCCAGATGGACGCGTGTTCCGATGGCGGGTAATACTGGTCTAAGGGGGGGAAGGTTTGAGGGTTTTGGCACTGGAAATTCGGGTAGACCACGAATACCAGGTACCAGGTACTATTAATATTGATAAATATTATAGTCTCGCACTGCTGACCCTACAGGAGTGTGTGGTACATATTTCATGTCGTATACCTGGTACCGGTCACCGGTACATACCTGGTATGACATCATCCCGTGGATCAATTTAAATAATCTGGTTTCAGTCAACAATGACAGACAGACTGCAGACAGCGGTCAATGTTGTTGATCTTGTATGAATAGCTGTTGTTGTTGCTGCTGCTGCTGTTGTTGGCGGTGGTTGCTGTTGTTGGTACTCCGCTGTTGTTGCTGTGGTTGTCTGTTTGTCAAGACACTACCGCTGCTGCTGTTGCCGTTGTACTTCGTGATCCATGTACTACTGCTGTACGTCCCCTACTGCTGTGCCCGGCTCCCAGCGCACAGCACGCCCACCACGATATGTGTATCAAATAGTGTCAACCTGACACTGCTGTAACTACCAGGTACGAAGAGCGTTAAATCCCTCAACCATCAGATGATGATACCGAAGCTAATGGTACGACAACTTGCTGTGCCTCGTATGGTATACCAGGTACCTGGTACCCTGGTACACACCAGGTATATAATACGAAGCTGCCGTCTAGACGAAGCGGAACGATCGAGAGGGCCAGGTCTACGTACGTATGACATATTCGTAACCCACGACGGGGTCCGTGTGCCCCGACGGCCGGGACGGAACAGCTCCTCCCGCGCTCCGCGGAGCCGCCCAACATCTCGCCCCAGGTGGTCATAGCCATCCCCATATGGAGCCCGGCTCGTCGGCTTTACGACTACGGCGGTACGACAGCAGTATTAATAGTACGTGCTGCTGCTCCGTTACTGCTGTTGTACGTCTTGCAGATGGTCACGCCCCATCCTCCGATTATAGATTGTTTTCGTATGAATACCCTGCCCTTGGCTCTACCTGTCGTACATTTTGGCGCGAACCCGGGAAGTAAAAGTACCTGCATTTATACCGGTATACTTTTCTCTGTGAGTCGTACCGGTAGTCTTTGACCACAGAACATGTACCTCTCCATGCGCATTCTCTCTGTATACGAGTGTAGGAGCACTCGTACAACAGCAGTGTATGTACGGACATTGGGTGTGCTTGACGCTTGAAGTCGCTGAATAACATACAGAAAACAGAACGGACAAAGTAGAACGAAACAACGCAACACGACATTTTCAAATCGTGTTCGTATGATGAGAACGAGGTACCGGATTTTACGATTTGATTCGCTGATCGATACACAAATACCACAGGTGAGATCCAAAAAAAACTCTGCCTTCTGCGGTGACGTGACGCGTTGCGGCTGCGTGGCTGCATACCGATACCCTCTGTGCCGAGAAAACGGGAACTACAGGAACAACACAAATTACCACACGCAGCAGCAGCAGCAGCGAACTCGTAACGAAAGTACGAGACGTACTTGAGGAGGTACGTACACCAACCTCGGCCACAGCAATACGAGTGCAGCTGCTGTACTTGTAAAGACTATCAATAGTTAATAGACTCGTACACCACCACACCACACAGCAGCAGCAGTGCGCGATTTATAATTCGTCGATCGCTGCTGCTCCGCCTACTGCCATGCTTTTACTGCTGTGCATATATCGGTATGATCAGCTCCTCCGCCGAGGAGGAGCGGCGGGGCAGAAGGCGGAGCAGAAGCACGCTTGATGTAAGCTGCGGCATGTTTTGCGCCTACCTGGTGGTATATAATAGGCTACCAGTAATCTGTTCTGTCCTCTGTCCATCCAAATAAATCTATTCGCATGATCGGGGTGTCTTGTGGTGTTGCTGCTGTCTTGGTGTCCGACCATCCACGCCTTCCGCCTTCATCATTCACATGACATTCACATTACTTCACACTTCACCGCTTTCACACGTACCCCAAGTTAGCATGCGAGGATTGGTTGGACCCCGCAGAGATCCCAGCTCTCAAGTCGAACCCCTTCACGGACACCAGGGTCTCCGGCGACGGCGTGCCCTCCATCATCTCCAACGAGTGACGACGACGACGACGACCCCCGGCACAAACCCCGACGTTTGCGAGCGGAGGTCTTCTTCTCGCCTCCTCTCTGTGCCAAGGAAGGAGCAGCGGCGGGGCATACAGTGCAGTGGTCGATGCGATGACCGCAGTGGCTTTTCTGTGGTCTCTTGATGTCGGATCGGACCGAGAATGTTCTCGGCGCAGAGAGAGAAAAGAGCAAAAAATGTAGGCGCTCTGCATACTATACGAAAGTAAATAGTCTAGGCTCGCAGTAAAACAAGGCAACGGAGGAAGCAAGCTGCTTGCCTTGTTTTTTTGGGGGGTCTCTCGAGCCAGGAACAAGAAGCAACGGACGTCACATCCAAAGCGTGATGGCGATCCATAAAAAATTAGCTTGCAGGCACCGGGCTCACCTAGGACACCAGACTCTTGGCGAACGCCACGTGAGGCAACGCAAAAGAGCAACGAGTCGAGATGCCGCCGCGACCGCTGCTGCTGTGCTGGTCTTGGTTGCCGTGATGGATGTGTGAGGTTTTTCGCGATATTTTTGGGTCCGTGGTCTCTTGTCTCGACATTCACGGAGATTTAGGAGATTCGATATTCGAAAAGTTCTTCTTCTCACGGAGATCATACATGAAAAAATGAAAAAATCGGGGGAGACCGAAGATCGGAGATTGGTCGTGAAGTTGGGCCGCGTTTTTGAAACGGCCGTTTCGAGCTTCGTCAAGAAACGTTTTCATTGTTGTGTCTGAGTCGTTGAGTCGAGTTGGGGCCCTCCGTTATCCTGTGCATTCGACAAGCGACGGTCGTGACACATGGCTCGCGCCACTACACCACCAGCCCAACGCGTCAAGCTGTCAACGCTCAATGCACCCAAGACGACACCCGTCGCAACACCGCAGCATCGAGTTGATTATATTCGTACTCGTAGCGTTTTTTTTTTAACTACTCTTCGGTTCGCCGTATGATATGATACTATATGATACATAGCGTGCGGACGAGCGTGAGAAGCGCGAAAGCGTCGTATGAGGAAATGGGTAGGACGGCTCTCTGACGCATCGAGCGCTGAAGGCGGGCGATCTACCTTTCCCTCTCGTGACTCACGAGTTGGAGCAGCGACCGCGATCGAAACAATTACAACCACAGTAGTGTTATTGCTTCTCGCAAGGAGACCGGCGAACAGCAGGTACGGGGAAGGTGCGACAGACGCTGCCGTCTGTATGCATACCTGTGTGGTACAAGATACCACAGCATTATGTGTATGATGACCGCACACGTATAGGCAGAGTAGCCCCCTTCGTTTAGCTGCGCTAAACGTCGAGTGCGGCAAACGATGCTACTCCGGTTCAGCGTACATATCCGTTGGAATAGCTCGATAGAGACTCGAATCATCATGCGCATCACGCGACCCGTGGAATGCACACACATTTGAGCCATTCCCGTAAGTAGCGAGAGAAAAATTATTAATAACTACAGGTATAATATATACGAGTACAAGTACGTATATGAAAAAACAACGCCACCATAGATATATTGTGCCGGTATTATGCTGTTCTACAGTACGTAGTACGTATTATACGTACGGGGAGGGGTCGTTTCCTACCCCGAGATCGGCGCGTATCATCTCACCCGAGCCTTCCGCTTTTATAATAGCGCGTTGAAGTGTGGCGGAGAAGCTCATACATCACGAACCCGGGACGTTGTTACCGTACGTGTGGTATTGAGACTGGAATGCATGCCAACCGCGCGATAGTGGGGTTTCACAGTGTTGTACGTCGAATAAACATTTGAGCGACAGTTGTGTGAATTTTGGTTTGTTCCGTTGTCTACTACGTGCGGGAGTTTAATTTTCTCGTCCACTGCTGTGTGCGTGATGGCGTCCTCTGCAAGCCCCGACAATTTTCTTCTCCTCTGCAAGCCCCGACAATTTTCTTCTCCTCTGCCGCACCACGAGTGACTCTCATCGAAGTCGAGCTACTGCACAGTATTGGTACAGTACTATGAAGGGGCTGAATACATAGTCGGGATGTCACGCCTTTTAATTCGTTTGCGAATACTGTGCGGTCCCCCGGGTTTCGGCTTCTCGTTGCCTCGAAGAGCTACGTAGAGTAGTTCGGGTGCAATGGCGAGATTTGACCTGCTCGTACCAAGCTGCGCTCTTTTCAGCCAACAACCATGCTCACGCCGATGCCGTTCGGTACGATTGTCATGTGGCCCCACTGTGTTACGTGTTCGGAATGCTGACTTCCACATTTGCATGTGATACGTCATTTTGAGTGCTCTCCCACTTCAGATAGTTTGCTACACGTGCTATTAATATTTTTATTAGTACCAGGTACAACATATATAGCATGAATACGTACCTGGAACCAGGTACCGGCACTGTACAACGACTCGTAACGCATCGCAGAACGCGATTTACAACTCAATGTTGTTCAGGATATCGCCGCCACCTCCGGAGACAAAATGTTCTACGAAACGAGACTTTCACACAACACTGCTTGTCCGATCGTGTGGCCGTGCAGATGAATAACGTCGGCACCGCAACGGTGGCATGCTCGGGCCCGCCCGGTACAGTGGGGTTAAACCGAGGACCTGCCATCAGTGTCAATCCTGTCCCCGCCCCAGCTGAGGGCTACAAAGATGGCGAGGGCACTTCAGTGGCGTCACCAGCATGTACGTTGAAGTAGGGCTGCAGCGTTAGTACTGTCATCATTGATACGTCTAGACCACCACGAGGGAGATTATTTTTGCCCCACCAGGGTCTTTTCACCCCTAACAGCCCCCCGCATCTACAGGACAGATCCATCGCATCCCCACAGCATGTTGTGTCGTACTGGTTTGCTCGTGTGCCTTAGCACGAGAATTGAATCGAGCGGGTCTCGTACGATTGCTCAGGCTAATGATTAGTGACTAGGGGGTGACTTGATTCGCTACAAAACGTAGACGGTTTCACGAGGTATATAGAAGCGCACCTTCTGGATCCCCGATAATGATGGTGAATACTATCGAAACGGCATTAAATAGTGCAGCTTTTGGGACAGGATTCCCGTCACTGGCGCCTATCACAGACCGTTGTTACAGTCGCGCGAAAAATTCTACACGCTTAGCACGAAGAAGCTTCCGCGTCGATGTCTTTTCTGTACGCATATATAGCTCAGCACAGGCAATGGCTAATCCTTGCTAAAAGCGGCAATTCAATTTTCATCCGATCGATGCCGCCCCGGCGTATACGCGTCTGTAGAGCCTAGAGCCACGCGGTTCACTATTGCTGTGCACAACCTCGTCTCGTTTCACCCTTCCACTGTGGGCAGGGGTTTACTGCAAGAATGATGCGACACTGCTTCCAAGTAAGTCCTCCCTGAAATAGGGGTATCCTTTTTTCGAAAGGTAGTACTAAGCACACAACGCGATTTTTTTACTGCTGAAAGCGTCAACGCAAACCACGAGTTTAGCTTCGTTCGGAATTGGAAAGTTGAGGTTGAGCCTACTCGGTGTTCATGTTAACGAAAGCTGCAGCACGGACACCGTCGGCAGAACGAAACCGACGAGCCAAACCAAAAAACGTCTCAGTTGATTAGGCTGCTGAGATTGACCTGAGTTCTATCGATCGCCTTGACACCCAACCACTTTGGTCTCATTTAACCTACTTAGTTTTTTGTGCTTCGCGGGTTCCTTAGTCCATACGTTCGGACCCACTCTCGCTCGCCGGCAGCTGGAGCGACTATGTCCCCGTCTGGCGGCGTTTTTTACCTCCAAGATCCAAGCGCCCCTCCGCTGTCAAGGGGAGGATCGGCCGCGTCATCGTCGAGGGACAGGGGGGATGAGAGCGGCTTCCCCGCTTCGCCTGATACCAGCCGAAACCATCGGCACCCGTGGCGTGATCGGGTCAAACCTCTGCCTTTGCCTCCGTCGAAGGGTGCCAGGACTCAGGGCGACGCTCCTGAACACACCAGGTTTGTTTTATTGAACGTTCCGGTTTTTAATGTCGGACTCGCGCAATCGGTTTCAAAGGGGCGCTTATTGTTGGGCGCTTACGGCATCCGGGGGGCAGCGTTCTGACGTAAGCAACCCCAATCGGCAGTGCTAAAATATGTCGATGATATTTTTGCTGTGGGTTCCCTCGCGAAGTATTCCAGCCTCGCTGCAAAGCAGCCTCCGCTGCTGACCCAACGCTTCTTTTTCACTCGAGGCCAAGTTAACGATGAAAATCGAGGCAAGTACACTAATAACAGACTCCACCCACCGCTGGCCGGGGATCGCCGGGAGTTGAGTATTTAGGTTCTACTAGCAACGCCGCCATTTTCGTGCGAACTTTCCTCGAATCTGCGTATAACGAATATGAAAATGGCAGCCCTTTTGATTGATCGACACCCCCCCCCCCCCCCCCGACCTCCCGCTACCGCCCCCGCGTCCCGTGTGTGACACAGCGTCCAGCCGTCCGACACACAAACAGCAATACAAAGACCTCGGGACAGCTTTGCTTGTCGCAAGGCGTCGGTGGTCAAGGTGCGCCGGTCCATCATGTCGCGGCGTTTCCGGGACACGATTCTCGTACAAGAGACCATCGCATCCCATAGTGACGGGGTGGACGGGATGGGGGGTTGCTTCGGTTTGTGTAGAGCACCGTCGCAGCTGCCATGCTGCGCATCCGTCTTGCCGTGCTGCTCGTACCCTGAGGCGCTCGAGGAGGTCCGGCGAGAGTCTAGCTACCTCATCATTCGTGAAAATGCGGTGGAATTCAACAAGTCCAGGGTGAGAGAGCGGAGAGGCCCATTTTTCTGACGATGGTTTGGATACCGTGCGCTTGTGGGTGAATAAATGGCTAGCATCCCGTAAGTATGTTGCTTCCGGTTGCGGAGGTTGAATCTTCCGGCATTAGATCAAGCTTCTGACCGCACTTCTCACAGAAAATATTAACTCTGCTTGGTTTGCAGGTTATTCGTTTTGCCAACGTTCCTGTATCGCTCGTGCGACCCTCGTAACAAATGTTCTCCCATGACGACCCACGACCCGGTCTTCACTTTTTTCCTTTCCGACTGCGCTGACGTCCGCCACTCATGGCCTCTTGCTTCGCTTCTCACCGCACTTGGTGCACCGTAGGTGGTCATGGGTTCGAGGCCAGCCGCAAGGGCGAGGATATCGCCATTGCGCGCCGTCAACGGGGGGAAAGGGCATTACGTCGGTGCATGTGGGTGCACGTACCATGTCCAAGACGATGCGCGAGTGCTGTACTTTGATGACCCCGTCATGGACGACGTCGTTGCCAGAACGAGACCATGTTGCGACACGCTGCGGCGGTGTATGTGCGGCGGTCGGGGTCAAGCCGTACGCGTGCAGAACCGGATCTGCTGCGGAGGTTGTGTGCGGACCCGGGGGTTACACGGGCTGCCGTGCATACCGACGTGCTGCGTTTGCCTGTGCGAGCCGGCCGCGCTGAGACACGACATGCCAGCAAAGGTGAACGCCAAGCGTTTGCATACGTGTGTGGTACGCTTGAAAGGCATGCCAAGGGCATATTCACGCTCGCGGACGGACATGGGGGACGAGCGAGGGAGCTATGGCAGCGGAGCTGCCAGCATGTCTAGCGGAATAGCCAACCTTAGTCCGAACTTAAACTCTACATAAGTGGTGGGGGATCACACATGCCGTGGCTTTGCCCGCGTGGTTAGCTGGGCGCGGACAGATGGTATTTCGTGTTTTTGTCGTTTACGGTTCACCGCCTCAAAAAGGCTGCTCCGTCGTACCAGGGTTCGTGTATTATCACGATGGCGTTGTATGCCATACGCGGTGGGGAACTTGCGTGGGAGAACAACCGCGCAGAAAGATGGGGAAGCACACGCCGCTCTGTCTAGAGAACCACTCCGGCGTCATTTTCCAAGGTATTTTTCCCTCACATCCAACGATAAACCGCCGTCTCGAACATGGAACCCCTCTTTCCGCATCAAACTATTAATAGCTCACCGACACCACAATCCCGCGCTGCCTTCTCTCTCGTCATTTGCTTTGATTTTTGTCTCGGTTGACGGTATGAATAGGACGCTGCTGACGCTGCGGCCAAGATAATGCAGGCACGTGACAACGCCCTGACAAGGATGAGACGAGACGATGACGCCCACGCCGCCGTTCCGTTCGACGTAAGCTAGCATCGGCCGGCACGCAACACGCGTTTATCGCCCCCAAGTAGTGGCTGATAACGCGTTCAAATCCAATTGAACCCGTGGAACAACCGATCACGGCGGAACCTGCGGGGGCGATAGGAGCGATACCAGCAAACATGTGTTCCCATTGGGTGATGCTGAGCTTATTTTCGGTAGTGGTCGGCGATCACCCTTTGTTGCCGGTTTGTAGTTGCATCGGCATCTGATGGTGTGAGCGGCAGACCGTGAGCGGGTATTTTCCTAGTTAACTCCCCACATTAGGGGGGGGTATTGGCTGACCATAAGTCGCCGACTAGTTACTAGTTGGCTAGGTATTTTGCAGTTCCGATAGTTGCGTGCGAAACTGCGCGGAGTTCTGGATCTTGGGGATCTGAATAGGCTCGTTAATGATTCGACGTTTGTTTTTCTATTGAAGATACATATTAATAACGGCTAT
Organism: Nereocystis luetkeana; assembly: GCA_031213475.1. Classification (NCBI taxonomy): domain Eukaryota; class Phaeophyceae; order Laminariales; family Laminariaceae; genus Nereocystis; species Nereocystis luetkeana. The sequence goes on from JARUPZ010000007.1 coordinate 7,664,080, forward strand.
TGTAAGTCAGCTACTTGGCTTGCTTCGCCACCGAACTAATAAGTAGCCTGGAAGTCCAGCCAACTTACAGCCCTATCTAACGTGCAACATGACATGATATGGTACTGGTCTCGCCATAGGCGTGATAGTACACTGGCGTCCACTGTTTCCGGCCCGATATTCGTGCGGACTGTCGAGGACCGGGTATCAACTATTCATCATTGTCAGCGTTTTTCTTGAAATATGTTTTTGGTCATCGTGTAAAATCGGCGCACCCCGATCGATCGGTAGCTATAAGAAAACAGATGTGCACCCCCAAAGCTTGTTTGGTCCGGTCCTCGGCTTGACACGGCCCCCAATAGAAATTCGCTTTCCCTTGCTCTATCGAATATCCTCAAAGCATGCATACATGTGTGAAATAGCTCGAGCACATGCAGCGAGCTTTCTGTCCGGCAAACGACGCCTACTCTTCAAGGATAAAACCGCAGGAGGAGCGGTCGCAATCGATGTGCAGCAATAATACCCCAAAGTAGGCTCGACACCCACACTAGCGGGCTTTGAGCCAATCCGGTACCAGAGGTGCAATGTGACGTGCATGCAGCCATTTCTGAAACACAAACCAATTGAAAAAGTTGAGCCCTCCACGCGATACGGTTTGCGTTGACCTGCGGAAAACTTAACGTTTGATGCCGTGCCAAGGCCGTTCGAACTGTACGAAACCCTGGATCCTAACTTCAGCAGCAGCTTGAGATTGGACCTCTGCATCTTTTTACTCAGAGAGGGGACATCTAACATGATTGCCCGATACGAGTCAATGTTCAGGTGCGCGGGATCGACTTCCGATTACGTACTTAGCGAATCTCTCGCCACGCTTCGAATGTGATAACTAATTTCCTTTCGTGGAATGCGGAGGTGCCTACTGCGGTGTTCTTCAGCAGGAGAAACAGACGCTCTCTTTTATGCATCTGATTACGGGTGTTGCATGGGGTCGAGCAGAAGTGGGCGGTGTCGTAATATCAGGGTGGGATACAGAGTATACCTGGCCAGTTTGCTAATTGGGCAAGAGCTCGTTGTTGCTCACGGGTAATGAGCGCGGGAAAGGAAACTCGAACGGGGTTATCGCTCTCAGGTAGGGTATGAATACCAGCCCGAGGTGAGGAAAAAACAAGCCGAGCGCCTAGGGGGCCGTCGTGCCCAGTAGCAGTGCACTCGTTGGTCACAGCGCGAATATGGTGCATCCCTCGACCAGAATAGGCTGCGGCAGCGGCGCTTGGCTGGGTAGCACCAGGCAGATCTTCTGCAGCAGGCAGCCCGGGAAGAAACGTCGACAAGCCAGGACGACTCAGCCAGCTCGGGGCATGCTCGGCAGCGCGGAGCGGATAGGAGGGCAGAACTCGTTGAGAAAAAGCCAGCAGGTGCAAAATCAGACGCCAGGCGGAGAGGCTTGAGAGGCAGAAGTCGCTCGGCAGAGCGAGAAGGCACATGATCAGAGGCCGGTCTTCTTGTCGTGAGCCTGGCTTCCTGTCCAACGGAGCCTGGGAGATCCAGGCGAGTTTCTCGCCCCTCATGTTGGTCTGTTGTAGGAAGCGCTCGGTCTCCATCGACGAGTCGGGAACGGTCGCCAACAGAGGGGCCCAGCGCCTGCGTACCTTGACCATCGCGAGGGGGAACAGACCCCCCCGCGCTTTTGAGCCCCCATCGTGCGTGATGGGTGAGGTGGAAGGCAAACACGAATTCTTGAGAAAAGTTGACGGTCGAAAACGAGAACTACAACGCGTATTACCGAGCAGGGTCTAGGTCCTGCCGTCGACGTCACTTGTAGTAAGATCAGGGTGGGACACAGAGTACCCCTCATCAGTTTTGTCTACTGAGCAGGTATTCGTCGTCACTCACGTGTGTTGATTGCTTAGAGATAGAAGAAGAGCGGATTTATTCCTTTGGAGCACGATGAAAGGCTGGGTAGGGACTGGTGTGCCTCACCCCTGCCTTCCATCTAAGATATGCCTCTCAAGTACCACAAATACGGTCTCAATATATTTACCCAGAACATTACCGGCCTATTGATTCCATTCAAAGTATTACCATAACACTGGAGTGAGGGGCATCAAAGGCAAAAGTCCTATGCCCCCGGACACGTTTTCATGCACGCGAAACTTCACATGCTGACGTTCTAAATGAGAGAAAATACTATGTTGACCATATTTCTTACCAGGTATATATTTATATCCCTGTTTTATAATATCGTACACACCTAAACTACGGATTTATTTTGCCTCTTGCGTGATGCCGTATACCAGTGAACCATGCGAAACAACACTGTCGATTCCTATGTAATTTAGCTACTTACATGTACGCCTATGGATGCAATTTCGTAACACTGGCCCACCCAGAGTAACTTGATGTTGTGCTTGCGCAGCCGCTCGAAGAGGGCTCGTATCGTCTTGGCCTGGGCCGTCGGATCAGAGCCGAACACGACCACATCGATCGTCGAGGTAGGCCGCTACCTGTTCCAAACCCTTGATAACCTCGTTGATCGTCTTGGCGAACCATCCGGGCGAAGCACGGCTTCCCTGGGGCTTGACGAGCCGCTCGTAGAGGCCCGTGGGAGTGCAAAACGCCGTGAGAAGAAAGGTGTCCTTGTGCGCGGTAATCTGGTGGAACGATGAACCCAAATCATGTAGGGACATCACCCATCCCTTCCCCAAGGAGTCGAGGACCTGATCCACGCGAGGGATGGGCAGCTGGCTGAGGCCTCTGATCTGGGTAAGTTTCTTGTGGTTCACGGTGATGCGAACGCCTCCATTCTTTATCGTCCTTCCGACGACGCCACTTATTAAGAGAACAGGTTGGGACAGAGAGTATCCCTTGCCAAGTGTGCCTATTGTGCAGGTACTCGTTGTGACTCACGTGTCTTGATTGCTAAAAGATAAAACACGAGCAACTCCCTTCCCTTTCAGAGCATGATAAAAGACTAAGGCTAGGCCTTGTTCCTCGGCGAGAAATCCCTGGTTTCCCATCCAACGTACGCCCAGTACTGCTATCTATAATACGATCCCAATACTTGTTGCCAGGTAATTACCGGGATTGTTACATAAGTTAAAGCAGTACCATTGCAAGTAGCCACATATTCTAATTGCTCGATGGTACCTGATTGGCGGTCATAGCCCTTCGGAAATCGTGAAGTGGATCAAAGATGCGGCTCTTCAACATGACCACATCCGCTGCGTCCATGTCATTTGTTGCAAGCCCTGCCGGAATCCCGACGATGCGGACGACAATCCAATTCAGGAAGAGTCTTGTCTTGAGTACTGCCGCGTTAGATCTTTATCAAAAACCTTGAGGGGTGTGGTGTGTGAGTTTAGACTCACGCCCTGCCGCCTACATCGATGGGAAGGGAGGGGATTGGAAAAGGGCGTTTAGAAAAGGGTGATTTGCGGTGTCTCAAGCGGGAGGCGGTGGCTGCATGATGCTCGCGGGTAATGCGTCCCGAACGAAGTCAGCTGGTGGCGAAGTCGCAGTAGTACAGTCGGTCGCTGTGCAAGTGCTGAACCCCGCTGATGCTGGGCGGTTCTTGTGTGCTTTGCTTCGTTTTCGATCTGATCCTGTTCGTAACAGTTTGTAGAGAGTTGCTGTACATATATAGGCGCACCCGACTTGGGGAAAGGTGTGTTCCGGTCTGTCTGTTGCTCATTGATCACCACCGATAGCACCTGAGCCATAGTGTGGTTGACGCGCACGACCCTCCCAGAGAAGGCTGTAGCGGCCGATGATGATGTCGCGGTATTGGCGGCGGTAAAGAGAGTTTCGGTCACGGTCTACGTGTCGGTATAGTGACTGGAGCAGTCGATACAAAGGAGAACATATGCTTCACGGTGTGGCGTAAAAAGCAGAAGATTCAAGCGTAGTCGACGCTGATGCATTACGTCGGGACCATTTGGTGAGGACAGGCCAGGGGTGAACCAGCGTGCTGTTTGGCGAGAGAAGTCTTACGCTCAGGACTCGAGGTAGCAGTAGTGGAAAAACTACCGGCTTGATGTAGATGTGTCCGTACCGATCCATTATCATGGTAAAAAACGCATGAACATACTGAGATTGCATGGAATGCCCTCTTGGTAAAAGGTGGCGGTGTGACTCGTGTGCAGAATCCACAGGTGCATCAACATGGAAGCCTAAACGCGTAGGGGAAAATCGGGTTGTGGTGTTGGGTCTCGTCGAGGGGCGGCACCGTCGTAAAGTATTGAGGGCGCAGACCTCAGTCGAGCTGTGAGAAAGGTGCCAGCGACGGCAGTATGGGACCAGCCTTTCCCGGGGAAGGTCATAATACGAAACTATGAACCCGAGACGTATGCTGGGGGTGGTGAGGAGCAGTTCGGGGGAAGTAGTTGGTTGACGGTGGACCAAAGGGGCTCGGCGCATTGTCCACGACCCCGATCCGCATGCGTACGATTTTCGGTGCAGCGCGGGAACGAGGGCGGCGATCGTCATCGGGATCTACGATATAACTTTTTAGTTGACACTGTCTCTGCGGGGGAGAAGGTTGAAGCCAATGTTTCGTCAGTGTATTCCGGCAACGAAAGCCTCTGCGGAAGGGTGAGAGTGTTTATGGTTTCGTCAGCATTGGGGGAGAAGGTGGAATAAGGCGTGCGAGGACGCGCTATTCGTTGTCGTTGTCGTTCTTGATGTTGTTGTTGCTGTCGTTGTAGACATGTTTGTTGTTGTCGCTGTTTGAGGGACGATGCAAGGGTCTTGACGACGGCGTTGTCGTGGTGTTCAGAGGGTCTTGACGGTGGCATTATCTCCGTGGAAAAGGAACGTCGTCGAGGAACGAATATTCTGGGACGCGTGGGCGACAGATACCTGGCGGCCGAACGAGAGTCGCGGTGGCCTGGACGTTTCTAGCAACGGCGGCAGAGAAAGGACCGGGTGCAAGAAAGCCATTTCCAGAGAACGGCGAGGAGGGAGTCGTTCCGAGGTACCGTTACCGGAGGTGGGTGATGGGGAGACGATGGACGGCACGACAGTCAAGCCTGGAGGAGCACCAGAGTCCACGACCTCCTTCTCGGAGCCGCCTGGTGGGTCGCTAGGAGTAGAGTTTTGAGCGAAAACGGGGACGACGAAGGGTTCGGAACGGCAGGGCAGACCAAGTCAGGTGCATTTACGTGTGGTGGCGAATATCTCCGAGGTCGCCGTCAGTGAAGGGGGGCAGCGGAGTGACAGTTATGGACCCGATGGAAGGGGTAACGAACGCCCCCACAGTCAGCCCTCCTAAGCCAGCCCAATCAAGCCGATTATCGGCATTGAAGTCATCCTAGGAAGTGTAACCACAGGTTAGTTTAAGGTAGACATCCGCAGTGCCGAGGCTGATAGGGGTGCTCGGTCTAGAGCTGTCAAGATCACAAGATCGGTCGCCGGCTGCTGAGGAAGGAGGGCAAGGAAATCGGCGTCACCGTTGGCGATACTCCAACACCCCTACGGTGCTACAATGTGTAAGGAAACCAGGTACGTGGTAGGGACTACCAACCAGCTATGGACGCGGGTGCTGTGTCCGTAACGTTGGTGATGTGTTCCAGTAGAGTCTTGAGGTTCGATTGGATATGAAATTTGTTGACCATAGACAGCCGCGGAATTTTTTCATGCCCCGAGCATGCCATCAGCCCCGAGGTCATGAGAGTGGTCCAGGAACATTTTGGGGTCGAGGATGGCGCGACTGATGAAGGCTATGGGGCGGGAAAAAACGTGCATTTGTTCTAGCTCGAGGGCGGTACCGAACCCGTTGCGCCTGTCGTCGCAGCATTGGGGGAAGGGACGGGGCCTGTAGACGATGGCGAGTGGCGAGGTCGCGAGATAATTGGTACCTGGTACACGATAGCCTCCAACTCCCACGTAAGATACAATGCAGCACCTTGCTTGAGCAGACGCGTGAATGGAGCGCACAATACGTTTAGACATGCTCGCCAGAGATTCGCGGTTATATGATAGACCGTCGAGGAGGGAGCGGACTGTCTCACGCTTGACTGCATGGACTTCTTGATGAGAGAGTCGATTATATCGACATTCGGGCGAAAACGGGCGGAGCAGATAGTCTCACGGAAGTCTGTATCGGTGTCGCCTGGCTTGGTCTTGACGGGGGAAATTTTCTGCTTGCGCAGGCGTCGGAAGAACGCCCTGACGTTGGTAAAGTGAGAGGCAGGGTCGGGGTCGAAGATAGTGACGTCGTCCAGGACGACCTCTCGGCGTGTGGTTGTGTGATGAACGTGTTTCATTCAAGCAGACGGCGGCGCTGAGAAAAGTGTGCGTGGTGCATGGTGTTCCTGCTCCCCCCAGTATAAGGCTCCCCTAAAGCTCCCGTCAATACATGGAATTACCACGAGAACCGCATATATATACCACACGATGCGTGAAGCATGCAACGTCCGCTTCAGACCCTCGCGGGTGGGGATGGACGATGGTAGTAGTTATTGAATCAGAGCAAGGACAACAAGAGGCGATCGGGAGGCGGAGGGTGGCGTCCACTCGTTTGAGCGGAGCATGTGAAATAAGCCTCTTCAATAGTGTGTCCCCGAGAGGTCAATCATGCAGGGTCCGAGGGTTAAAAAGATGTCTGTGAAACGCTGTCGTTAGCGTTGGGCCGGTCAAGGAGGGGGCGTACAATCCTTCGCACAGAGACGGGCGGTGGTCTGCGGCGTGTCTAAAGGGCTCTATAGGTGGCTAGATTCCTCCCCTCCCCTGATTATCGTCGCCGTCTTGGCCAGTAGTGATGGGCAAGCCGTCGGTCAGAGAAGGCTCTCCTCCTAAAGTGTATGGTTACGGATACTGCGCGTGGAGGCGTTCCGGTCAGCCCGAACAACGGAGGGAGGGGCGGTCGACGTTAGGACAGGCAAGAGAGGGGCGTCGTTCTGAAGGTTACTTGTAGCTGCATCGCCGATAGTGTTGTTGGTCGTGCTGCTGCTGGTGGTGCTGCTGCTATCGTCGTCGCCACCGGGAAAGGGCGACCACGACTCGTGCGTTCGGGTGTCAAGGTGTGGCGATGTTCCAGGTCGTCGTTTGCGGAAGGAGCGCCAAGGAACGGCGGGGTTCCTGGACGGGAGGGGGAGGGGGTGCGTGCCAGCGGCGGAACTTTCACGAGTGAGGGGCATGTTAGTGTGGGCTGGGGCGGGCAGCAAATAGTATGGGTGTATTCACTTGAATCTCCACGAAAGGCGAGCACCGGCGGTGCGTGGTCGACGGAAGGACGCGCCATCACCAATATTTCGGGTGTTGGTCGCGAAACTATACAACGAGGAAGGGTCTGAATCAGCGCGGATAACTGCAGCAGGCTGCAGTGGCGGCGGCAGAGTGGTCTAGATGCTGAACGTATCCCTTATCCGTGCTGGCGCATCTATCTGCCCCTTTAGGGCTTGAGAGGGGAAAAGTGCACACATCGAATAGGTACACGATCTACAGGATTCGAAACCCATTGTGATTTTACGCGCAGATTCGTGTCCTGCTGTCGACGCCACTTATTACGATCAAGGTCGAGATGCTTTATATACCTGAACAGGTTTGCCTATAAAGCCGGTACTCGTTGGTATTCACGTGTGTTGTTTGCTTAGAGACAGAAGAGCAGCTTGATTCCTTTCGTGCACGCGGAGACTGGGAGCCAAGCTCGTGCCTCGCTGGGAAAACCCCTGGTTTTCCATCAAAGATACGCCTCCCAAGTACTACAAATACGATCCCAATACCTGAACCCCCAGGTAATCATCGGGCTTTCAGCCTCATTCAAACCAGCATCATAACTAACATAGATCCTATTAGGTTCATTCTTATCGGAGAGCGTTTTTTCCATAATTTCATACTTTCCAAAGTTCGGAAATAATTGGAGATATGTATCAATATGCGGAGGCGTTCTGTCATTATTCGTGAAATTATCCAGAAGCAAAAAAATCAAGTTCGTTAAATATACGAGTACACGTGTGGAAAAAAAAAACAGGAAATATGGAAGATTGAAAAATTCCGCGAAAAAAGGCTGAAAACTTGGAAGAAAAAGCTCTCCAAGAAGAATGGCCATCAATTGTTTCTAAACTTAGGAAATTAAGGAAAAAAACGCTCAATAAGTTTGCCGAAAAGGAGAAGATGCTGTGCAGGATATGTTTACTCGCTTGTATAGTACAGGTCCAACCCCGAAAACTTGTCCAAGATCATGCAGGTTTTACTGCTCCCACGCGGCAGTTTGAGCTATTAATAGATCAATCACACAGAGCAGGAGCATATCTTCGCTGAGAAGTCTAGATAGTGGCGTGGGAATCGATTATCTGTCAGACGAGGTACGCGTGTGTGAAAAAGTGTCGAAATTAGAAATACGATCACAGAATCGGCCACATCACCAAGCATTTCGGCCTGCGCGGGTAGTTGGGGCGTGCCCGAACCACATGGTTAGGAGGTGAACGACCCTCGATTCACGCATCATGGTCATGTGTGCATATTATGGTGTATATATATGTATGTGTGTGTGGTGATGCTGCCGTACCTGGACTGCCGCACAACACGCTGGACGCTTGATTGGTAAGATCGCACAATTGATATTACGGGGGCCATAGTTAATAGGACCTATGGTACACATAAAAAACTATATATTTAACCATTTTTACATACAATATTTGGTCCTATTAACTATGGCCCCCCGTAATAGGCCGTCGTTTTGTTGGTCGCTACACGTACTTGTTTGTTTTAATACAACAGTAATAATAGTATGCATGTGGGTCCCAAAGGTCCAAAGCTAAAATACTTCATACTACGGACGACAGAGTTCTTCCTCTGTACAGCAGTGTAGTACTATTATTATTATTCCTCTTGCCATCTGACAATGTGCAGCATGATCTTCAACATGGATCACTCATAACTTTCCCGAAAGAAGAAAACCTCGGAAACAAAAGGAAACCCATGCACCAAGTCTACCTCCCTTCCGTGCCAACTTTCAGCTTGTCTACTCTATTTGCTGTATTTGCTCCTTCCTTCTCATTACGTTCTATCCTTAAATCCTAAACTGCATCCAAGCTCCATCCCCACGGCATCGGTGTGGGTCTGTCGTCCCTCCCTCCCCTGTTCCTTCTTCCTTCTTGGCGGTCCCTAAGCTGAAGCTTGAACCTCGACACCCTCCTCGAAATGGCGACCTGAGTGGTCACCGAGACGATTTGGAGCAGGCGTTCCTTCACTATCCCCTTCCTTGCCATCGACCCACCATCCCTCCCCCCCACGACGCTAGCTGCCAGCTGGTCGATGAAGTTGCTGCCCTCTACCCCGAGGCGCCCAAAGCTTTCCGCTGCTAAGGTGGCTAGTTTGTGGCTCCGCTCGTCGAAGGACACATGTCCCGGACGCGCGTAGTGTTGGCGCTTGCGCGCCTCGGAGGTAGAGGCAGCTGATCCATCATGATCAGCGCTGCCTCCTCGCAGGTGGACCTGCGCTTGCGGGTCTGCATGGGTGACGTCCAGCAGGATGGACTTTTCCCTGTATTCCCTTTTAGGAGCGTCCCGAAGACCTCCTCTCCTGACAACGATGTCCATTAGCAGGTTCCGGTCTGCAGTGAACGGTTCGCCGCTCTCCACTTGGTGAGGGATTCCCAGCCGCTTCAGCGTGCGGGAGATCGCGTGAACCAACGGTTGATGTTGGTTCACCTGTGCCCCTGCTCTGGGACAGATGCGTGCGTGGCGTGTGTCTATGTCGACTGCCTCGCAGCAGGGGCACCTCACCGCCACGTGCTCCTCGATGCCTATGAAGCGCCTTGCCATGCCCACGAACTCCTCTGCTGGTATGACACGGAGCGAGTCTGTTGGCCTAGCCCGAAGGCAAGCAGTGGCTCCTGCTCCTTGTAGGCTCCTGTAGCGAGCTTTGGCGAAGGCCTTGGTCTCGCTCCCCCCCAGCGGGTCGCCTGGTCCAGGTGGGCGTGCAATCTCCGGTAGCCCCTCCAGCGAAGCTGTGTGTGCAGCGTGTCGACCCTGATTCACCAGCTTGCCCAACCTCTGTTGAGCCTTCCGGGAGTTGGTGGTTACGGCATCATGCGCCGCCAGCATGTCGGCTTCAGGGGGCCCTGGGACCAGGTCCCCCTCTGCACCCATGCTCCATTCCAGCCAGGATTCGGGGACGATGCCCTCCATCGCTTCTTTTGTCACGCCCCACGTGTCCCTGATCTCTCGCAGGCTGCCCCCGAGCTCAGCAATGTTGCTCGAATGACGGAGACCCCTCTTTACCCTGTCTCCTAGCGGGCCCGTGAGGTCTGCTAGAACCTCCGGCAGGATGCCCACCCTACTCCCGATGGAGGCAGACATTCGCCTCGCTTCCGTCGACGGCAGCCCTAACCCTCCTGCTCCCGTCGAAAGGCGTGCTTGGGCTTGTTGGTAGGGTTTTCGAGTCAGTTGGCTGGCCGGGCACCCCTCCTGGAAAAACGACTGTGCGTCCGCCGCTCCCGGTAGTACTATTATGATAAACCCGACAGCACATACATGAAAACATGTACCAGGTACCAGATACCTGGTATATAATACGGACTATGGACTGATAGTGAGGTTTCTTGCCGTTGGAGCGAATGGAGAATGGAGTGCCATGAATGGGTGTATACTCGTATATATTTATATCTGTATATATATATATATATATATTATATATAGATTTTTTTTATTTTTTTTTCTCATCCCATTCATTATCTTCGCACATCTTTTTCTCTCTCTCCTTCCAACTCGTAACTCAGATCCGGGGTCACATAGCAGGCTCTTCTCCCCCCTTCCCGCTACGGTACGTGCCGTTATTTTTATCGCGAGAAGATTTCAGCCTTTTCTTCCCTCGTCGACTCGCATCGAATTGTGCCTACCCACGCTGCAAGGCGCTCTCAACAATTGAATCCTTTTTTATTTTTGCAAATAAAGTCAAAGTCCGACCCACCTGGATATAGATATATATGATATATATATATAAATAATATATTCCGACCAGAGTGAAACATTTGATTGACAGTCCTATTCGCTCGTAATGAATGTTCGTACGATATGCGGGGTGTTTTGTACAATACCAGGTAGTAGTCAGTAAAAACAGATAGAAGTGCAGTGTATAAACAGGAAAGGAATGTTCGTATAGGAAACACCGTCACATATAACAGAGGAAGGTCAGGGACACAGCCCCCCCCCACGCCCCTCACTCCTATATCCTCGGCCTCACAAGCAAGGAGAGGACTTGCTTGTATCCCCAGACGAAGGGCAGCGCGGAGACACCCCTCTCCCCCTTGCCCCGCGACAGCTATCTGGCGTCGACAGCTCAGGATCGGTCACACCGCCGCATCACCTTCAGCCCCAACCCATATCTCGTGTGCGGTGAGTTGTGAGCCTCTGTTTTATTTTGCAGGGCGGAGGCACAAGCGGGAAGTCTGGTAATATTAACAATTACGTTCAAAATGATGTGGGGAATGGAAATTGGGAAACGGCCGGCAGAGAAGCGTATGAGGAATACTGCTGAAATTTACGGAAGGATGTTCGGTTTATATTGGAAAGGCATCTACGCTATATATTGTCGGAAGGCAAAAGCATAATACTATACATTAATAATAAAGTTAGTGGTATTCGATGAATTATGTCAGCTTTTTCATTTTGAATGAATAACGCCCTGCACATTGTCAGAAAGCAAGTAAAAAATAAATAAATAAATCTAGAGTTGTTTTCTGCAAAGGGTTTGTTGGATTAGGATTTGTTTAATTATAGCTACAAATACTCGTACTCAAAACAAGGGTCGTTCGATATACCCCCCCCTCCCCAAACAGGCAGTTCCTTCAAACAAACGTAAGGAACACAGGACGTTGCTACGAGTAGCGCTCGACTGCAAGAGCCCTGCCAAGCCGCACAGTCTCGCGATCAGACTCTTTTCGAAATGCTATTATCTCAGACACTGCCGCGCTTTTGTTTTGGAGAAGAGAGTTCTTCACTTTATGTTATTACGGGGGGCCATAGTTAACAGGACCAAATATTGTTAGTAAAAATGGTTAAACATATAGGTTTTTATGTTCACCTTAGGTACTGTTAACTATGGTCCCCCGTAATAGTCTTTTTTTAGAACGCGACACTGCACATTGTCAGATGGCAAGCATAATAATGAAATCTTTAATATCAGGCGATACCGGGCTCCCGTGATTTGAACACGAGGTCCCAAGACGCCCGTCTTACAGCGGGGAGTTTTGTTCGGAGGGGGTCAACAACTACGAGGGGTCATAATAGAGGAGGCGGCGCTCAAAGCCAGATAAGGACTTCTAGCCCACTACCGCCGGGTGCGATACCGGGCTCCCGTGATTTGAACACGAGGTCCCAAGACGCCCGTCTTACAGCGGGGAGTTTTGTTCGGAGGGGGTCAACAACTACGAGGGGTCATAAAAGAGGAGGCGGTGCTCAAAGCCAGATAAGGACTTCTAGCACACTACCGCCGGGTGTGATACCAGGGACCCGGGATTTGAACCAGAGGTCTCACGACGCTCGCCTTGCAGCGGGGAGTTTTCTCCAGAGAGGGTCCTCAACTACGAGGGGTCACAATAGGGGAAGGGCAGCCCTCAACGCCGGTGCAACTCCTACGAGGGTAGGGCCTCCTCCCCCGATGACGCTGGGGGCGACACCGGACTCTCAGAACCTAAGAGCGGTCTGCCTTCCCCCCCGTCGGAGAGCAAGGAGTGGTCAGCAACGCCAAAGGCCCAGCGATCCAATGGATGTTGAACCCGTTCCGGAGGAGGCACCTCAAGGGGGAAATGAGACCACTACGGCGAGAGCTAGTTTGGGGGCGAGAGTAGGTGGGTCAACGCCGACAGAGAACAGGAGGGCAAACGGTGGACTCGGGAGCTTCGCCCAGCCGGGGATGTTGAGGGGATCCACGCCGGAGAGGCACCAACAGGGGTACTTCTCGCCCCGGGTCGGCAATAGTGCCCACAACACGGTGAGACCTTCTCTGCAGATGGCACCGGGTGTTGCATCGAGCTCTCTGGACTCGAGCCCTGGGTCGCAGGACCAACGTCGTGGAGCGAGCAGCTTAACCCGGAGGGGGCTTTGGTGTAGGGGCACGCCCGCAAGGAGCCAGCAGGGGTGCCGTGCACTTCCCGTCGATAGTATTGCTCAAAGTGGGGTGAGGTCTTCTCCCCCACTACCGCCGGGTGCGGAACCGGGCTCCCGGGACCTGAACCCGATATCTCAAGACGCTCGTGTTACGGCTGGGAGCCTTGTCCGGAGGGGGAACTTGGGCGGACTCACATCTTTGAGGAGCCAGTTGGGGTACGGGGCAGCTTTCGTCGACGGTGGAGCTCACACTAGGGTAGGGTTTCCTACTCCGCTACCAATGGGGGCGGCACAGGCCTCTCAAGACCCAAGAGCGGTCGCCCCCCCCCCCGTTCAGGAGGAGACATCGCACGAGGACGATGCACCTAGCACGGAGAGAACTAGGGTAGAAGTGAGAGGGGGTCTCTATCGCACCAATAGCGGTACCACCGTTGGAAGAGGTCCCAACGGAGCGGCGGCGCAACTCGGACCGTCCACAAGGGCGGTAACAACAATAGACGAACGGCGGCGGGCCACGACGAGAGTACCTGTAGAGGACCTTATATCCACCAGGACAAGGGCACGCACCCGGATGGCCGCTAGGGCCGTCGCACAATCATCGGAGGAGGAGGAAGGACGCCAACCTCCCACCGAGTCGCTTCACGGATCCTCCCGTCAGCAGCCAACGACGACGCAGCTTACGTCATCGATAGCACTTTTGGAGCCGGCACCGTCGTCGCCGAAACCATCTCCGGATACACCCCGTTCAGCACAGCGGGCGCGAGAAACCACGCAACCACCGACGGCAACGGGTGCGGGGACTCCCTTGACGACCCCCCTTCCGCTTGGGGTATCCGCCATGGAAGGTTCGCCGCCGTCGCCACCATCCCCGCCACCGCGTCTACCGACAACTACCCGTCCCTCGACAGACACACCACTTCTGACGCCGGACATGATCCTTGCGCTCGAATCGTCAATGCAGTCAGCGGCTAGAACGGCACAGTTGGCGCCACCAAGTTCATCACAACCGACGTGCGCATCGACACAGGGTGGAGGAAGTTCGGAACCCCCGCTGACGTCCGAACCACCGCCATCGTCACCACGGCCACCATTGCAGACGTCAGCAGAAAGAGGGCAGCCCCAGCAGAAGACTTCGGAAGACTGCTGCGTGTGCTACGAGGCCTTGGTGGCCCCGATGGTATATCTAGGGAACTGCCCTCACCGGCTGCACCTACCGTGCTACGCCGCACTTCGTGTTAGGGCAGGGGCCGACCTGCGCTGCCCGGCGTGTCGGGCGACCGTAACAATTGGCGAAGCCGACGGGATGGCGTCCCGTCAGCACAGTGACGAGATTATGACAGAGGCCCTAGCGATCGCGCGGTAGGAGATACCGGCCGAGAGGGGAAGGGGGGCATCCACAAGGACCACAGGGGGCGAGAGGGGCGAACGATTGATATGTAGCATTTGTCATAGACTGGTGGAGGAGACTGAACGCGTACAGCTGTCCTGCTCGTGCGACGTGCATCGCCGCTGCGCTTTAGGCTTTTGCGAGGACGCAATCCCTCGAGCCAGATTCATCGGCGAGGCACGCCAAGTCACGTGCCCGAACCCCGCCCTAAACGAAGTTCAACAAGAGGTGAACCTCCGCCCCCTCCTGCAACAGATTCGTACTATTGGCAGGTCGGCGGACACGCAGGACGAACGCGATTTAGTCAACAGGGTCACCGTTGCCGAGAACCGCCTTCGGAGCAGGACCCACATTGTGCCGGAAAGGGTGGACTTGACACTGAACGCTACAGCGCGAGACGAGGAGAACCTCTCTTGGGACTGGCGTAGCACGATTCCACAACCGTATGCGCTACGTGGGGTCTGCGACAGGACTATGGAAGACGACGAGAGGTTTTCTTTCTCCGGTTGGCTCGTCCACAGGAGATGAGCCGTTGAAAGCGTAGAGGGAGCAGACAATAGGGGAGACGACCGGTTTGGGGTAGCCATTCGGGAAGTAACAGGACCGTCGCGTCGGAGAACGTTCCTCCTCACGGAAATTCTGCCGAGGATCCATCTGAGGTACGACCGCGCTTCCGATCGGGGAGCCTATCAACAGCGTCAGTTGGAAATCCTATGGCGATCGGTGATCTCGGGTGTGGAGGAGGCCACAAGCCAGGACGAAGGCCGCCAGCAAGTACAAGGAGGGAGGGGAGACGACGCCGAAACATCGCGCACCTATTGCGGCCAGGTTTTAGATGACTCTGCTGGAGAGTCGGGGGGCAGCCACGTGCGAGTACCTATCCCGTGCGCCCACGGAGGGTTTGTGCATGCACGCTGCATGCTGGACCGGGCAGATCGCATCGCGAGAGGGCATGCCGACCCGAGGTCCTGCGTAGTGTGCCAGTCGTCGTGGCCGGAGGGGGGCAGGCCACCCCACCCGGCGGAACTTGCCAGAGGGCTGCCCATGTCCGAGCAGGGGGGGAGGTGGGCGGCGGTGAGTAGTGCCCAGCAGTTCGCCGCCCTCCTTCAGCGGAGTGACCTCGGCGCGGAGTCAGCCAGTTACGTGACGACCGGGGTTCACAACACGTTCGAGCACATGGTGAGTGCCCTGGGGAGAAGCCCAACCTCTTCGTTCGTGTTGTGCTCCCTTTTCAGCGATGCACTGGATCTACCGCAACAGGCCTACCTCGATTTCCCCCGAACGAGGGAATGGGAAGCGGCGGCCGCCCACTATCGTACGCTGTTCGCCGCGTACGGCATCCGACCCCAGAACGTACTACTCCGACTCCCAAACCGGAGGCTCTACATTGGACCTCATGTCCAAGAGTATCTGGCGGGCTTTGACGCCGAATGGGAAGAACGACTGACGAGGTAGACCCTCGGTGTCCAAAGGGCGCTGGAAGCAGGTGACGCGCTGCCTCCTTTTCCGACGGCGGTGGCGGCCCCACCGGAGCGGACGGACTCGGCGCAGGGGGATGACCGGTTAGCAAGGGGGCAGCATGGACAGAGAGGTGCCGCTCCAGGTTCGCCAGAGAGCCGAGAGATCACAAGGGACACCGCGCTAGTAGGCCTATGTATCTATTGCGGTGAGGACATAGAAAACTCAGATAGGAATCCAGAGGTCGACCATCTGAGGACAACCATCACTTGTGACCATGACAACGGACAGTTAGTACACGCCGGCTGCATGCTGGATCGTGCGGAACGCCTCGCATGTGGGCACACAGACCCGCGGCCATGCGTCGAGTGTGGCTCTGAACGGCCCGTAAGAACCCGACCTCCCCATCCGGCAGAATTAACCGAGGACCTTCCCAGACCACGGCCGGGGGGAAGGTGGTCGGCAGTAGGAGGTGCCCTGCAGTTCGCCGAACTTCTTGAGGAGGAGGGCACCCAGCTGGTACCGGCCAGTTATATGACGACTGGTCACCACCACACGTTCGAGCACATGGTGAGAACCCATGGAAGGAGCCCAACCTCTTCGTTCCTGCTGTGCTCCCTGTTCAGCGATGCCCTGGGCATGCCTCGAGCTTACCTCGACTTCCCCCGCACGAGGGAATGGCAAGCGGCCGCCGCCGACTACCGTGAGCGTTTTGCCGCGTACGCCATCCGACCGAGGGATATCATGCTCCGACTCCCAAATCGGAGGATCTACATCGCACCACAAGCCCAAGAGTTTCTGGCAGGCCTCCATGCCGAATGGGAGGAACGCCTGACTAGGTGGACCCTCGGGGTCCGAAATGCATTGGAGGCAGGTGACGTGGTGCCTCCTTTTCCGACGGCAGTGGCGGACACGCCAGGAGGGGCAGGTCAGGCGCTGGAGAGCGGGCCGTTAATAGGGGGGCAGAACGATCAGGGCGGCACTGCTGGAAATGCCACAGAGAACCGTCAGGCCACGGGGAACAGGGACGATACGTCAGCGGGACAAGTGGGGACCCCCCGGACAACATCCAGCACAGCCCTGGCCAGGTGCACCCTCGGGTTACTAAACGTGCGGGAAGGAGGTGATGCGCGAACTCCTCTTCCGACGGCAGAGTGGACCCCCGGGGCCCCAAAAGCGTTGGAGGCAGGGGACGATTTGCCTCCTTTTCCGACAGCGGCGGTGTCCACAACGGAGGGAACGGTCCCGGCGGCGGAGAGCGGTCCGCAAACTAGGGGGCAGGTGGAGCAGGGAGGAGCTGCTGGGAGTGCCGTAGGAAGCCGTCACACCGAGGGGGGTAGAGATGCCGCGCTAGCGGGACAAGTGGAGATCCTTCAAGAAAGGCCCAGTACCGTCTCTGCAACATTTGCGGCGGCAACGTCCCCTAGATCAACTGGAAGCGAATCGCCCTCGCGCGAGGGCGGCCAAGGTGGAATGGAGGCAAATGTTGGAGGTTCCTGTCCAAGTGCTGCGCGGCCTCTGCCCCCGGAGGCCGAAACGACACCACCGGGAGGAGAAGCCCTGGCGTCGGAGGGTGACTCGCGGATAGGGGGGCAAGTGGATCAGAGAAATGCTGTTGTAGTAGCGATGGCAAACCTTCAAACAGCCAGAGATAGGAATGTCACGCCCTCGGGACGCTTGGGGGTCCCCCTGACACCATCCGGCGCCACCCCAGCAATAGCTGGGAATACTTCCTCTGAACCTGGTAGCGCAGCCAGGGAGGGGGGGGGCACAGGAGGTGGACGACGTCGACCGCGTGGGTCTAGGAGGGGGTCCCGAGCGACAAGCACTGGGAGAGAGGCCGTCACGAACCGGGGAAGAATCCCTCGACCCGGCGGCAGTGAGCCACCCTCGGTCCCTGAACCGAGAGGGGCCAGCGAGTCGCTCCCGACGCCCGGATCGAGAGGGGGCAGCGAGCTTCGTTCGGATCCTGGATCGAGAGGGGGAGGTGGCGAAGAGAGAGAACTCCCCAGGGAAGGAGAAGGTGGCGAGGGGGGAGGATCAGCATCGGGGGGCGTAGGGCGACTCCGTGCATCCATTGACACCAGTCAAGACGGCGTGATGTGCGGGGGATGCCGAGCGGCAGTTGCTCGGGGGCACCGAGTGGTAGGGCTGCCATGTGGAAACCAGCACGTTATGCACGCGCGGTGTGTGGTGGAAGCTATTCGAAGGAGTGGGTCACACGCACAACTCATTTGCGCTACACGAGGGTGCACAGCCCGCCATGGGAGACGGGAATCACTGGATGCAGCAGTTCAGGCTGATCCTGGACTCCGGGTTACGGTCGCAGGACTTGGAGGAAGGCCGGACAACAACTACGATGAACGGGGGGAAGAGCTTTGTTACCCGTGGGACCAGAATTCGTTAGGAATAGCAGGGCCACTCGATGATGTTTCTCTCGAGCATCTCCAACAACGTTTCATCACCGTTGTTAAGGTGCAGCCGGGGCTAGCTACTGTCCATGCCAAGCTTCTCACCCACGTGCTCGGTCTCCTGAACCACGCCCTCGGAGCGCATCGGCCAAACAGACACTCCGAGACGCCGAGTTCGCTCCTGAGGGCCATCAAGCTGTGGTACATAGTGCCAGCACTGCTACACTCGCAGGACAGCCGCGTGAAGCGACGCGAGAGATTCGCGTCCGTCGAACGTGGTGACATCACGCTTATTCTCCCGTGGTTGATGGAGTACACCAGTCGAGCATCGACACGGCGCAGGGGGCCAACCTACGAAGCCACAGACGCGGCTAAGTACGAGAGAGCGTCGTCAGCCTGTCGCCACTCGGGCGGGGTTTCAGTGGCAGCACGCGGTCTTCTCGCGGAAGCTCGAGCGCCCGGCGACGAGGTGACATGGGAGCGGGGGAAAGCCAAATTCCCGGGGGAAGACCGTGCCTCCATCTCCGAGTCGGCAGTGGCAGCGGTGGCAGCAAGCTCTACGGAACCGGAGGAAGGGAGTGTTCCCAACTGGCGTCCAGAGCAAGAGTTCGATTCGCAGGTGGCCCTCGACATCATCAACTCCCGAAATGCGTTATCAGGCGCGGGGAGTGACGGTCTACGCTTCTCACACCTGCAGTCGATCATCAGGACCGGCTTCGGTCGCGAGAAATTTGGAGCTAGCATCGAGGCCCTTTGGAGGCGGATCTTCGACGACCCCGGTGCATTCCCGCCGGAATTCTGGCAGCTCTTCTTGCAGTCCAACCTCACTGCCTTGGGGGAAAAATGTCGACCCGCATGTGTAGGTATGACATGGAGACGACTTCTCGCAGCTGGGGCGATGCGGCAGTGGCGGCCACGGCTGGAAGAGATTAATCGTGAGGTAAGGCAGTTTGGGGTTGGGGTTCGAGGGGGGGTGGAGCAGGTAGCTCTACGCGCCCGGGTGCACCATGAGGCAAGAAACTGGCTCATCCTAACTGACTGTTCCAACACCTTCAACACTGTAAAGCGGACGGCAGTACTTGCCGAAGCGGCCACTTGCGTGCCCGCGCTCACGCCGTTCATTGCTAAATGCTACGGCGAGAGGCCCGCCCCTACGTTCTTCCAGATGGATTCGGGGGAGCGGCGCAAAATTGACTGTTCCTGTGGAGTGCAGCAAGGGGATGCCATGGGCCCGGCGCTGTTCTGCATGCCACTGCTGCCAATACTCAAGCGGGTCCGTGAGGAGTTCGAACCCCGGGGTGTTGAAGCCTTTGCCTACCTCGATGACATCAGCATCGGCATGTCAGAGATCACACCGGACACGGTGAGAGTAGTACCCTTTCTCCAGCACGAGCTGTGCGAAATAGGCATTGCCATTAACCCCAGAAAGACGGTTGCTTTGCCTCCCAAAGGGCATATGCCTACGTCGGAAGAGATAGCACTTCTGAGGGGCATCGGTGTTCGCATTGCGGAAGGGGGTGGGGTAAAGGTGGTTGGCGTGCCCATAGGCACTGATGCATTCGCGGTGAACAGCGCCGTGGAGATAGTCCGAGATGGGGGAGCAGAGCAACTCGCGCGCATCCTGCCGCGTATGCCGGACAAACAGTCGGCGAACCTCATCGCCACCAGTTCAATGGTGCAGCGGACCTCCTACATTGAGCGGGTAATGGACCCGGAGCTGTCACTACCCGCGTGTCAGCGGGCAGACACTAGCGCAATGTGGATGCTCGAGCGCCTTCTCGAGCTTCCAGGGACAGCGGACGAATCGCCGTTCTTTGCGGACGGATGCCCGGCGAACCGGTTGACGCTACAGCCGCACCAGAAAGCGCAGGCGAGCCTCTCCACAGGGGCCGGGGGGTTTGGACTGTCGTCGGCTGAATCAAGGAGAATGTCAGCGTCCATCGGGAGCTTAGTGGCGACGGTGCCAGAGGTCCTCGCCGACCTCTCCGGTTCATTAGGGGAAAAAGTCCGAAGGGAGTTGCCCAATTCGGACCTCGTTCGCCGCATATGGAGCAGCATCAGGGACCTTCGCGGTATCCATGGGGTATCGGAGGAGGCAATGGCAAACGTAGTCCCGGAAAGTTGGCGGAACAGGGCGTTCCGCGCAAGCGAGGAAGGAGGGACAGAACAGTATGATGTGGAGGTACTGCCGGCGCATGACGCCCAAACGATTAGCTCCCACAAGGCGCAATACAAGCTGGGGCAGCAGATCAACCGGGTACGGTACCAACGGTACGTTGCTTCTCTGAACCAGCTCCCCGAGGTAGCAGACCCGTCGGATCGGGACGACGTGTTCGGGGGGACGGAAACCAGAGGTCTTGCCAAGGCTCGGCAACGGAGCCTATCGGGACCAGGCGCAGTCGCCTGTTTGCGTGCAAGGCCCGTGGACATGGCACGTATCATACCGGCTTCTGAGTTCGTGTCTATGGGACGGCGCTTCCTGGGAATGGAGGAGCCCATAGCGGCGAGGTGCCCCTGCTGCGAAGCGACGGATGTCACCACACGTCACGCGCGTACATGCCACCGAGCAGGCGCACAGGTTAACCAGCATCAGCCGCTAGTCCACGCGCTGTCTCGCACCTTTAAGCGGTTGTCCATCCGCCACCAAATGGAAAGCGGAGCGCCCTTCAACGCCGATAGAAACCTCCGCATGGACATAGTGATAGAGAGGGGAGGCCTCCGAGACGCTACGTCATCAGAGTACCGCAACAAGGCGATACTCCTCGACGTCACGCATGCAGACCCCCAAGCAAGGGTCCACATGCGGGCTGGCAGCGCTGATCAAGACGGTTCAGCCGCTTCCACTTCTGAGGCGCGAAAGCGCAACCACTACGCTCGTGCAGGACAAGTGTCCTTCGACGAGCGCAGCCATAAACTTGTCACTCTCGCGGTGGAAAGCTTTGGACGCCTCGGGAAGGAAGGTAGCGATTTCATCGACCAGCTGGCGGCGAGCATCGTTGGAGGAACGGACGGAGGATCTTTAGCAAGAAAAGGGGTTTGTAAGGAGCACCTTTTCCAGGTCATATCGGTGACTACCCAGGTCGCGATCTCGCGCAGAGTGCACCGATATATGCTCGCCCTGCGAGACCGCCAGGCCGCCAGGGGGAGAAGGGAGGAGGAGGGAGGACTACTACCGATGGCGTGGGGGTGTAATGTAGATGCGGAGTAGGAAGCGTGGCGTATAGATACATAGTAGGTAAAATATCTCGGTAAATGGTGGGGGTGCAAGGGAGTACACGCAGGGAAGGAGAATTGGTTCGATGAAGTTAGTGGTATTCGATGAATTATGTCAGCTTTTTCATTTTGAATGGATAACGCCCTGCACATTGTCAGAAGGCAAATAAAAAAAAATAAAAATAAATTATCAGGTACCCTGGTACATAATACCACGTACCGGTATAATTCACTGCATGCAGTCTAAGAGATCGCTGTTGTTTGTGAGATTCTTCATTTTATTTGCTGTTCCCTCTTTTATGGTGGCTTCAGTCTCCAGTGCGGAATCAACAACAACTATCATATCTGACGGCATTTTTCTCGCAGAATCCTCCACGTTTTGGCCGTACATCACCAGCGAGCTACGTATCCCCTCGCTACCTTACCGGCAAGCAACCAAACGGTGTTTGTAAGCACCACCGCAGCGACTACCGCTTGTAGTACCGGTTCACGCTCAACCCGCTGAGCCTGCGACAACTACAAAAGGCCGCGAGAGGCAGTGTGGACAATTATTATTGTTTCATGGGAGTTGCCATGCATACGCAGATAGATACTGCCCTGTAGAGTCTGATTGATGTGTTCGTCCAATGCACCTACCTATGGATGCTCCAAAACACATACCATGTGTACTTCAGTTGTTCGCATCGCGACCCTCCGCGACCTTTTTTTTGCTTTCGCCCCCTGCACGGCAGCCGCATGCATGCGTGACGCTGCAAGCAAAATGGTCATTATTTTTATTCCCCCAGCCCAACCCGAGCTTGTACGTAAGCTGTAGTGCCGAGAGTGTTACTGAGTACAGGTACATGGTACCTGGTAAGCTGTTTGAAAATGTCCCCGCCGACGATATTTTCCCACGTAATATGTGCGAATCTACAGTTAATACTACTCTGTGTTGTTGTCCTGCAATTCTCGGAGCTCGTCCATTTTCAGCTTCGTTTTGCGGATATCGAGTAGTTTTTCCCAGTTTTTGGTTTTACGATCCAGCATCTCTCTGCGTATGTGTGTGTTCTTCACATTAAAACCGTTCTTTCTACCCGTCGACATCCGGCACAACCAGTGTCCGTGCGATTCTTCAATCCTAGAAGAGATACAAGTTCTGTGTGGTCACAAAGCTACGCCACAGAGATACTACGTTGCCACGTACCAGGTACCAGGTACCTGGTATGCAGTAAGCACAGCAGTGGGCAATGCAATGCCATGTCATCATACTTCCGTTCCCCTCGCTGCCTCGGCAAGGAATGCTGCGAGGCATGCCCTATCAGGCTAATAGCGAGTGGGGTAGGTATTTCTGGCGGGTGTAAGGCCGGACTCACCCTCAAGGAGTGATACCTTCTTGCTGCTGCCTGTGGCCGCGAGGCTCAGGCGGCAGTAGAGTTGGGTCGTACGTGGTGCGTCAGGCACGGAGACCTACGATTCGCGCGTCTTTTTTAGGCAGCTGCGGCAGAGCAGCAATGCTCAATCGGGGTGTCCGTGCGCGGAGGCAGGCGCCACCACAGACCACACTACGGCACAGTCTATTGCGCCGGTAGGAGGCTGGATTCGACGACGAGGGAGGAGGGAGACTGAGCGCCGACGTGCGGGGAAGAGACGGATTGACCTCCCCCTGCGCGAGAATTTTTATTTTCCAGATCAGAACCGCAAGTGCGAGGAGCATTTTGTTTTTCAGGATGACGGAAAAAGGGAAACGACTGGAAGGGAATGGCAACGAGTGCACGCGCAAAGGAGCGGGTGGATTGGGCCAAGGTGGTGATGCGGCCATGAAGAGCGGCAGGAAGACGGTGCATGGGGACCCATGATCTGCGCGCACACTATCATCACGAGAGAAGCAGTCATAGTTTGTTTTTTCCTGGTATTGTTTTTCACGAGGCAGAATAGTATCTACCGGTACTTGTTATAAACGTCGTCACTGGTCTTTGTAGTTTAACGAGTTATATACCCTTCATGGGGAATAACCTACGCAATTATCAGGGACGTGGTATCATGACTGTGCTGCACCTTTTTGTGTCAAGACAGTCCAGGAAGAGATGGCGATCGTTGATATTCGTG
Organism: Nereocystis luetkeana; assembly: GCA_031213475.1. Lineage (NCBI taxonomy): Eukaryota > Phaeophyceae > Laminariales > Laminariaceae > Nereocystis > Nereocystis luetkeana. Next base: position 7,687,662 of record JARUPZ010000007.1, read on the forward strand.
TGGTAGTAAGGTTCGATTGCTCCTTTTTTCACTGCATATTATCCGCGAGTCTTCACTCTGGCAGCACTCCAGATAGCAGGCAGGACCTGGTGTGTTCCTCTTTCGTTTTCACGACTACCGTGCGTTTCGTACGGTGCAGGCAGCACTTCAGACAGCATCCGCTGTAGTCAGCAGCCACGAGTTGGTTAGTGATGGGAACGGGGGTACTCTTCTATGCTATAGTTGAGAGGATATACCCGCGGCCATGTTAGTTCAGTTTTGCACATGATCCCATTGGTTTTATCTTGTGTGCGCTTTTTTCGTCTCGTGTATTTTGAGGCAGCCGAATTTTCGTTTTTTTTTGTTTTTCGGATCTTCCTAGGGCTCCAGCACCTTTGTGTGACCACGGACTCCTTCGTCAGAGAGTTAATGTGAGAACAACAACAACAACAACAACTATTAATAGATACGACAGGCACGACATACACATTCTATGAAATAGAGACACGAAAGGAAACAATCAAAGAGAAAACAAAAACAGAGTAAACAAATCGAAAGAGAAGAAGAAAAAAAATGAAAGCAAAGACTAGAAGAAACAATCTGTCGTGCCCCCCCCCCGCAGGCGAGGTGGCCAACATTTATTTGGAAAAGAACGAGCGAGAAAAAAAAGAAAAAATAACAAAAACACCAGTGCTTGTGAACAGAGTGAGATAAAGAACCAAGGAAAAAATATATATACCAGGTACATAACAAAGAAGGGAAAATAACAGGCAGACCAAAGCCCAAAGCACCCTCCAGGTGGCGGCAGCAGTTTGTGGTACGAGTAGTACAGCCAGGTTCCCCCTGCTAATCCGCCTGGTACCTTGCTACCCAGACTACCGCGTCTCTGCCCTGCGTTCGTCAACTATGCCCAGCCCCTTGGCGTCAGACAATACGAAACGAGCAGAGCAGGTTCGTCATCCAACCACGCCACACGACTCCTTCAGTACTGTTTATCGATCAGAAAATGAAGAGAAATAAATAAAATGAAAAATCACGGAGAATCAGCGCAAGAAAGAAAGAAACAAGAGAAAAAGAGAAGGCAAGGGAAGACCACGTTCGAACCAGCTGCACCGGTTGATGGCACGAGTAGTAAGGTCATGTTCTACTTCCTAGTCGGCCTGGTGCCTCGCTACCCTGTCTGCCATCTCCTTCCTACTTTCGTCTACCGCAGTTTCCCTTCTACTCCTCTTGTTCCCCCCCCTCTCCGCATTCCCTTGGTCGGGCTTTCTGCCACTTCTTCTGTTGCCCCCTCCACCCCCATTCCCTTGGACACCATCCACGGCGGATGCGCGGCGCTGCCTGCTCATCTCAGCCTCAGCCTCGTGCCACCTCACCATGAACCGTTCGGCTGCTTCAAGGATCCCCCGGTATGTACGTCTGCACATAGATACGTATTATTACATGGTGGTACCAGTCTGTCCCTAAATATAAGGGAGTTTCACTTGTAGCATGAGGTTCTAAGTGAATACTTTTACGGGGGGCCAATGTTAATCTACAGGACTAAATATTATTATTATTATTATTATTATTATTATTATTATTATTATTATTATTATTAATATTAATATTATTATTATTATTATTATTATTATTATTATTATTATTATTATTATTATTATTATTATTATTATTATTATTATTATTATGCTTGCCATCCGGCAATGTGTAGGGTTGTTCTAATAAACGACTAACCGAAAGTGAAGAACTCTCCAGACCAAAAGCGCGGCAGTATCCTGCGACAAATCAGAACTGATGTGACGCTCATGAAGACTACTACAACCAACATCTCTCCATCTCGTCCACCAAAAAACGACCACTTGTTGGTAACAATAATAGCTAAATATATACCAGGTAGGTTTTTGCGTGCACCGTAGGTCCTACCCTGGTATTTAATATGGCCCCCCGTAATAATAAAATGAATAAAGGGTCGATTCGTGTGAATATTATATTATTATTTATCTTGCCATCCGACAATGAGCAGCATGATCTTCAACATGGATCACCCATAACTTTCCCGAAAGAAGAAAACCTCGGAAACAAAAGGAAACCCATGCACCAAGTCTACCTCGGCGTCTACCTCCCTTCTGTTTTTATATTGGAATGGCAACTACGCTATATTATTACTTCGTAATATTATTATTAGATTATTAAGCTTGCCTTCCGACAATGTGCAGCATAAACTCTCACGTTGATCAATCAAAACATTCCAGAAAAAAGAAATCTCCTTGTACGAAGGAAACCTATACACCAAGTATATCTACCTTCTATGCCTACTTATTATATATATGTGTTATCTACGCTACCCTAAATGTTGTCTTTGCTCCCTCCTACATCTTATTGTTGTTATTATTTCTCTTGACATCCGACAATCAATGTGCAGCATGATCTTCAACATTGATCACTCATAACTTTCCCGAAAGAAGAAAACCTCGGAAACACAAGGAAACCCATGCACCAAGTCTACCTCTCCCTTCTGTGCCAACTTTCGGCTTGTCTACTCCATTTCTGTCCTTGCTCCTTACTTCTCATTACGTTCTAAGATGTACTCGTTACTTTTACTCTTGCATCCAAGCTCCATCCCCACGCCATCGGTGTGGGCCTGTCATCTCCTCCCCCTCTGCTCCTTATCTGCGTTATTTAGTCGGAAGGCAAGCATAATAATAACAAAAAAGTTATGAGTGATCCATGTTGAAGATCATGCACATACATTGTGGGATGTCAAGAGAAATAAGAATAAAAATATACCAGGACCTGGTACGTACGTAATGGGTCGAGGGTTCGATTCCAGGCATATAATATGATAACTTTTGGTCCTTTTCTCTCCATTTTTTCGCTGTTGTTTCTGTCGTGGAACACGGAAAAGTATTCTGTCCGCCAGTGATACCCCCCGCATACTTCAACTTGAAGATGGTAGGCCCTTTTTTAGAGGATATATATGAGGCTACTAAAAAACTTATAACAACACTACGATAAAACAAATGCATTATTATTCATGTTGTAAAATAATGACTTGAAAAAATACCAGATTTCCTTCCTGGCTGGGAGCTTATTATGGAGAATTTTTCCGAGCATCCGGGGGGGGGGGTGATACCGATCCATCCCCGTTTTTTTCATCCCCTCGCTTCCCATATAATATACCTGGTATCATGTTGAAACATTGAAGCAAAACTTCAAGAGTTCCTCATGCATGCGCAAGGCATGCACTCATTCACAGCATCAAGCCACCTTATACTTCGAGGTTTCCGAAAGTACCTTATGTTTAGAAGCAGACTGGCCTGGTATATGATACCAGGTACGCCTAGCACGCACGCGGGCATATACTCACAGTTCAGTGCTTTTTAGCAGCAGTCGTGCAAGCATGCGGCAGAATGTTTAATATGTATATACCGATACAATGGAACGTGAGAAGAAACGTGACGGAAAAGCATGACGATCACAGCACACATACATATCGGCCACATGGCGCACTCGGGCTGCCGCGGGTAAGTGTTATAAGGATTACCCTGGGCTGGGTAATCGATCGATCTTTTACCCCTGTAGCTCAGTAGGTAACACCTTCACGTTTGACGTCGTCCAGGTCATGGGTTCGAACCTCAAATCGAACGTTTCTTATTATACAGAAACGCTTGCGCGTGCAAACAAACCTAAAAAACACATCTATCTCCCTGCTTCCCCAGGTAGGTAATGAAACGAAGCGGGTAGGTCAGCGTACGAACGTATGTATGTATACGGTCCCGACACCCCAAAGATCCCGCCGTGTAGAGGGGGGGAGAGTGTTATAAGGATTACCCTGGGCTGGGTAATCAATCGATATTTTACCCCTGTAGCTCAGTAGGTAACACCTCCACATAAATAAGACTATTCACTACGCCTGATAGCATTACTACTGTGCAGTCGTAGTGTCCGTTTTACGACACGTACGCACAGCACAACAACAATATGATAATAGACCAGCCGAAAGTTGGCACAGAAGGGAGAGGTAGACTTGGTGCATGGGTTTCCTTTTGTTTCCGAGGTTTTCTTCTTTCGGGAAAGTTATGAGTGATCCATGTTGAAGATCATGCTGCACATTGTCGGATGGCAAGATAAATAATAATGATATAATAATGGTCCTACGAGTGAGTGCGTTGTGGAGCGCTCCCACCAGGCGGTTTAGGTAAACCTTGGTCCCACAAGTTTTTTTTATTATTTCTCTTGCCATCCGACAATATGCAGCATGATCTTCAACATTGATCACTCATAACTTTCGCGAAAGAAGAAAACCTCGGAAATAAAAGGAAACCCATGCACCAAGTCTATACCTCCCTTCTGTGCCAACTTTAGGCTTGTCTACTCCATTTATTTGCTGTCTGTGCTCCTTCCTTCTCCTTTTTTTATTGTTCATCACACCCCGCTGGTAGTTGCTGTAGTACACCAGGTTACAGCAAAAACAGCACAGTACTGCTCAGAACAACAGTAGTAGATATACCAGGTGATCCGATAGATGTATCGGTACCTGGTATCACTCTGTCCCTCCCCGCTTAATATAAGGACCTTTTCTAAGTTTTTTAGGACCGCAGTCCCGTTTTCGGGACAAAATACATGGAATTTGAATGGTTTGTCCCCAAAACGGGTCTGTCTGCGGTTCTTCTGCGCAAAGGGGCTACTAATTAAATGAGTCATCACGGTTCTTTCATTTCGGAACAAACAGAGTGTGACATTTATTTTGTCTTCTTACTTACGTGGCCGGGCGTACGTTTCCGTCGGCCGATCGATCGTGTCACCGCTTCGTGCGCCTTCCCCCTACACATATGGCTCCCTGCGACCCTCCTCGCAGCCGCCCCAGCCGGTCGATCCGGCGACACTTCCTTCTCCCGAGGTCTACCTATCCTGCCTGTCTGTGTGTGCCGTTACGTCGATATCCGGTACGAGGTAGTATATCGGGTACTACTCTCCGGTACGGACGGCGGTGTAATAGAATGAGATAGGGCTGGCGTTGAAAAATAATTCGGACCTGTTCGGGTTTTTTTATTTTTTTTATTTTATTTTATTCCGGCCCTCTTCGTCCGCGATGTTCGTGTTCTCGAATTCCTTCCGGGCTGGTGTGCGGTATAATATCCACCACATCATCGGGTACAACGATTTTTGTTATCTATCTATGGTTAATTGTATCCGACTTATGTGCTATATATATCCTTGCAGCAGCTGCTCCTCCAGTTGTTCGAACCTTCTCCCAGGAGCCTATGAATGAATACGGCCCTGCGGTCCTGCGTCGCTTTCCAGTTTGTATCTGACCTTTCCTTGGAAGATGACTCCCCCCCCCTCTGGCCTTGTTCGCCACAAATGGAAATATGTCCGGCCCTGGTTGGTAAGAACAGTGCAGTTAAGGCCCGCTATTAAGAAACGTCGGTTCGGCGTTTAGGCGCAATGCATTATTTGTAGGCACATACTCCAACCGCATTTCTTAAACAGACGTTTCTTATTTGTTGGGGCTTTTGTCAACCGCTCCATCTCTTCAACGGGACATACATTATGTTTAGGGAGATTTTGGCGACAGGGGACTGGATATTATGAAATTATCGGGTTGATTGAAAAAAAAAACGAAGGAAAACAGGAACCTCCGCACGGTGGGATGAACCCATGGTGTGTTGGGTGTTGGATGTTGTACAAGGTGCTATAGTCCGCGTTTCAGATTTTATTCGGCGTTCCCAAATAGAACTTTGTTCCTTATCTCCTGTGGGCCTCGATCGCGGCTGTTTCTTAGGCTGCAATATCCTATTGCTAAGATCAAGGTCGGGACACTTTGTATCCCTGGACAGGTTTGCCTACTCGTTGGTACTCACGTGTGTTGTTTGCGTAGAGACAGAAGAAGAGCAGCTTCATTCCTTTCGTGCACGCGAAGACTGAGAGCCAAGCTCGTGGCTCGCTGGGAAACCCCCTGATTTTCTATCTAAGATACGCCTCCCGAGTACTACAAATACTAACTCAATACAACCCAGGTAACTACCGGGCTTACAGCCTCATTCAAGGCAGTATCATAACACTATCTTGTCGGCCAGTGTGAGCTACATTTTTAACGCTGCATTTCTTATTCCTCGTGAAGGGCCAAACCTCAGTTTCTTACCGATATATTTCTTAATAGCGGGCCTTAAACTATACGTACGAATCACGAAAAGGCGGCGCGAAAAACCGCCAGGAAGGACGAAGAACAGCAACAGCAGTAGTAGAGTTTACCAGACGCGTTCTACGATAGAGGTATTACTAGCACATTTCCGCGGACCGTTTTCTGAATGACGGGGTTCCTTAACCTAAAATCGTGTTTCGAAACAAATCATTCTTGTGTACATGGTCCATGGGATCACTCATCGGGATGAAATTTGATTTTCGCTGAAGTCAGTTTTCGGGTGAGGTCCGGAGCCCCTTTAGTGAGGAGCCTCAGAAAGATCAGGGTGAGCCTCTATCGTAGAAGGCCTCCACCACTTATTCGAGATTTGGTGTGATCGGCCTCGGGTCAGGCTTAGGGTTGCTCTGATTAGGGTTGGGGTTAGTTCTATTATATACCAGGGTAGTCGTCTCGAACACAGCGTGTGTCAACCCTTTTCTCGAATATAGGTGGTAACCAACCCTCAAGGCGAACGGGGACAGCCGGCGGGAGCGTAGCAAGAACTATCGGGGAGGTACAGTAGTAGCCAGGCGAGCAAGTCCGAGCCGTCTTCCGTAGGCTAGGTACTGATTGCGGCCACGCGAGGAACACACCAGGTCGACGATGGCCCAAATCAGGCTTTAATCTCTTGATCAGCCCCCCCCCCCCCCCCCGCCGACGCCCGCCCCGCGCCTTGGTATCGACGGCCCGTGTCCTGATTGCAGCCTTCGCGTGTCGCACCTCTCCGCGTTGTGCCATCTCTGCAGATCGGCCTCCGCTCCGTCCTCGACCTGTTGGCATCATTATATCTACCGGCCTTCTAGAATCTGCGCTGCTTCGTGTATACCATCCGGTGAGCTTGATGCCGTCGAACTGCTGCAGATTGCTCTTTAGGCGACCCTGTTGGCGGTCGTATCCCCTTCGCGACGTCGTAGCTCTTGACCTGCGATCGCAAGGCTGACACGTAACATGAGTGATGGACGTACACAACCCTGGGGCTTAGCGCGAGCCGCTGTTGTGCTGGCTCGTGAGCTTTGCTTCCTAATAATAGAAGAAATCTGGGGTGTTTCAAGGTGGCGCTTTCTGGGCCGAGGTGGGAGAAACCGAAGTAAAAAATGAGGAGTGCGAGAGAGAGTCATTGACTGATCGAGTGGGCGTTACCATTCTCGGTCAACTAGGCAAAACACATGCTCGACGGCTAGATGTATCCTACAGGTCGTTGTACTGACCGACTATGCTCCATAGTCGACATCCACCTTAGCGTGTGACAACATATTTTTAATGCTACTACTGCCAACTTTCTTCGAAGGCTCTGTCTTGTAGTTGTGCTTACGCGATACGCGTGCAACTAACCGAACACCGAACAGGAAGCGCTGAACAACCATGTAGTCACGCCGCATACTGACTATCGGTACGAGACTGCCAAGTACCAGTCACTACAGTGGACAGACGGCGTACTTACGCTGCCTGTCATGCATACCAGTTATACGTATACCATGGTGGGCTTGAATAATACTGTAGAATATCAATATTTCGACGATTGTTTTGTTGACCAAGAAACAAAACAAACTGCTGAAGCTGCTCACCACATGCCCTACAAAGGAAACGTGGCGCATAACGTAAATGTTGCCGTCAAGCTGGCGTGCTCCCATGCGATTACGATGTCCAGGCGGTCGAAATGATGATGTTGCATTGCAGAGACAGCAGAAACGATGTTCCAGTAATCCAAGCGATGATGCTGCAGAGACTCCAAAAGGATGTTCCCACAATCCCAAACGACGAGAGTGCAGCGACCCCAGAATTTTTCTCCGGCAGTCCCAAACGACGATGTTTTGGTGACCTCAAACACGGTGTTTCGGCAGTTTCAGTCAATGACCCCTTTGCTGCAGGAGTTCGGTGGTTCTTAACTCGAAGCCGCCGCCGAAGTCGTCGTCGAAGTTGATGAACGGTGTTTCGTCGTTCTCGAAAGGAAGAGAGTTGACGCTGAGGATACAGAGGAATCACACGCACGACGCTCCCAATTTGTAGCAGTCGGCGTCGTTGTGGGAGGTAGTCTTATACACCGAACATCAGTTATTTGCGCTGTCCACAGCCCCAGCAGCCTCGATTCCAGGTTTCCCTGCCTGCTTAGGCGTTGTGCACTACTATGGTGGCCGTTCTTCCAGTTGTCGTTGCGGGCGATGTTCAAGTCTCCCATTCTCGCCGCCCTGATACTCGGGAGTCGAACGTTCTGTCTCGCGTAGCCGTGCAGTCCACCGACTATAATACAGCAGGGCGACCCTGGCAAGGTCACCGCAGGTCTCAACATTTGTACGTAGCAGCTCCACCTTCACAAATTTTCTCCGCTCGACGCACCCGATCGACTCAAGCTCTACGCTGATGCGCCAAACGCATTTCAAAACTCACAATCGGTTGGCGGTCGTAGCTTTTCTGCCTCGTCGTCGATCTCAACCTGTCAACGGTTTGTCCGCATGTGGCGTGCATGCGTGGAACATCCACAGTCCAGAGACTTGGCGCAAGCTGCTGTTGAACTGGCATATGAGCTTCGCTTAGAAGGAAAATGACGGGTAGAATGTCACAAGGCCGCGCTCTCTGGTTCAAGTTGGAAGACGCAGGAAGGGGGTATGGGAGAGTGCGAAAGCGTGATCAATCAAGTGAGCGTAATCATACTAGAGTATATCAACTTGACAACATACATGCTCTACGGCTAGATGTACCATATGGGTCATCGACCTGACCGTCCCGTCGCACTGCTTCTTGAAGCTTGCCGATGGACGTTGATGCTTGGTCGTAAGAAGTTCTCTACTTTGTGTATGGTTTTTTATTGGCACGCCATTGCCTGAATAACTAGCGGGTGCGCATGGCAAGCACAGACACCCTGGAGTACTTCCCATGTCGGCTAAACGATATATTTCTTGATGATAGCTCTATCTAGACCATGCTAGCGCACCCCCGTTCTCGTTTTGTCCATCCAAGGTTAGCGCCGCACGGTGTTATGTTCGAGCACTCATGCGCAACTTAGATACGACAAACCGGTGTTGGGTGTAAGGGCTTATATTGCTCATTGGTGTCGCACGTAGTAAGCACTACCTGCAACAACTGCGCTTGTTCTGCCGACGCTACACCTCCCCCCCCTGCTGAAATTTCGTGCCATTCTCATCATAGCAGTTACAAAAAAAAACACTGCCCGTGTCAATCGCCTAAACTCTCCTATTCACGATCAGATCGTCAACATGTCGCAGACGAGCGCTACGGTCGAACCAGGGGTAGAGGAACAGGGGCCGCGTGCACCGTCACCACCTTCCGTCAAGATCGAGGATTCCAGCGAGGAACGCCCGCACGGATCGAAAGAGGGAAAATAAACCTTATCGCACACGGGCGCCACGGATGGACCCAGGGTGGAGGTAAAAGCGCCGTGTGCACCATCGCCGCCTGCGACCAAGGAGAAGAGTTCCAGCGGGGAGCGCATGGACGAACCAAACGAGGGGGGAGAGAAGGATGGGGAGGAGGAGGAAAAGGAGGAGGAGAAGAAGGAGGAAAAGGGGGAGCGTACGCCATCTCTTGAGAGCCGCCGGATGGAAATCGATTGTGTGCGTGCAACCTTGGCCGGCTTAACAGCGGCAAAAAAGAAGGAAAAAGAGGCTGTTGCCGCACTTGCAGAATGCACCACGGGTACCCAGCGATGTATCGCCGCACACGCGATGGCGAAGGCGCGCTTGGCTTCTACCATCAGTACCCTCCGGGTTGCCGCATTAAAACGACGCGCCGATATCGTTCGGCAACTAGAATCAGCGGACGCTGCCATCGCTGATTTAGACCTCGACCCAGCCACGCTCTCGGTGGCGCCCTCTGTGTCCTTGGCGCCCCATTTTCCCGCAGAGCCCGCCCGTCCTCGACGATCCCCGAAGTTTCCGCTACGCCCTCCGCCGCCCCACCCACTGACCCTGCAGCACCTGGCACGAGCGACCCCGTAGTTTTGGCTACGGTGCCTGCCATGGACGCTGCTTTGCACGCTCCGCCCCCTGTAGTTTTTCCTACGCCCCCCACCTCGCTTCCCACGAATTCGGTTTCGCCCGCCGTCACCGCCCCCGTGGTTTCGACTACATCTTCCGTCATGCGCACCGTAAGCCTTCTTGTGCGCGAGAAACCCCCGCGGTTTTTACTGCGCTTTTCCCTCCCCCGACACCCCCCGCGGTTTTTACAGCGTTCGAAAGAGGCCACGCTGGATCAAACCCTTTAAGCTTACGGGCTCGATCACCTATATTCCGGAGCTTACGGGCTCGATCACCTATATTCCCGAGCTTACGGGCTCGATCACCTATATTCCCGAGCTTACCGGCTCGACGTATATTCCCGAGCTTACGGGCTCGATCACCTATATTCCCGAGCTTACCGGCTCGACGTACATTCCTGAGCTTACGGACTCGATCACCTATATTCCCGAGCTTACCGGCTCGATCACCTATATTCCCGAGCTTACGGGCTCGATCACCTATATTCCGGAGACACAAGTCGCGCCGCAAACGTGTTCCTACGATTTTTCCCAGGCCGCTCTGACTCCACCACCACCGCAGCTATCATCACCACGGCAGCCGACTGCCAAAGATCCTTCCTCCACGTTTATTTCTGCGACCAGCGACCAGCATCCTTCACCTCGGCCCTGCGTCGTCTTCACGCCCCCAACGGCAGCGACGCCTTTCATTCGTGGGGGCACGCGCAAAAAACTCAGCCCCTTCACGGCCCACACTATACAACGTCGCTGCGTTGGTGAGTTCGTCGCCGTCGCGTACAAAGTTGTTTTCACCGGATGAACCGGCACCTTTTCGTGGAAACCTGAGCGCGAGCTGCAACGCTCGGGGGGTACCCGCTACTGGTCCGGCACACCGGCACAAGATCATGGCCAGGTCTACAAAGAACTATCGCCAAAATCGCGCAACGACGCTGCCCAAAGCAAGCTATCACTGTGCAAAAGCGAGCTTTTCGGGTTCGCCTCGCCCGATATATGGTTCCACAGTATCGACACCTTTGTCCTACTACGCGGAGGCGCCCACCTCCGGTACAAGGCCCACGAGATCCCTCTGGTGGCTAGTCGCGTTTCCTGACAGACTCTACATCGTCCAATTCATCGACCACTCCGACCGTGTCGGGGTCGATTTTCATCCTGACCAGTACGCTTCTGCAACACCGGATGCTAACTACGGGTTGTTGGGCCTTGAAATCCCCTACCGAAGAGTAAAACAGGGTTTGCCGGCGGTTCCGTGCATAATTCAGGAGGTGTATCCCGCGGGGCTCTCCTCTCTCCTTCCGTCGTAGCTATATAGGTGCTCGTAAAACACGAGCATGTAGTTTTTTTTTCGGGCAATACGAGTGGTTCTTTCGGGCTGCCTGCGCTCCCTGTTGGCCTACCAGGTACTATTTAGTCAGCCCGAACGAGTGAAAAGCGTGGCATAACGATCCAGTCAGGCTTCATTCCGCCTCTGGCTATTTGCTTGCCCTGTTTTCTTTCCGTAGCAGGCCACAACCAGTCATGACCACCGGCAATTCGACCTTGCGTACGTAGCGACATTCTTGCTTATTTTTTCCCCCGCGGGGGACACTAAGGGGATTACTAGGTATATTGATTGCCAGCTTTCAACGGTAATGGATCGAGCGCTCTATTAAAGACGCTTTTGACTGGGGAGCAAACGTTTTTTTTCTTCGAGGGGGGGGGGGGGGGGGGGTCCCGTCGATTGCCTTTCCTTGCTTTCCAGGATTACTTGCGGGTTTCGCTACCTTTGTCGCATCCGCATACATACCTCGATATTTTGTTTTGTTGTCTCAGTGTTTTCGTCTTCACAGCCCGGTTGCCTAGGGTGTTACACCTTGTCTACGCATGGGAAACATGCATACTACGTAGATGAGGGTTTCGAGCCCCCTTTCTCCCTCGATGTGCCCTTTCGCTCGGTGTTCGCCTAGGATTATTCTTTTCATTCGGATGCGTTTTTCCCCATTCGAAGAGGCGTTTTAGTCTCGCGACGTACGGGGTGTGGAGTAGGGTCTACTGCCTTATTCCTTCCTAATGGCCTACCAGGTATACCAGGTATTGTTATAAGGATTACCCTGGGCTGGATAATCGATCGTGTTTTCACCCCTATTGCTCAGTAGGTAACAGCTTCACAGTTGACGTCGTTGGCAGAACACGGGTTCGAATCTCACTTCGAACGTTTCTTTTATAGAAACGCTTGCGGGTGTGTCCCCGAAAAACATATCTCCCTGGTTCCCCAGGTATTGAAACGAAGCGGGTAGGTCCGCGTACGGTCGTACATGGTATAGACGCTCCAAAGATCCCGCCGTTCAGAGGGGGTGTGTGTGACAAGGATTACCCTGGGCTGGGTAATCGATCGGTCCTTTACCCCTATAGCTCAGTAGGTAACACCTTCACAGTTTATATGTGTACTATTACGGGGGACCATAGTTAATAATAGGACAAAATATTGTTAGTAAAAATGGTTAAATATGTAGGTTTTTATGTATACCATAAGTCCTATTAACTATGGTCCCCCGTAATACTACATTTTTTCATTAGGTGCTTCGCATCTTCGATTGGTTTTCTCTCTCTGGTTTCTGGGTCAAGATGAATTGTAATATTTCCTTGCATCGCTGCAGTATCTCTTCTAGCGAGGTATGCTTAGCTGACCCTGTTTTTGTTGCGTAATAATAGATACATTTCATCATCGTGAGACAGAGAGGGGAGTACTGCCTACTGACAACAACAGACGACCTTCGCACCCCACTGCTACACGATGATCGATCTGGGACAACACCGCGAAATAACGAATACCATTATGAATCGTGTTCGAAGCACCAGGTATACCTGGTAGGTTACAAAAGAGGAATAACGTCGCCCACCTCAAGTGGAGGAAAAGCGCATACCTGGTAGTGTGGACTTTTCTGGATTCCTCGACCACGAAACGATGGAGCTGCTTCGCATCCAGCCCTACTTGCAGTCAGAGGTCCGAGTTGGGGGTAGGGGGGAGGGTATCGGAAGGGGGAGAACATGGGAGGGGGGGGGGGGGGTGCTCGATAGGTGAGATGTACTCGATCGCATGCATGGCCGTAGTCGTATGACCATAGACCCTCGCATCCCTACAATGCCGGGACGGAGCATGTCGGGTTTTCACCGACCAGTCAGACATTGCTTGCACCAAGCGCGAAGCGCCGTGAGGTGTCTGGCGAGTCGCATGAAGGGTGAGCTGCATCCTACTAAGAACCGCTTGTTGTGAGGCGGACTTGCATATGGACGACAGCTTTAATGAGTTGATTTCATTTCCGGTGTAGGCATTTCCAGAGACAGCAATGGGAGTACTATGCAACTGCCTTTTGGGTGCCTTACCTTGAACACTACGTGATACGATCATTCCCACTTGTTGTGCGGAGTAAAGGTTATTTACCTCGAACGAGTGATCTAACTCGACAACCAGCTGTGGGTAACCGCCAAAAAAAAACAAAAAAAAACGGTACCCATGGGAGGGGGGGGGGGGCGGTCGTGCGAAAGTATCAACTGCATTACTAGTGTGCGTTTGCTGATTTAGTCGCGTACTAACGTACTATTACGGGGGTCCATATTAAATAGGGCCAAATATTGTAAGGAAAATTAAATATATTGTTTTTTGTGTGCACCATAGGTCCTATTAACTATGGTCCCCCGTAATACCTGGACAGTATTGCTGCGCAGACATATATATTGATTGCTCTCCCCGAGGGCTTTTCCCGTCCCCTTTGTGCAGGGCGAGCCCCCTCCGGAAACCAGATTGTTTGAGTTTGGATTGAGTCTGTTGACGTTTTGTCCTGAACCGCCTTAAACTTGTTGCACGCTCCCTATTTACTACCTTGGTACAGCAGTAGTAGTTTTTTTTCTCTAGTGAGGGGTCGTGCAGGGGGCTCTCATCGACGTTCCAAATACATCTTTTTTTCGCGTACGTGGGGCAACTAAAGTAAGCAGATACGGCAGGTAGTATTTCAGGAACACCCGAGCTTCGCAGATACGGTAGGTAGGTAGTGAATGACTCCAGATGAAGCCTGTGTGCTCACTGCACTCATGCAATTTGTTAGTGCTGCCGCACGCTCCGTCCTCCTGTGAGCGGGACGATGAACGAGCTCACCAGGTAGTATGCTTCGTACATTTAATCGGCAAGTATCGCCCCCCCCCTCCTCGGATGTACTGCCACCCCTTTCTGCAGTTAGTTACACGCGTGATCGGTAGCTGATTCGTGCCAGTAGAGGACGGTGCAGTGGGAAAGGGGGCTATGGCGTGAAGACCCCGGAAAGGCCGAGACACGCAATACTCCTGAATGTTCCGCACCTCTATCCCTTTACCTGGTATCTGTCACCCATTGCCATCACGCATGATGCCACCGAAAACCATCGAATGACACCAAGTACCGCTCTCACAGAGTGCTGGCAGAGATGGTTAGGGTGCGATGAACTCTCGTTCCAGTCTTGGGAGCTACATGGGATGTCTATACTCAAGCGTGTAATTTGTCGACACTTTGCTCTACGTCGAACATCGGATGTCGTTGGGGCTTACACGCTTTGAAACGGTAGATAAACAACGGGAAAACCGGCGACAACAGGCCCCTTTACCAGTTACATGGGAATCATATTGAACAACATAAGAGCGCATGCCAAGAATAGCTGAGAGTAGAGTCGGTGCGGTGTTGTCGTGTGGGGGTGTGCAATGGTGTGTGGACTGGCACGGTGACGGTGGGAGAGCGAAGGAAGACAATCGCGAGGGCTGATACGTAGAGGGAGGAAGTAATCGCCGAAATGGTGGCTCAAAAATCGTATCAAAAATCGTACAACGCAAGGTACAGGACTATGTTGTAAGGGTTACCCTAGGCTGAGTAATCGATCGGTCTTTTCCCCCTATACGAAGCTCAATAATAGGTAATACCTTCACATTTGGCGTCGACGGCCTATAGATCAGTAGGTAATACCTTAACAAACACGCGATTCAAAACACTTAAACTCGTATCTGAGGAATCTCATCTAGCTTCAAAAATCACACAGGAAGTTTACTTCAAATGTTACACGTACGTATTTACATGTACACGTAGCCGTTATTTTTACCCGGGAGGGAAAACCTACAGTAAGGGTAAACTCTTAGGACAATATTTGAACGGTGCGAGGTTTGTAGGACGCAAAAATAGCGAATTCCTGTTTCATGAACCCCCAGTTGACACTGCTGGGTGGAGAAGGAATGCATAAAATAGCGGAATATATCTACTTGCTGTAGTAGTGCAGCGCCAACGAATGCGTTTTGCCGAGCTGTTGCCTACCTGGCGGGTGTTAACATTTATTCAAGGTTTCATGGAGGCCTGGATGTTTCTGAGAATTTTCGGACTTGATAGTAGGGAAGCGGCCGAAAACAGGTCCGTTGGAACTATTGATGACGTACTATTTACTGCAGGATATACTTCTTGCTGTGCTGCCGTTCGTTGCATGAAATACAGTAGTATTGTATCATGTGCACCACTCACTCGTGTCGTTAACAACCCTTTTACCCTTGCACTGGAAGTCGGAAAGTAGGATGACCACCCTCCCTACCCCAGCAGCTATGCAGCTCGCGTTGCCTCGTGTGGTCGGAGCTGTGCAGGTTGTTGTTGTTGTAGTTCCCCCGGTGTGCAGCTTACTTTCGGCAAGTAGGACCCCCACCGGGTCGCACGACAGTCCGAGCCACAAACGCGCCAGCGAGATACAACAACTGGGGCAGAGCACTTCGAAACTTGCCACACTCATCATGCTCACGCAACAATTTACTTATCCACAGTTACTTCTCGTGCGACGCGGTGGAAAGGAACCGAGAACTTTCCAAGCACTCACAGTAGGATTCGTGCGTACCTGGTATCAAAAGGCTCGCATCAAAGGTGACACATGTTCGTACACAGTAGTATTAATAGTAGTAGTGAAGACCTGGGCCAACGATAATATGCGTTGCTCTGCTGTTCCCTACCTATTGATAGTAGGTGTCTATATTGAATGTTGGATGGATGAGGCATGGGTGGGTCATTCTGGCATGTACACAAAAGCAAAGAACAAAGATACATATATGCGTTGCTCTGCTCTTCCCCGTGTACTGCTGCACTACGTATGTATGATGAGGGTTGAAAGTTTGCTCGGCGAGGACGTCACCGTTTTTTACCGCGTTCACTGCCGGAGGCGGGTGTTTCGCAACCCGTACGAGAGCCCCCGGAAGGGGCCGTGGAGCTTACAGCAACGCGATACATGATTGATTACAGTACGTAGTACATACCTGGTACCAGGTAGTAGGCCGTGTGGGTTGCAAGAGAAGAAACCGACAGATCGCGCGTGCGGGCCGACAACGCTATACGGCGGCTCAAGGCCGAAGAAAAAGGAGCCTCCCAAATATAATACCCAAAAAAACCGCCGTTCTGCTCGTGAACAGTCATAATGTAGATGTTCATAATAAATACCAGGTATATATTAATGTGGATTTTTCCGAGTATAACATACCATGGTAGTGGTGTAGCCTTACTTAGCTAGCCAGAGTGTCGCGAACTCACGAGATCGCACCCACCCGTCATCACCAGTGACACAACCACCCCCACACCACCATCACATCACGCGGTGCTTCCGAAAATAAAACAGGTACATAGGCATAGGCGCCTAAAAATCGGTTACCACGTTTTTTGTTTTTTTTTCTGCCCCGGGGAGCGAAGAGGAAACCCCTGTCCACACTTATTTCTCAAGCTTTCGAACCCGGTTCGTTTCTTCCACCTTGGTCGGGCCTGTCTGTGACCGTCATTAAAGTGTGGTTTGCTCCGAGGATGTAGGCACCAGAGTCTAGATATTATCTCTCCCGACTCAGGTAGTGTGGGATTTGTTTTACCACGTACTGCACCCAAAACTAACGTGATGGCCATCGCTCGCTGTGAAAAAAGGGCAAAATAAAGTACAATTGTTACTCACTGGCGTCAACAAAGAAACCCCAAGTCTGACCGAGTAAATATGTTGCTGGCGATCGAGGTACAGTACTATAAGGTATGAATATAAAATCTTGCTCCTCAGCAATCCGGTACTTACCAAAGCAATATTGCTTTTCATTTACCAAGGTTGTGTCGGCGCTTTAATCGGAGAGATTCGAGCCGCGCGCGCACCATACGGGGGAAAAAAACTGCCTACAGCCGCCTGTCGGTGAAATAATGCCATCATCGTGGGCGACTACAGTAACAAGAGGAGCTCGACGATATTGTCAATCAACTGCACTCAAGAAGAAATGTGGCTAGCTCGCACGTGGTCGGTGTGGTTCACAGGAGGTCGGCGAGCCACAACGACTCGCAACACGCCGCCCGGGATCTACGTATGGATACACAAGACAAGACAAGACCAGACAAGACAAGACAAGAACCACGTATAAATAGGACCAGAGACGTTTTGTGGCACACCCCATCACATGCCTCCGCCTTCTTCGGCAAAACCTTGCCCCCGAAAGCACCATACGGGTCACCCGTCTCGAGTACCTGGCCCACCCGTCTCTGCCTCCACGACACAGGAGAGCCTATAATCAAATAATGAAAGCGCGAGTAGCGTTACCGTCGCTCCACGGCCACCCGCCGCGACGGCTAAGGCAGGGGACGACGTTCACCCCCACCCCCCCCTCTGCCTCCTCGTCAACCCTTTCAGAACTCCAGTCCCGTTTTGGGGACACACCGGTGAAATTCCAAGTAGTTTGTTCCAAATTGTCCCCAAAACGAGACGGCAGTCCTAAAAGGGCTAATTAAACATCCGTACCAGGTGTGTACCCAATGCATCACGGCCACCAACACTATTACTTCCTCCCTACCTCCGTGCCAGCTTTGTTTCGCTCCTACTCCCACCGAAGTACCAACCAAGTTGGAAATGGGCACAACGGCTTGACACCACAAATATGAAAAGCCTCAGCGACGACGAGCCACGTAGTCCATGTGCAAGCTCGCTACGGAACGACGCAAGCAAGGTACATGGTTGTCGCTGCCAACGGACGCCGAAAGGCAACAACGCTACACGTAGATCGTGGGTAGCGCACGCAATGGATGACCGACCGACCGACCTACCTACCGACCGGCCGACAGACCGATCTACCGACCTGGATTTTCTTCAGTAACCACGAATTGCAATCATTAAAAAACAACGAGGAAGAGAAAACAAAGCACGAAACAAAACAAACCCAACGAGAAATAAAACTTGCTCGTGTTGTCGTGTCACACGCATCGAATCGACCCGTTCCGTCAGTCGTTCCGCACGTGTGCAACGCAAAAAGGCGGCGCGGGTGTCCCCCGAAAGACATCGCCTTCCCACCCCCCCCCCCAAACCCCGCCTACCCCACTAGCCGCTAAGCTCATGCTTTGCTGCTATGTACCTCCCCTTTGCCAGGGCAGGGACGATCTATTGCCGGCACCATTGCACCCGTACTGGACAAAACAAAACAAAACACACTGCAAGTCCGGCAGATCTTTCCACTCCCTCTGCGTAAAGCAACAGTCACCCCCCCCCCTCGCTCCCTCCCCGTTACTCTCCTATCCTCACTCAATATTCCACCCTCTCGAACCTCCCACCCACCCCCTCTTCCCCAAAACAAAAATTCTACCCCAACACCCACCACCCACCCAACCACTGCGCTCTAACAATCCCAACGTCTCGTGACGCGCGACACTCCCCGTCCCCCCGAAATGAGACAGCATAGCGGAGTCCACAAGTTGGGACCGCTTTTGCGAGCACCGCTTTTTACCAGCGGCGTGGCGCCGAGCAACCATTCGGCGACCGGGTCGTGCTGCTCACTCTCGCCGATGGTCACACTCCTTGTATTCATGTGCCGCTACGGATGCCACTCTACTGTAGCACTACGGATGCTACTGTACTATCACGTCGTAGCGGTCGTGGCTGCTGCTGCTGCTGGAGGTGGCGGTAGTTGTCTCCCTCTCTCTCGCCGCACCCGAACGTCACAAAAAACACACACACACACACAAACACACACCTCCTTCCCTCTGTGTACGCCTAGCCAACGAAAACATTTACAGGCAGATCGTAGCGTCATAGCCCCGGCCGCTCTTCCGCTCTCCCCCCCCCCCTCTCTGTCTCTTTCGCGCACGCGAGTGCGACCACCTATGTTGTCTTCATCTGCCATCCCTCTCCGCCCTCTTGCCTCCGAATTCCTGATAGTCTACTTCTCCGAGTCGAGGTTCTGTACGACACCGCGCAGCAGTGCCGCGCAGAGCGAGTGCCTCCACGCCGACCCTCTACTACGAAACCCCCCACCCTACTGCACCCCATTCCCTTACCCGCCCCCGAGGCAACAACCAGTCGCCACCGGCACCGCACCGCCGCCTGTCTCCTCCTGACATGACGCGGCGAAATCTCATTCCTGCTACACATCCGGCCGCCGATCACGCCCCTGGTCCAAACTAAGAACTCCCTCTCGCCGTTCAACCGAAACCAACCCCCCCAAAAAAAACACAGCCAAACCGACCAGTCAACCAACTCACGAGCCGATGAATCAACCAACCAACCAACCAACCAACCAACCACCCGAGAAACCCACCAGTCACATGAAAAAACAAAAAAAAAACTGGGGATACACTCATACGCGCATACAATTTAACACACAAGGAAGTACGCGGGGAGTGGGTTCAAGGGTAGCAGTTTTCGTAGTACTTGTATCAGATATCTCACGTAGCCCGCCTCTACTTTTTGTGTCTCATTCGCATTTTCTACTAAAACGCCGCCACCGCCGGCATCGCCAAGGCACGAGGGTCGTCGTTCTGGGAAGGGATCGGCGTGAGCATCCCCACGATGTGCGAGATCTGGCCGGGATCTTCGCTGGAGACCGGGTAGCAGCGTAGGTGGTTGCGGAAGCACTCGCCCTGTACAGGCAGGCGCGCATCCATCATCACACGGAGAGAAAGACGTAAAAACACACTCACACAAAATTACTGCTCGAGGGTGCGTGCGTGCGCACGAAAACAAAAAATCCGACATCCCATCCTCCATATTCCAGACCTAGACAGGGGGGGGGGGAAACGGGGATCTTCTGAACCAAGTACCAGGTCATCACTTTTTTTGGAAAAAGTTTTCGTCGTGATTGTTTTCGTCCAGAAGTCCCACCACCCCCTCCTGCGTTTGTTCTTCAGTGTGTTACCTTTTAAACGAGTTCCGTGCCGTTTTCATCTTCTTTCTTGTCGTGCGTGCGTGCGTACGTGCGTGCGCCTCTGATTTTGGGGGATCGGCGCGACGATACTCGACCAGAAACAAAATACGGGCGTACTGTAGTGGTATACTGGTGCACGCCTCGTACCAGCAAGAGTGCGCTACATCGAAAACCCCCTTTTTACTCCCACAAAATGTATCGAACACTACATTTTAAGTGTTTTTTGCACCATGAGCGTGGGTGCAATCAGATTCTACAGGGGGTTGGAAAAAGTCATAATTTGGGCCAGAGAGTTGAATTGAAGCCTTACACGATGCAGGGGGGCGTGTCCCCTAAAAGCCAGTTTTCATCATGAAAACGGTGAAAAAAAGTCGAGCCGAAAATTGCCAACAACCAAATGAGGGGGTTTGGGGGGGGGGGGGAGTTGCGTGCGTTTTTTTGGGCTGACGCAGCCTCAGGCTTACAGACGAACACTCACGAATACGTGGTACGTCTTTAGGTCGTACGAAACTCGTACGAGTGGTATCCACATGTGTTGAGGTCATAGAAAACCCGTGTACGAATACGAGCAGTAAAAGCGCGATCGGAGTCATCACACGCTTCTTGCAAAGATGAGATTATCGACGAAATCCTAGATTTCACAGTTAATGTATTAACAAACAAAACATAACACGCACACACTCAGCAAAAAACACACACACCAACATGCATGCGCAAAAACCGAACATTTAACAGTCTGGACTATTTATTGGGTTCTGATATTTATGTACAAACGATCGTATTTTTTATCGCCCCGAGTATTACCAGGTGCACAAGCAAGA
The DNA here is from genome assembly GCA_031213475.1 of Nereocystis luetkeana. Lineage (NCBI taxonomy): Eukaryota > Phaeophyceae > Laminariales > Laminariaceae > Nereocystis > Nereocystis luetkeana. The sequence goes on from JARUPZ010000007.1 coordinate 7,708,807, forward strand.
CTGCACGCACCTTTTTGTTGTGGTTGGTGACCACCATCGACGCCGCGTAGCCCTTGTCCGACATCTTGCACAGCTCGGCCACGCGCGCCATGTCCGTCTCGGCCCCCTGCGCACACGGTCCAGCGCGCAGGCAGGCAGGCAGGCAGGCAGGCAGGCAGGCAGGCAGGCAGGCAGGCAGGCAGGCAGGCAGGCAGGCAGGCAGGGGGCCAAAATCCGCGTAACACACAACAAAAAAGTTAAAGCAGTAGTCGCCAAAAATACAACAAAAAAAGAAAAGAAAAGAAAAAAAAGTACGAGAAAAAGCAAAAAACTCCCACGCGCAAACAGACGCCTGCTTGGTGTGCATGCCGTGCATGCATGCATACTGGTATGTATGCGACGAGCTCACGTTCGTGCGTGTCGAACCGTTGCGTGCCCCGGGGCACTTGAATAGCTATACTTTGTCCGGAAATGTACCGCAAGGACCGTACGCGAACAAACATGAATACAAAATCGGCCCCTACATTTCCGAAGAGAGCGGCGTCTATTATGGGGGGCAACACACGTAACATTAGTACAGTAGAAATCAGAACCAAGCGTATATATAGCGTGCAATCAGAGAGACTAACCTGTGAAACAGAGGGACCCTTTCCATTGAATGCAAAAGGTCCTCATATTCACGGACCGAGTGGTAAGATATACCAGATACAAGGCTATTTTCTTGGGTCTATCGTCGGTTTTGACGACCGCCGCCTTTTTTTTTTGGTCCATCGTCGGTTTTCGTCCACTTTGACGACTGTTTTTTTTTTTTTTGGTCCATCGTCGGTTTTGACGACTGCCGCTGTATGGGCCCCCGCAGGAGAAAACGAAAAGAAAAAAGGCAGGCCCTATTCGCACGGGAAGTAAGAAGAAAGCGCCGTGTTCCCTTCCTGCGACCGGATCCCCCTCCCTCCCAACGATTACACACGAGGTTGGGTTGGCGTCGGTTGGCAACGAAGCTGTGAAACATGCCGCTCACTATTCATACGTGAGCTAGACAACCAGGGTTGTCGTATGCTTGTTTTTTTATTGCGGTCGGTCACAGCTGGCCATCGAGTCGATATATCCTTTGTGCGGGGTGGAGCACCTCTACTACGCACGAGGGGAGTGATCGTATCACGTGAGTGTTAATGGTAAGCCACCCACGACGCAAGTTACAGAGCACCCCCATTGCTGTCTCTGGAAGTGGCCACACCGGAAAATAAACAAACTCATCGAAGCTGTCATCCAGGTGCAAGTCCGCCTCACTTGGTGCAGGCAATGTCTGCCTGGTCGGTGCAATCCCGACGTGCTCCGTCCCGGCATTGTAGGGATGCGAGGGTCTATATGGTCATACGACTACGGTCACGCATGATGTCGAGTACACCCCTCCCTTCCCCACCGGCACCCCCGGTCCACAACGCCGCGCATTTGCTTACCTGAAGGATGGAGAGACTTTTCCCTTCGCACTCCTCCAGCTCGAACCCACACAGGTCCGTCCACGCACTGTTGACGTGCGTGATTCGGAACGGGTGCTGTAGGCGGAACGGGAGGACAGCGGAAAAGAGAGGGCACGGGCAGGACAGGTCAACAGGTCAACAGGTGGCCCGCGTGAGCAGGGGGGCACGCCCATAAGACCACGATTTACAGCATGAGTAGATGTGTATCATCTCGATCCTAAAAATGCCGGTGTGACATGCTGTGCAGGTACCTGTACAGTACAGATCAAACACAGGAAAGGAGTGCTGCATCATTTGCAGCTAGCTAATACAGGGCCCGCAAAACCGGCAACTTGAAACTCGGTACATGATGATGATGCAGACCAGCACACATCAGGGAAACTCGTCCCTTTTACTTAGGACTACAGCAGTCCCGTTTCGTTCCGGGAACAAACACACTCGTCGATTTTCCTGGCAATTTGTTCCCCTAAAAAAGCCAAAGGCCGGGTAGGGAGTCTCGCCGCCAGAAATGGCGGCTCAGACGCCCAAGCAATACACCTATTATACCGTGTCAAGCAATTACCGGTAAACCTTTATATCCCCGCCGCCGCTGCTAACGAAGTACGTAATACCAGGCATGTCCTCTGATTTTTGTGCGCAGACACTGCTGTATGAACAACTATTTTTAGGCGCCCAAGCGCTGAAAGCCCGCACTATTGTTTGGCTTCCAACTGATTCATACCTCCCGTCTCCGGCTTTCAGTGTGAGACCCGGTGTCTCGCCCACCTCTGCTGTTGGTAATGTTGCCCTTGACTAAAAAGTTGAAAAAAAAAAAAAAAAAAGGTACTCCGCGCAAAAAAAAAACGGAGAACGCGGCAAGAACCCTCCTTACCCTTGGCGTGGTGACCACGATTCGCGACTTCTTGTCCTGGAGGGCGTTCTGGAGAGTGTTGGGCGCGACGGGGAAGTCTTTCTTGCCCGCCGCTCGCATCAGCTGCTGGTAGAACGCCACGGGGTCGAACGAGATGTCCAGCTCTTCCACCTGCACGCGTCATTATTGAAATCATAGGTTATACCCGGTATTAATTACAAATGATGCTATTGATATGATCACGACGGCGTGTATCACCGAACGGGATGAGTTGGTCATATCACCAGGAGGTACTAGGTACATACAGAACACAGGGAAAAAAAATGGTCAAGGTAGTGTAACATATCGCGATACCATCACCTATTTAATAGTGGGATAGTATAATCGCAACACGGGGAACAGCGTTACGCGCGAAAATGGTGAAAAGTAACTAGCTACTGCGAAATTAGCCTCGGAGTGAGGGAGGGAAGGAGGGAGGGAGGGAGGAAAGAAGGAACGTCTGGCGAAAAAAACATGGGGGCGTGAGTGGTGTGGGGCACGTGGGTGGGCATTTCACCTTGTTGTCGCTGTCGAACCGTGCTCGGACCATGCCGGACTTGTGGCACTCGTTGCACGCGCCGTGCGCACTGCAGCAAACAAAAAAAACGCGAAACTAAAAAATAAGTGTGAGCAGCCCATTAGTTTCAAAGCGGAGGACCCAAGCCTTGAGAAAGAAAAGGGAGAAAGGGGTTGGGATGGCGGCAAGCCTGGGAAGGAAAAAACACACGGGGATGCAACACCCCATAAGCATATCGCCAATACCCCCAGTACTTCCCCAGTACCAGTACGAGCACCTCAGTACACCCCAGTGCCCTGCCCAGAGTACGGTGTATCCAGAATATTGAGTACTGGTACGCCCCAGTGCCTTACAGCAGCGCGTCAGTACTACCGGTAACTCCCCAGTATGAGCACCCCAGAGTGCACACCGCAGTGCCCTATATATCTAGAGTACGTTATGTCCAGAATATTGAGTAACCGTGCGACCGAGCACCTCACAGCAGTACGTCATGCCCAGACGTACGGTAACTGGGAATACTCGTACGGTTGTATTCTGGCGCCGATCTTCCTCCATGTCATTCCAATACCCCCCCCCCCCCCCCCCCCTCCCCGCTTCGTCTCGAAAAGGATGCGTGGTCAATGGTCAAACGACTGAGGCAAGCAACAAATGACTACGCCCCCCCCCCCCCCCCCCGCCTCACGTAAAACACGGAAACACACGTCAAGAGCGCCCAAATGTTGGAGGTGTCTACATCTCAGTAGGAGTAGGAGCCGTGCTCCGTCTCTCGAAACGGATGCGTTTCATGGTTAAACGACCAAAGGCGGGCAACAACAATGAGTTCGCCACCCCAGTCTCCAAAGGGATGCGTGGTCAATGGCCAAATTGGCCACGGCAAGCAACAAATGAGTACCCTCCTCCTCCTCCTCCTCCTCCTCCTCCTCCGCCCCACGCTCCCCTCCTTCTCCCCCCGTCTCCTCACATGGCGTCAAGCGTGGACATCGTGAAAGTGCACATCAAGCCGTCACTGTTGAAAAACGCTCCGCCGCCATCACCACCACTGTCGCCTTCGCACCCCAGCGTGTACTCGATCGACACGGGGCCTTCGTTGCGGCGAGTCTTGGTACCGATGTTGTCGCAGCTCACGTTGAGACTCTGGACGTCCGAGATCATCCCTAGCGTGGCGTTGGCGGGGAAAGGGCAGCGCAGAGCAGGGGGCGGCACGAGGACGGGAGGAGCGGCGTTTGCAATAGTTTGCCTCCCTTGTTCTTTCTGGCTTTGTTTTTTTCTTTATTTTGGTGTTGATATTGGTTCGGCTTCCCCGGCAGTACTGAAAGAGTGGCGGCGAGTTTTCACCAATTGTCCTCATTCGTTCGGTACGTATTCAAGTTATTACGGGGGGCCATAGTTAACAGGACCAAATATTGTTAGTAAAAATGGTTAAACATATAGGTTTTTATGTGTACCATAGGTCCTGTTAACTATGGCCCCCCGTAACAGGTACTACTGCTGTCAATGGTTTCGGTTCAACAGACCAGAGCTAGCCACCACCCTCATCTCAAAACGCAAGGACGGTGTGGATTTGACAATTAATACGGGGGACCGTGGTACATAGGACCAACAAGTCTTGCTAGTAAAAACAAGGAATTGTATAGGTTTTTGTGTATACCGTAGGTCCTATTTGCTATGGTCCCCCGTAATAGTGTACAAAACTGTCCTTACAAGAGTAAAAAAACGAGGGGTCTGAAGCTGCGGTCTCCAATTTGAACATTAAAAAAAAAAAAAAACACTCAAAACACAAAACCAGGTACGAGTACGAGTACCAGGTACCAGGTAGTAGTTAAGGAACAGAGCGGTACCCGGTATGACAGCAAAACAACAAGGATACCAACATCATACGTAGACTCATCAGACCTTTCGCGCCTCCGACAGACAGACCATCGATTTCCACTCGATGATCTGAACCTTTCAAGGCAAACCCACTCCCGATTTTGCATGATCTACCTCAACTCTTTTAGAACCGCAGTCCCGTTTTGGGGGCAAACCATTCAAATTTCAAGTACTTTGTCCCCAAAACGGGACTGCGGTCCTAAAATCCCTTCTACTGCTGTGGCACTCAAGTCCTGTTTTGGGGACAAACTACATACTGTATCATTTGAGAGTTTGTCCTCATAACGGGCCCGCAGTCCGGGGTGGGAGCCTTATGCTCCGCACGATTTTAGCACATACTTCCTGGGGGGGGGGGGGTTGGACCCAAACTATACAGATCCTGCACAACCTATACAGCAGTAGATTTTCTATCTGTACAGTAGATAGATAGATCATGATCTATCTGTCTGTCAGAGATGTGACACCTTCAGAACTCCACGCCCCCTTGAAGCCAATAAGCCACAAAAACAACAAGTAGGCCAACTAAAATTCGCAAATGAAGCCAGTAAAACCAGAGCCAATTATATCCATGGCGTCAACGGGTGAATGAAATCAAAACCGTACGCCAAATCAATAGGTCTCATATTGGGCCTACACCGCAAAACAACGCAAATTGATGGGAAAAAAAAAAAACGGTACCTGGTACGTAGGACGTGGGAGCCCTTTGGCCGGTGAAAGAAACAGGCCAACGACGGAGAAAGGGTCAAAGCCATTAGGCCAACGAAGGCATACATATCGAGGCCAGAAGGCAATAGTCAATGAAAACAATAGGCCCCCAAAAGCCCAAAAGCCTCCAAATCAAAAGGGAAGCTCCCTCACCGTCCACGCCGAGAAGCACGCGGCGGTTGTTGACGACATCGGCGGGGCTGAAGGAACGGTAAGGGGTGATCGGCATGGTCAGCCGCAGGTCTTCCGACACTAACTCGGCCCAGGCGTCCTCGTCCACGGAGCCTTCCGCGCGAAGGTCGAACACCTGATTTGAAGAGAGAAACCGAGCGGAAGAGATATCGAGATATTTGAGATATTGAGATAGTGAGATACTTGTATAATAGTAAATATATTGAGACAAAACGCTATCTTGAGATACTGAGCCCACGGAACCTTCCGCGCAAAGGTGGCACACTTATTTCTGAGAAAGCTAAACCATGCACGAGATTATTGAGATACTTTTGAGGTAATGATATACTTTGAGAAACTTGAGAGAATGAATTCAGATATCGAGATGCTGAGATACTGAGAACGTTCACAGAAATTTAGACACATTGAGAATGGAATGGAGAGATAAAAAGAACGCTCCGCGCGAAGGTCGAACACCTGTGTCTTTGAGAGAGAAATCTGAGAGAGAAATCAAGCACGAGTCCACGGATTTGGGAATCGAGAGATGACAGACGCAGAAGAGTCCGAGAGATCGGGAGGTAGTCACCAACAAGAAAATAAGCAAACGAACGCATCTGCCCTCACCATCCGCAGGGCGCGGCGACGGTCATCGCGGCAGGTGGCCAGCTTCTGGGCGGCTTCCTTGTTCCTGGCCTCAACCTCTTCCTGCCGAACGTACACAAAAAAAAAAAAAACAAGAAAACGAGACAACGGACATGAATCGCAAGAGAAACAACAAACCCAAAACTTCAAACCAAAACGAACAAATAACAAATCACACACAACCGGATCAACCGACCGACCGAGTGTATCAACCAACCACAACCGCTCAACAATTGAAAAAAAAAAAAAAAAGGACGACAACAAAAAAGGAAATCAAAACAACCGCCGCCGACACTAATTCCTAAAAAGAGTCAACTGCACACCAGGTACCTGACAGCAGAACATAAAAACCCAGAGTAGGACCGACTATTAATACACCACCACACTATTACGGTGGACCATAGTTAACAGGACCTATGGTATACATAAAAACTTATATATTTAACCATTTTTACTAACAATATTTGGTCCTATTAACTATGGACCCCCGTAATATTAATACGTACCGTGCCAGGTACCAAGTACACGATAATACACCTCATTCTTGGTCTGCCGTCTTCTGTTCCACAAGACGCCCCCACCCCCCCCCCACCCCCTGCCCCGCCCCGCCCGACGGCGACGGCAATCGTCTGCAAAAAACATAAAGAAGGCATTTCCTTTTTTTCGGTCACTCACCGCTTCCTTGTGAAGCTGTGTCAGCTGCTCCTGCATCCTGTCGGTGCACTGCTTTTTCAAAGTGCGGGATTTGCGCGCCTGCCGGCGGTTGCGCTCCCTCTCCATCATCTTCTTGTCGTCCGCGCTCGACGTCTACAAGGGAATCGATCCGGGAAGGAGGTGGGGGTGCTCATTTGTTGCTTGCCTCAGTTATTAGGCCATTGACCACGCATCCCTTTCGAGTTCGAGACAGAGCACCGTTCCTACTCCCAACGCAAACACCTCAAACAAAAGGGCGCTCACTACGTTGTTTCCATGGAGTACACAGTTTTTTTTTGCCAATCATGTCCACTTCCTGTATCGCCGCCTGTGGCCACCATCTGTCTGCTAGGATAGCGATCGTTTTCTCGCTGCTATCTAGTGTATCACACTGCTCCATGTCACATTCGTCTATTTCCCTCATCTCCTCTTTCCAACACATCCCGTTCCTCCTTGAATATTTTACATTCTCCTACTATGTGAGTTGTGCCCTCGATGGCGTTGCCGCACGGGGACACCTGTGCATCTACTTCCTCCCCCTCCAGGCTACTGGTATACCCCTTTCTCCTTTCTGATAGGTCCAGGTCCCTTACACACGAAATCGCAGTTTCAGCGTTTTCGCGAAGTCCATTGGCCCGTGCAAATACGTTTTCATTCCTATCACCTCGCGCAACCCCCCGTATGTCCAAGTGTTTTCTCCGATTTCACCTTGTTTCTCAGCGCTAGCCTTCCCTTACTTGTGCCTGTTCTTCTTGCACCTCCCAAACTTCTCTGCGGACATATGTTTTCTTGGTTTCCTCCTATATATCCTTCCATACTTTCTCAACTACGCCATCCCACCTAATTCAGCTCTCGCCCTTTCGGTACTTTCTCCCATACAGGCCTATCAACCATGGTTGACAACCCCTTTTCGGGCGTGTTCTTTAATTTACATCGACATTTCAACTGTTTTATGCCTCTAGTTGTCTTGAGTGGGTGCATTCCCAATTCTGCTCTTAATCCTGGGGGGGGGGGGGTAATGGGTTAGGGTAAGGTAGCTTAGCCTAGGGTGGGGCGCGGGGCGGTTCGGGGGTGGGGTAGGCGGTAAGGGTAGGGTTGGTACTCGTAGGTTTGAGGCAGTCATTTAACGTCCCGTCAGCAACACTACCGCCGTCTCTTGACGGACGAAGGAGAGACCCCCCCCCCTCCTCCCCCTCGCCCAAGCCAAACTACACGAAGAAATCCTCGAACGTCGTCGGGTCGGTCTGTGCAACAGACAAGGAGTGCCTACGAGTCGGGAGGGAGGAGCCCCGACCCAGACGCAATGCACAGCAGCAGCAGCAGCAGGAATAGCGCTCGCAGCTACATTGCGGCAGAGACTTCTACGAGTTTTTCCCACCTCGCCTCCCGAGGAGGAAGAGCTCGTGTTCGTCCGGCTTCTCTTGTTTCTGTGGCCCATCATGCCGACGTCGGACTGACCACGTAACAGATGCCGAGAAAAGGAACGGGGGGAAGAGGACGGGGGACATGTGGTGAGAGAGGGAGAAGCAAAACAAAGGGCCTCGCGTGCGTTGCGTGCGTGTGCTCTTCCCCCCTCCTAAGGGTTGATAAAGGGGGGAGAAACGGAAGGAAAAACACGACTTGACTGTGTGTTTGCTGGCTGGCTGGCCGAGTCAGACGAGACACAGAGCGGCCGCTGCGACGGCATCGACACGCAGCAGCAGCAGCAGCATTGCACGTAAGCAGGCACACCCTCAAACCAGCAGCAGCAGCAGCAGCCGCAACGGTACTGATGGCACAGCATAGCAACAGCTATGGCGGTAACAAACAAAAAGCCTTGCGGTACGTAGCAAAAGCAGCAAAGAAGCAGCAGAGCAGCAGCAAGGCCGCCGTCTGTAGCATCGAGGTGTGGCGCGCGCACGCACGCACGCACGCACGCACGCACGCACACGCGCGCGAGCGCAAGCAAAGGATGCAACTGCACACCAGGTACACAACACGCACCCCGATGAATGAGCCCCCGATCATGGCGATCGTTTGCGGAAGGTTCGCCAGTCCTGCGTCGGTGTACAGTCCCATGCCGACCTCCATCTTGTTCAAAATTATTATCTTCCCCTTCCCAACTCCTTTCCCCTCCTCGTTTGCTGTTATATCTGCGAAACAAAAATGGCACCTGTCAAGAGGACAAGAAGGTAGCAGGTGAAACACCAGGAAACGAAAAAAAAAACTTTATACGTACGCGTATGTACAGTCACTGGACACATATCAGGTACGTGGTACTAGTACAAAAAAGAAATGCCTGTGGTACAAAGGGGAAAAAGCCCTACTATTACCACGTAAAAAATACCAGGTACCTGACACCAGATACTGGCATAGCTTAAAGTACTACAGACAGTAAGTACAATTCTGGCCGTGAATCTAAGGCGCGTTTGATACGGACATCAGAGTCCAAACGGGGATGGCATTACCGCAGAGTGGTACCTGGTATAAATTTCCTTCCTGAGCGAGCGTAGCGGGCGGCGTAGGCCGCCCGCGGAGCGAAGCGCCTTGTAAATACTATTTTTACTGCAGTACAAAAAGCCGGTGGTTTGGAATATGACAAAAAAAGAGCACTCGAGGGCAGGGAGACGAAGAGACCAAGTCGGTAAAGCAAAGCGAAACGAGCCCACCAGGTCAAGACAAGCTAAGCTAAGCCAAGCTAAGCCACGCCAAGTCAGTTCAAGCCGAAACCACGACAACCAACCTAGAAAAACCGTACCGAGCCAAGAACCCAAGTCGAGTCGAGCACGAACCAGACCAGCCAAAGCCAAAGAATGACACCACAAATGCATGTACTCGTAGCGAGTCCAAGGAAGCGAGGAGAGGATGAAATGAAACAAGAGCCCAGGAAAACCAGGCACCAGCGGAGACAGCCCAAGACATTCATCCACTCACTCTACCAATCGCAAAAAAAGGCGCGCGGGGGGGGTGCTCTCAATACCACGTATCATGCATGGCGTAGTCGTATGACCATACACCCTCGCATCCCTACAATGCCGGGACGGAGCACGTCGGGGGAGTTGAACAAAAAGTAAACATAGCGAAGAAGGTGGAATAAAGAAACATGGTTCACTCCATTTGCAAGCACTTCGTGCCCAAAACGGGTTCGCAGTTCGAAAGGCACCACGCCCATACCTGGTACAAAATAATATACCCTGATATTGTACTTCAAAACCAATCAACACACACCCACTACACATAATTGTAATTAGTTTGTGTGCCCCGACACGTGGGAGAAGTTTCAATGGTGTTGGTTGTGTTCCGCGTACAACACGACTCACGATGTAACGGTCCGGGGGACACGTAGAGACAATAGGCTTGTTTGTTCACTCTTGGGGGGTATGGACATCCAAACGGCCCTTGAACTTCCGGGCAAAGTGATTTCCAGACAGATTGGTACGTCTCGGATAGCTGCCGACAAACCACAACGCAATCCACTCCAACACGTCGAGTCCCACCCCGACTATGTTCGCGTTCCATGTTAAGACCAACTTCGGGCGGCTGCCGGGATCACAGGCCCGAACGCAGCTCTGCTCTCGACTACCTTTCCTCCACGCTGATGACATAGGTTGCATATCCGAGAGGGTAACAATCAACACCTCCCCCTCCCGAAACATCACCGCGGCAAACGGACTGCCAAAAAAACAAATTCAGGCGTCAAACTCCACCGCGCGGACTGAGGCGAGTCCCAGACACGCCGACATACCCGTTCTCCAAATGCAGGAGCGGTTACTCGAGTACAGGGGCGTGTCCGTGGCCCGCCTCACGCCTACGGTGGTTGGAGGTTGGCATAATCATTGCCGCGGCGAGGCTTCGGGGGGGAGGGGGGGGGGAGAGCCTTTTTTGACAGGCCTCGATGAACAAAGGAACCTCCGTCCCCACGCCTGACGGTGAGGAGTGAGGAAAGGCGGTCGGAAGCAGAGCTGCGATTGGGCCTGTGATTCCTGCGGCTGGCCGGGTCAGGTCAGGTCTATGCACAGGCTATCATACAGTAGACACACACGGTACTTCTAGGCGTCGAATGAGAAAGTATGCTATCGTATACGTTAGAGGAGATGGTTGTACGATGTGCGTACCAAGTGCGAGTAGTCTACTGCATTAGTGTATACCTATAGCCCTGGAATAGCGACACTGTCTTGAGTCGCTTTCGTTCGTATTTTTATCACGTGGTTGAGTGCGGCAGTCGCCCGGAGCCGGGCGCAAACACCGAACTTCACCATCCCCGGTCCCCTGGCTGGACATTTCTTGACTTATTTCCCAGGCTGTTACACAACCATCTCGTCCGCTCGTGCACAGTTTAGTACACCGAGTACGATCAACACAGGCGTTGACTGGTTAGGGTTCTTCACAATTCAAGCAAAACTTCATGCAAATATGTGAATGCTTGGGATTGGAGTAAAGTGTGTGTTTTTGGTCGCCAAGAACGATGCACGCAAATGGGTACCTGAGGAGAGGAGCTCAAGGACAAACAATAGGAGCGACCTTGGCCCTGCTTTAGCAAAATGGGTGCAACACAATTCGAGGCTAAATCCTATCCCGTTCCTCGACCGCTTGAGAAAATTCTCGCCATAAACGCGTAGTGCGGAGTTATTAATAGTGTGGACTATCAAATCATAATTTTGTCGATTCTTTGCCAAGTCGTTCATCACACGGGATCGGCCGTCTATTGATAGTAAGTAACAAAGCAACCCACATGAACGTGAGCCTGGAACTATGAAATTGGTAAGTGCTCAGCCAGGGCGCCGCCCAACCTTTTCGAGGAAGTCGACCCCTTCCTCTGGCTGGCCTGGGCCCGAGACAGCACGACCGCCAGACGGCTTGGCAACAGCACATACACGATACAAACGAGCAATAAGAAATCGTGCTTTCGCTCAGAATAAGAAAGTCTGTACTGGGACTCCCATCTAAAGTGTTCATTGTTCTGCTGGACCAAACGCTGGGGAGGTGTCTGGGTAACTCGTGGCAGACAAAGGAGAAGAGGAGGTTCTGCCGAAAAAGATGAAAGAAAAAAAGAGAGAGAAAAGGAAAAAGGAAAAAAGAAAGTAGCCTCTATTATTACTATTATTATCATTATTATTATTATTATTATTATTATTATTTTCATTATTATTATTATTATTATTATTATTATTATTATTTCTCTTGCCATCCGACAATGTGCAGCATGATCTTCAACACGGATCACTCATAACTTTCCCGAAAGAAGAAAACCTCGGAAACAAAAGGCAGTAGCCTCTAGTAATAGGCGTGTTTGAGCTCCAGTTCTTCGAAATCAGTGTGGAGTAGAACAAATCGACCCTTCGAAAGCTGAAAGACGATCAACCCCCTGTGCAAACCCTTTCAGCACTACAGTCCTGTCGGACAATTGGGGACATAACTATTACGGGGGACCATAGTTAATAGGACCGAATGTTGTTACAGTAGTAAAAATGGTTCAATATATAGGTTTTTATGTATACGATAGGTCCTATTAACTATGGTCCCCCGAAATATCAATCGGGATTTGAGTGGTTTGTCTCCAAAGCGGGACTGCAGTTCTCAAAGGTTAATGTTATTTACGCAGTGTGTGTTCGCTCCTTCTGCGCGCTCTCCACGGTACGGTAAATATACGGCAATGACAAAACATGTACCAGGTACCTGGTATCGTATACAAGGCGCTTTGCTCCGCGGGCGGCCTACGCCGCCCGCTACGCTCAGAGGTCCATGATTGGATATAGTTTTTTAATCATGATGGTAGTTGCAAACTGGCGACTTCATAATGCCAAGAGTCCCGCCGCCATGCTTCAGGAGAAAACAGCTCGGACGCCACATACGCTTCGCATCGCTGGCGGTTGCCGCACGTACATACATACCCCAGGTATTATTCTTTTGATCATACTATTGTATGTACGAAAAAAGAGAAAGCACCACAGCACGGCACAGCGGCACAGCAACACCGCAAAAACAATGTAAAATGAAACCGAAAAAATCGGGAATAAAAACAAATCACCGTCCCTCCCCCGAAATAATGTTCTGCCTGATTGGAACACCTTGCACCGGTCAAAAAAGAAAAAAAATGAACAGCAGAGCTTCTCTCTCAGCCTCGTACGCCGCCCGCTCCTCTCGCGACCACCTCGCCACCGATTCGGTACGGGGAAAGCTTTCCTCACTCTCTGCCACAGTCAGCCCATCGCCCGCCTCGCGTGAAGCCCGGCGCTCACCGTGGTCGTCGTTCGCCAGCTCGACAGTATTGGTACTCAGAGCTGGGATCTCCCTCTTTCAACTTCAGCGAGATTGCCAAAATAAGCACCGCTTGAACGTTATCTTGCAACTTCGAACGACCCTTGTATATATGTATCTCGTACATACTCTATCCAAAATCGCAAATTCGGGCCACATAGAGCAGGGACTTTTTCTTGAATGAAGAAATTGATTTGCGGAAAGCGCGAGAGCGTGAGTTAGCTACATTCGATGAAAATCGACGAGCAGTGGGAATGCTGAACCCTATGCGCGACAAAAAATAAAGGCAGGTACCGGGGGGGAGAAGGGACGACACCTGTGACCACGGCTTGTCCAGAAGATCGCCGAGGGTAAAACCTCCTACGAGCTAGGCTGGAAAGTAAAAGTGATGTAGAAAGAAAAAAAAAAAAAAAAAAGAGCCCGTTCATGCATCCCTCGTGTCTCGAGGCACACGCGACGCCTAGGCACGAAAGCGGCGACCGCGCTCCTTGCAACCCCCCCCCTACCCGTCAGCACCCGCTGACACCCGTGACGGCGCCGGGCTCTCCGCCGTGCCGTGCTCGGAGTACACGCACGCACATGAAACGAATGAAGAAAAAAGGAAGAAAGGACCGAGAGTGCCAAGAGACATGGAGAAAACGAAGAACCGCTGGAAAAGGTCCGGCAAGTACTAAAAGGAGGCGGTTTCGAAGTGGGAGCTCTGAGAGGCCAGGAATGTACCAACCGACCACGCTCAGGGATTAGATCTAAGTAAGTGGTTCTATACATGACATGTGATATCATACAGTCGTACGTAGTACCAGGTAACTATTATTATATACCAGGAATATATAGGCTGTAGGTCGTAACGTGCATGTTCGTTTTTCTTATCTCGCTCGCTAATGTCGATGTACGAGTATTAATAGTGGCAACCCGTAACCTTCTGAACTCCCTCGAGTGGTCCAATTTGTCAAGCAAGCCAGAGTAAGCAAAAGCAAGTCAATCAGGGAGCATCAGCAGGGTCGACAAGGTATTTCTTCCACTTCAGAGTTATAGGAGCCTGTCCTGCGACCACGGACTGCTGTATTGTATTGTGGCGATGAGTTAATGTGAGAACAACAACAAACAACAAGAGGCCGACAAAAAAAAACAGAAGAAACACCGAACACAACAGAACCGAGCATCACATTTCATAAAACAAGCCAGCAACAGAAAGTGACAGCCGCACATGTCACACCAAACGAGCCTCTCTCGCTGCCTGTCGCCATCCGGGCTCGGGACGAGAGGCGCAAACGCCATTCCTATACTAGTACGGGGGGCCATAGTTAACAAGACCAAATATTGTTAGTAAAAATGGTTAAACATATAGGGTTTTATGTATACCATAGGTCCTGTTAACTATGGTCCCCCGTAATAGTACATACGAGTACAAAATACCAGGTACCAGTACGTTTAATAGGATAACACGACACGTGCGCGATATTATTTGCACTTTTATACGATCGGAACAAGGAGTCAAGTGTAGTACCTGTAGTTTCACACGCAATACCTGGTACCAGTATACCAGTAAAGATATACAGGTAAAAGAACAACATCGGCCACAATGTTCCTCGACGTCCAAGGATAATTTGCATGTATGGACAGCTCCCCTGGCAGCTCGCAGCTGAACGGCTCGACACTCAACACACGAGCTGTGAGTGTAAGTACGTACGAATCTGTCGTGGAAATGGGGCATCTACACCAGTACATCAAAACTGACCGCCCATGATTGCTACCACAGGTACAATATTATACATACTGCACAATCTCAATCTCAAGACTGCTGCTGCAGAATGCAGACACCTTGGTGATGATACCAAAATCATACACAGCACATGTCGCGAAACTCAAAAGAGTTTTCACAGCGGAAAGAGAAAGCGGCCGAGGCGAAGGCGAAGGCGGCACGATAAAAAAAAAGAGCAGCCAAAGCGGGTCGAATGAGCACCTAGCCACTAGCCACAACCATCAAGCACGCACGGGATCCCATGGCCGATCGACCGCGTACACAGCCAGAGGAGATTTCACCCAACTTTGTACGCACGCTGATCGCAGCAGGGCTGGGGGGACTCGCTCCTCGAGAAGGAAACAAACACGAAGTCAAGGAAGGGCGGACTATTGTTGCTCACTGCCTCCTCACTTCTCACGACAAACGAGGGGATAAGCGTTGCATGAAGCGACTCCCCCGCCTCGAGCAAGCAGAAGACTAGGTCGGCGTCGACCGCGTCTCGGGGTCGCGGCGCTGGTGATCACGCGAGCCTCGCGACTTCGCTTTATCTCCCACTCCCTACCAATCGCAGCATCGAATTAACGACACCTCAAATTATATGGCACAAGGCATCCCTTGGAGAGCAACGCGCACACACCTTGAAGTCTCCGTGTGTCTCCTCAGAGTAGGACAAGAACCAACCGGGAAGGCTCGTAGCCCTCTATCGCCGGCAATGACACCACCGTGGATGTGTGTGTACCTCTCGTAGCAGCAGCAGTCACTCACGACGGGAACGGGCGGGACTACCAGTACGCAGACAAGAATTCAAGTAGTTGATGTTTGGGGGTAAAGGAGGGCAGCAGGCGCGTGCGGGCACAGCGAACTGGCGAACAGCTACGGGCCAAAAGGCGACGTGGCACCAGAAAAAATCGGGAATAGGTTTTATATGATAATGCGTTATTATATCGGGATCGGGGCTCCTCGTTAGCAGCGAGGGTTGGCATTTTTTTTTAAAGCAACGCATTCTTATTGGTCAAATACCCGATAAAGAGGCCCAGCGAGATAAATTGAATTTAAATTTCGACTTTTGATTGCATCGTCCATTGATTGGCAAGAAGCCAAAATTCACGTTCGAATCGCGCTCACTGGACTGTCACACTGCTACTGCTGTCGCGTTTCGTGTCCGCCAACGATACACAGCAGCAGCAGCAGCAGCAGCAGCAGCAGCAGCAGCAGTAGCAACAACAACAGCAGCAGCAACAACAGCAGACCAGGCAGTCAACCCTCCTCGTGCCTGGCCCCAGACGCCGAAGAGGAGGAGCAGTGGCAGGATGAGCACCAACAGCCTCCGGCAGCAGCACCCGCAAAGCAGCCGACGTCAATCAGAAGGCCTTGCTAGTAGTATCATCAGTAGTAGATAGAAACACCAGTGCCAGCACCATCAACAGCAAGCAGCAGCAGCAGCAGCTGCAGCAGCAGACCAGGCAGCAGCAGTAGCAGCAGTAGTAAGCAGCCGACCAGGCAGCAAAAGCTCTCCTACGAGACCAGGCCTAAGATCTACCGCGGCAACAACTTGAAGCTTCTGTTGAAGCCACAGGTGAACTGCAAGTGGTATTACTCTTCTGTTTTCATGGTACACGCTTGATCCAGAGCACAGAAAAACAACTACTGCAGTACCGACTTATTTACCAATACGACGGTTGTGAAGAGCACTGCCTGAAACGTCAGAACGAGTGGCGCAGTTTATGTTTTCTGTAAGACTCGACATAACCTCGACCGTCGTCCATCGCCCGTCTCGCTTGTTGAACCCACCCCCAGATGACTGCTGCTGTGCTGACCGTATTCGTTGAACCCTTTCAGAACCGCAGTCCCGTTTTGGGGACAAACCACTCAAATTCTTAGTGATTTGTCCCCAAAACGGGATCCCGAACCGGCACGTAACTGTCAACCCTTTCAGAACCGCAGTCCCGTTTTGGGGGCAAACCAGTCAAATTCTTGGGGATTTGTCCCCAAAACGGGACTGCGGTCCTAAAAGGGTTAAGGTGGACAGTTACGTGCCGGTTCGGGATACTGGCATATTGTGTACCAGGTATTATGTATTACCTGGTACCTGGTACCGGATGTATTATGTGATTACTGACATCTGGGTGCTAGGGATGACGCACGATGTCACCTACCGCTGCTTCGAGTGAGGCATAACGTAAGTCCGGCAAGGAGCAGGGGCTACCTGCCGTAGACACAGCAGGGAGGGATGCTGTGTCGCCATCGTTGGATCGCTTCGACGATGGCACCGGGAGCAGGAAGGAGGAACGTGGTGGTACTGCGGGAGCTGATCACACACGGGAGGCCAGCTCGGCGGTCGAGGGCAAGATTGGGGCGTTGGCCCTGAGGGTAGAGCTCACCTTCGCCCTTTTAGAACCGCACTCCCATATATGTGGGGACAATTCACTCTAAATATAAGTAGTTTGTCCCCAAAACGGGACTGGGGTCCTAAAAGGGTTAGGGGCCAACGCCCCAATCTTGCTCTCGACCGCCGAGCTGACCTCCCGTGTGATCAGCTCCCGCAGTATCACCACGTTCCTCCTTCCTGCTCCCGGTGCGTTCCAACGATGGCGACACAGCATCCCTTCCTGCTGTATCTACGGCAGGTAGCCCCTGCTCCCTGCCGGACTTATGCTGTGCCTTACTCTCTGGACTGGTTCTCAATAGAGTCGCCATCATCTCAAGCAGCAGTTCAGCATGATACGATTTTTTACGTTCCTCCGCGTCTGCGGCTGCTTGTTGTAAACCTTCTTGGAGAGCAAGGCCCTGCTCCGATACTACGGTCCTAAGATCATCATGGGTGCAGGCCCTAAGATCATCATGGGTGCAGGATCATCATGGGTGCAGGTCCCTGCACCCATGATCATGGGTGCAGGTCCCTGCACCCATGATGATCTTAGGGCCGTAGTATCGGAGCAGGGCCTTGCTCTCCAAGGTTTACAACAAGCAGCCGCAGACGCGGAGGAGAGCACCCATGATGATCTGAGGGCCGTAGTATCGGAGCAGGGCCTTGCTCTCCCAGGTTTACAACAAGCAGCCGCAGACGCGGAGGAGCGTCTAAAATCGTCTCATCATGCTGAACTGCTTGTGTGTGTTCTTCACATTAAACCGTTCTTTCTACCCGTCGGCATCCAGCACAACCAGTGTCCGTGCCGATTCTTCAATCCTAGAAGAACATCTTCAATCCTAGAAGAGATACAAGTTCTGTGGTCACAAAGCTACGCCACAGAGATACTACGTTGCCACGTATGCAGTAAGCAAACTGCAGTGAGCAATGCAATGCCATGTCACAGGCACGACATACACATTCTATGAAATATAGAAACGAAAGGAAACAATCAAAGAGAAAACAAAAACATACCAGGTAGTAGACAAATCGAAAGAGAAGAATAGTCTTCATGAGCGTCACATCAGTTCTGATTTGTCGTAGGATACTGCCGCGCTTTTGTTCTGGAGAGTTCTTCACTTTCTGTTAGTCGTTTATTAGAACAATACACTACACATTGTCGGATGGCAAGCATAATAATAATAAAAAAAATGAAAGCAAAAACTAGAAGAAACAATCTGTCGTGGCCCCCCCCGCAGGCGAGGTGGCCAATACTTGAAAAAAAACGAGCTGGGAAAATAAAATAAAATAAAGCAACACAAAAAGCACCATCGCTTGTAAAAACAGAGTAAAAGGTTCATTCTTATCGGAGAGCGTTTTTTCCATAATTTCCGATGTTTGGAAATAATTGGAGATATGTATCAATATACGGAGGCGTTCTGTCACTATTCGTGAAATTCTCCAGAAACAAAAATATCAAGTTCGTTATATTAACATTCCAATATTTGGGGGGAAAAAAACAGGAAAATATGGAAGATTGAAAAATTGCGCGAAAAAAATGTCGAAAAATTGGACAAAAAGCTCTCCGATAAGAATGACCCTCGAAAATTTGGACAAAAAGCTCTCCGATAAGAATGACCGTAAGACAAAGAACCAAGGGAAAAAAAACAAAAACAAAGGGAAAATAACAGGCAGACCAAAGCCCAAAGCACCCTCCAGGTGGCGGCAGCAAGCAGTTTGTGGTACTAGAGTAGTATAGCCAGGTTCCCCGTGCTAATCCGCCAGGTACGTTGCTATACCCAGACTGCCGTCTCCGCCCTGCGTTCGTCAACTATGCCCAGCCCCTTGGCGTCAGACAATACAAAACGAGCAGAGCAGGTTCGTCATCCAACCACGCCACACGACTCTTCAGTACGGCTTATCAATCAGAAAAGGAAGAGAAATAAATAAAATGAAAATCACGGAGAATCAGCGCAAGAAAGAAAAAAACATAACAAAAAGAGAAGACAAGGGAAGACCACGTTCGAACCAGCTGCCCCAGTTGGTGGCACTTGTGAGGGTGTTACCTACTGAGCTATAGGGGTAAAAGATCGATCGATTACCCAGCCCAACGTAATCCTTATAACACTCTCCCCCCCTCTGAACGGCGGGGTCTTTGGGGCGTCGGAACCGTATACGTCCGTACGCTGACCTAGCCGCTTCGTTTCATTACCTGGGGAACCAGGGAGATGTGTGTTTTTTAGGTGTGCACGCGCAAGCGTTTCTGTAAAAGAAACATTCGAAGTGAGGTTCGAACCCGTGACCTGGACGACGTCAAATGTGAAGGTGTTACCTACTGAGCTACAGGGGTAAAAGACCGATCGATTACCTAGCCCAAGGTAATCCTTATAACACACTAGTAGTATGGTCATGTTCTACTTCCTAGTCGGCCTGGTGCCTTGCTGCCCTGTCTGCCGTCTCCTTCCTACTTTCGTCTACCGCAGTTTCCCTTCTACTCCTCCTGTTCCCCCCCCTCTCAGCATTCCCTTGGTCGGGCGTTCTGCCACTTCTCCTGTTGCCCCCTCCACCCCCATTCCCTTGGACACCATCCACGGCGGATGCGCGGTGCTGCCTACTCATCTTAGCCTCAGCCTCGTGCCACCTCACCATCAACCGTTCGGCTGCTTCAAGGATCCCCCGGAACCACTTCCCCGCCTTTTTGGCTGCAGTGGACCACAACGCGGTCCCAACTCCAAACACCAAGGGGGCAACTTCCGTTGACCCTTCGGTGGCTCGGAACTCCCTAAGGTCTTCGACTATGCATCTATGCCAAGTCTTACACTGTCCGCCTGGTCTAGGGTTCTCCCCACCAGCTATCGTCCCGAACATTACCCGACTGGGTAATCGCTCCTTGCTTTGCCGTGCCACGCCCCCCGCAAAGAAGAGCCGCCGTTTACGAATGGTCGTTTCGATGCTCTCGCAACGTGTCATCTTGAGGGCCTTCGCGTATGAGAGGGTGGCATGGTCAGCACGAAGTCGGCGCTGGAAGCCAATGACTCGCAACAGGACTTGGTGGTGAGCCGTTCGAAGCTTGGCAAAGTGTTCCGCTCTGAGGGTCCACGTCACACACCCGCACAGCAGGGTCTCAATCACCTCGGCCTTCAGCATTCGGACTTTAAGGCTAAGGGGGGCGGTCGTCCTATCATACAACTCCGGGCCGAACCGTTTGAGGCATGCTCGCATGAGGCGGATCCGTCGGTCGATTTCGAGCGAGAGGGCAGCGTTTTTGTGGATAACGCCGCCTAGGCATAAGAACTGGGTCGTCTGCTTGTACCTCTGGCCTGACGCTTCGATGACGAGCGGTGGTGCGAGGGTTGTCTGGTCTGGTGTTTGTAGGACCATTGTCTCTGTCTTCTTTTCCGACACCGTGAGGCCTGCTGCTTCGAAGACAGTCACGATGACTGTCATCATTTTCGCGAGCCCTTCAGCCGACTTCGAGACAATTCCTGCATCATCGGCGTACAACATGCCCCATACAGCCCTTCGCACGCACGCCAATGGCTCCTGCTTCTCTGTTCGAACTACTCCAGCATCACTGAGTTGGACCAAATCCCTTACGATGGCTTTGTTTTGGCTGAAGCGTACTAGTACGACGTGTAACGCAGCAGCGAATAACACGTCGAACAGTAACGGTGATAGTACACAGCCTTGCCGCAGCCCCTGCGTGACATCAAACCATTCCGAGAGCTCGCCGTCATCAGTACGCACGCGAGCCCGCATGCCATCGTTGAAATAACGGATAATTCTCAGCATCTTGGTTGGTACGCCAAAGCGTGTGAGTACCTTCCATAACAGCTCTCGGTGGACAGAGTTCTGCAGATCGATGAAGCACACGTACAAGGGGATTCCCCTCTGTCGTCGAGCTCTTGCAACCGGCGCACGACGAACAACCTATCAATCGTTGATCGTGCGGGGCGGAAGCCGCACTGTTCCTCAGGGAGTAGTTCCTCGGTCTCGCAGTAGTTGCTGAGGCGGGACGCGACGATTTTCAACAACACTTTTGCCTGCGTGGGCAACAAGCGAAATCCCTCTGTAGTTGTTGCAGTCAGTTCGGTTCTTCTTTTTGTGAAGGACCTTGATGATCGCATCTTTCCATTGCTGGGGGACTTCTCCTGTAAACCAAACATTGACAAGGATGTTGTGAAAGCACTGAGCGAATGCCGGGTGGTCGATTTTTAGGAGTTCGACCGGGAGACCATCTGGCCCGACAGCTTTCCAATTTGACATCCCCTCAAGTGCTTCTGTCATCTTGTCTATGGATGGTTCATCTTCAAGCGACAGTTTAGGCGGTCGCGGTGGCAAGGGGTCGATGATCGTGGGATCGAGTTTCAGCGACTTCGTGTTCAAGAGTTTGTGGTAAAACCCCGCCCATCGTTCACGAATTCGCACCTCATCCCGTAAGAGCGTGCCATCCTCGTCCCTAATGAACTGTTCGCTCCTCGCTATAGTCCCTTCCAATCCTACCGTACTCTTAAGGTGCTTGTAAAAGCCTCTCTGGTCGTTGTCCGCTAGGAGTCATTCGGTTTCGGCAAGGTACGCTTCGAAGTACGCATGCAGTCCTGCGGCAATCACCTTCTGCAGGTTCGCACACGCAGATCTCAGGGTCTTCCACGCGGTTCTATCCCGGGGGTGGGCACGCAAGAATTGTCGTGCATCCTCCCTCGCTGTCCATGCTGGTATGAATGCGGCCAAGGTTTCGGCAGACTCACACCATCCATGTCTGCGGTGGCGACGTGCAGGGGGTGGTACCTCTTTTTCGACCGCATCAAGAATAGCCGTAGCGAAAAACTCAACCATACCAGACGTAATACGGGACTGGATAGGCTGGTTGAGAGTGGAGATGACCCTGGCGACTACTCGTTCACGACACTTTCCATCGGACATAAAAAGCTGCCTGTCGAACTCTCGGCGTTTTGTCGGTCTACGTATTTGTCTGTTGGGCGCAAAGTGACCACCGAGTCGGACTTTGATATACAATATGTTGTGGTCTGAGTCAGCCTTAGCTGGGGCAGGAGGCTGTGGGACGACTTTAGCATCTTGTACTCTAGGTCGATGGACTTGACGGGTTAGGATGTAGTCGATCCGCTTACGGTCATTCGGGCTGGTGCCGTTGTTTGTATGCGATATCCCACCCTTGCGCGTGCTGAAAAACGTGTTGGTGAGAGCTAACTTGCAATTGGTGGCGAACGACAGGAGCCGTCTGCCATTATCGTTACGATCATCACGTCCATACGCTCCCAGCACTCTACTTTCATCATCACCGCACCCTTCCTTCCTCTGTCCAGTTCGCGCGTTGGCATCCATCAGTACAAACAGACACTCTTTCGACGGGAATTTTTCCACCAAGTCCTCCAGCTTCTGCCAGAAAATAAGTTTCAGTTCGGCGTCCTTGGTAACGACGAAATTGACTGCCGCGCATTTGCTAGCCAGCTCAAAGCGCATACCTGGTAGACGTTAGCCGCTCGTCAACGAACTGATGAGTATACACAGACTTACTGCGCAACGACCCCTTGACAGCTAGTCCTACTCCGTACAGCCCTTGCCTGGTGGCTGTTTTTTCCTGTCCTGAACAGAAAACACGATACCCTGCCGCACGGAACGTCGTGCTGCCGGACCTCCGAGTTTCCTGCAGGCCAGTGAAGTCACAGCCGAGTTGCCGTCCCTTCGCCAGTACACGAGATGATGGCGACTCTATTGAGAACCAATCGAGAGAGTGAGGCACAGCATAAGTCCGGCAGGGGGCAGGGGCTACCTGCCGTAGACACAGCAGGGAGGGATGCTGTGTCGCCCTCGTTGGATCGCTCCGACGATGGCACCGGGAGCAGGAAGGAGGAACGTGGTGGTACTGCGGGAGCTGATCGCACGGGAGGTCAGCTCGGCGGTAGAGAGCAAGATTGGGGCGTTGGCCCCTCAGGTGAGCTCTCGAACACTACGGAGGGTCTCGAGAGCTCCCCGGAGGGGCCAACGCCCCAATCTCGTGTATTTATGTGATGCTTGACATCTGGGTGTTGTGAGATGACGCACGATGTCACTTCTGCTGCCCCTACCGCTGCTGGGAGATAATAATAAACGACTTGAATCATCAAACCATCGATTGTCTGGGTTTATTGACTACCAGTGTGCTTGGGGCTGACGAACAGACCGCCCATGTTTCAGGATGCAATGGAGATCAGCTTGTACATGAAGAACGAGCTGACCGACGTGATCCAGCCGGCACTTCTTCTGCAAAAGCTGAAGATGGAGTCCCTGCCGAATGTCGTGTTCGACCCCCCCCCTGCCGCCGCTGCTGTTGGTGTCCTTCGTGAGAGCGACCAGCCGGGTGGAAAAGAAGGAGGTCCTTGGTGTAGACGCAGAGTGGGAGACGGCCGATTCGGGGGGGGGAAAGTGGTGGCCATCAATGCACCCCCCCCAGCACGGCATGCCCTTCCTCTTCCACTTGCAGAGGGCTCCTTCTGGGTTCACAAAGGAGGTGTTCCCTACTGCTCTCGAGGGTCGACTATTGTGAGCGTAGCCAACGGCGAAGTGTCATTACAAGTAACATCTGGGTACGTTTTTTCCTGTGTCCTTTTTTTGTGGCAGGAATACGTGCACTTTTTAGTCTTTGCACCAACTTGCACGGCGACCGCTTTTCTGCTCGAGGCCCCCCCTGCGCTGACTAGTATCGCCATCCAAACGGATGCTGCGCAGGTCTTCAACCACTGCGGCGTGCAAGCGGCGAATACCTTGTACTTGCACCCGCTCCCTAAGTGAAAACTGGTGTCAATAGTTTACTCATGCCGATAGCACGCCGCCTTGACGGCATGCCTGCTGGGTAAGCAGTTGGTGCACCATGTCATTCCTTTCTCCCGCTGCATGAGCGTTTGTCTCAACCACACACAACGGGACTAAAGCTATGCGATAAATTCACCTCGGTTGTTCTGTGCAAAGAGATGGTCGACTCGAAGTGCGCCGTCGCCTCGCCTCTGCGTTCCCTGAACCTGAGGATCTGTGCCCGGTTTGAAACGTATCGAGGAAATACGGTGGCCGGTCAAAGCTATATATTCGATTGACGTGGGTACTGCAGTAGTAACCGGAACGCCCAGCGCCCCTCTAGTTCTGCACACATAAGTACCCTCGTCCTTCTCGCTCTCGTCTACGCCCCCCTGCGCGAAACAAGTCTGGTCTACGCCCTCGCCGCGAAACAGGTGCGCCTGTACAGCATCAGCTACTCACTGCGCGTGAAGCTCTCTGTCATGGGGAAGCTCGGACGCGGCTGGTCGGGCGGTGGGGGGCGGTCAAGACAATGAGGGAAACAACACTACAGTAGGTGCCTTCATCCTGTACGCCAGGTCGCCACCGATACCTGTGTCATGAAAGGCCGGGCAAGCGACGAGCAAGCTTTGCGCGGAAGTACATGCGGCATCCACTGCCGCAGGCCGGGGCACAGCGTCCCGAACCGGCGCCCTACCTCCCACCTGCAGGGAATCGCAACAGACGGTGGCGAGGGGTTTTATGCGGCCGCAGAGGCGAGCGTGCTGCGCAGGAAGGAGTAGGGTTTGCCGAGAGGGGGGGGGTGTACGCCAAGACAAAAACACGGCCTGAATCTGCTGAACCAGCCTCTTATCCGGCGTTGCGGGGTGTATGTATCACCCCGCAGGCGGAATCTTACAAGCCGCCGCTGGACGATGGTGCGGAGGCACTGGTGGCTTCAACAACGAGAACCTTCCTACGGGGAACACCGCAAAGGGGGCAGGTGGAGTCATTGGTCGTTTGCTGGGGCTCTACCGTAAGGATGGCGGCATGCGTGTAAACATTCTACGGGTATTTATTTTCGCGTTTAGTGGAGTCTGACGCTTCTGATGCAAGCGAGCGATATGGGGCAGCCCTTGCGTTTGACTGAAGCTTTGGTTTCACTGTCCTATACGCTCCTCTAGCGTGGGCCGCATAATTTCCCATTCAATTCCCAGATGACACTGATGCCGGAAGTGATGACGCTGCAGGTGGAGCCAAAGCAGGCAACGAGAGGATCGGTCTCGCCCGTGGCCAGGACGGCAAAGTCGCGGGTCTCATGCGACCAGGCGACAGAGATATACTAGTGAGAGGCGGATGTAGATGCTTGTATAACTTTCGAAACAGCATGTAAATGCTTGCAAACTGTGGTGCGTATGTGGGCAGCCTGCTCTCGGTTACGAGTCGTGCAAGACACGGGGAGTACTCTTGTTGGCAGGGATGGCTTGCTAGTTTTCTTAAACAAATAGATAGCGGTACTAGTATTCGAAATATAGCTTCTATAATGTAATATGTAAACGGGGTCAAATGCGCCTACGTTTCCAGATGAACAAGAGTGGTTGCTCTCCTAAATCGGCGCAAACGTTTCGAACTCGTTTTCGGGGCACAACCAATCACCGCTGTCGCGGCAACAACTATTATTGTCTTCTTGTTGCGCCCCTCGTGTTCAGGGCTACCGCCGGTATCTTCGCACCCTCTTCGTCATTTTCATCAACAGGAAAATAGCCCGTCAACTCCAAAGCTATGCTTCGGTGTTTGCGAAACGCGCATAACTCCTGATCATGAATGTCGCAGCGGGGTCGTCAGGGGGATGATGCAGCAAGCCCCGCCCAAGAGTTTAAGCACTGCCGCGGCCACGCCTCGATTGTTTGCTCCCGACCCCTCAATGCGGGGTTCGTTGGCGTCATCCATGGTTGCGGCCGGGACGGTGGGGGCAGGGGCGGAGATGAGTCCGCGCATTGCAGTCGTGGGTATCGCCACGGGGGGGTGGGTGGAGGGAATGGTGGTCGTACACCGATTGAGTAGTCCGGAGGTTGCGAGGAATGCGGACACCAGAGGAGTGGATGGTCTCAGATCGGCCGTGGACCCCTATTTGTACGAGCAACGATGTATCGTGCCTGCTGATCCTCCCCCAGGGACGTCAAAGCGCAGAGGATAATTGAGTTTCGTCCCTGCAAGTTGCCTTTAGCCCGTGGGTCGTACGAGGAATCTAGGTGGGCTGGTGTGGTCGCAAAGGTGAATGTCTTGAGTTGCCACTGACGTTGAACATGGGCTAACGTGCAGGATTTGCACTGCTTACGGTGCTTTCCGTGGTTGATTTCGTCTTAATTCTTAACAAACGTCTCGGCGTTCTCGATGCGTTGCAATTTGTTTTCTTGGAAAGGGCCGAGGGCGGCGTAAAATTGTGCGCTGTGTGTGTTGTCTAAAATGCAGTGAACTTCGTCATTACACCATCGCACAACTCTCCATGTGCTTAACATAGAAGCACATTATACGAGGTACCACTTCCTCCGTACAAGTTGCGGTGAGTATCTCATATGTGATCGTTCTGTATCGTCAGAGATACTTTCTAAAGCAGCTAGCTGCACTCGTACGTACCTGGTATAATACTTTTCTTCTAGTTTATCGTTGCCTATATTTTGTGACGCCACCCCCACAACCCTTCACCAGCAACTAATATACCGGCACTGCAAGCCTACCCGGTAACCCAACGTGAAAAACCGCTTTGCAATCGGTTATATCTCGAATATAGATAGGTGCTATTGCTTGAAACCGACTTGTAACGTAAAAAAAAGAGAAATTTTCTGGCCCTCTACCAGTGCAGGTAAAGGATCCCTCTCCGTAAAAGAAATTGGCAGGATGATAAGAAATTTGAGAGTGGTCATACTGAAGCCAGTATAGAACCACTTACTTGGATCTAAATCCCTGAGGGTGCTCGGTTGGTGCATCCCTGGCCTCTCAGAGCTCCCACTTCGAAACCGCCTCCTTTTATTACTTGCCGGGCCTTTCCAGCGGTTCTTCCTTTTCCCCATTATTTCTCTTGGCACTCTCGGTCCTTTTTCTTCCTTTTTTCTTCATTTGTTTCATGTGCGTGCGTGTACTCCGAGCACGCCGCGGCGGGAGAGCCCGACGCCGTCGCGGGTGTCAGCGGGTACTGACGGGTGGAGGGGGGGTTGCAAGGAGCGCGGTCGCCGCTTTCGTGCCTATTACGGGGGACCATAGTTAATAGGACCAAATATTGTGAGTAAAAATGGTTAAATATATAGGTTTTTATGTGTACCATAGGTCCTATTAACTATGGTCCCCCGTAATAGGCGTCGCGTGTGCCTCGAGACACGAGGGATGCATGAACGGGCTTTGTCTGGCCTCATTTTGTGATTTTGGATAGAGTATGTACGATATATAAGGGTCGTTCGAAATTGCAAGATATCATTCGAGCGGTGCATATTTTAGCAACCACGCTGAAGTTGAAAGAGGGATCCCGAGCTCCCGGTCTGAGTATACCAATACTGTCGAGCTGGCGAACGACGGCCACGGTGAGCACCGGGCTTTACGCGAGGCGGGTGACGGGGCTGACTGTGGCAGAGAGTGAAGAAAGCTTTACCCGGACCGAATCGGTGGCGAGATGGTCGCGAGAGGGGCGGGCGGCGTACGAGGCTGAGAGAGAAGCTTTGCTTTTCATTTTTTTTCTTTCTTGACCGGTGCAAGGTGTTGCAATCAGGCAGAACATTATTTCAGGAGAGGGACGGGGGTTTTCTTTTCTTAAGACTTCCCGATTTTTTCGGTTTCGTTCTACATTTTTTTTGCGGTGCTGCTGTGCCGCTGTGCCGTGCTGTGCTTTCGCTTTTTTCGTACACTCGTACAGCATATCGAAATAATAAATTAAGTACCCTACCTGGGGTATGTACGTACACGTGCGGCAACCGCCCGCGATGCGAAGCGTATATGGCGTCCGAGCTGTTTTCTCCTGAAGCATGACGGCAACTACGATCATATTTAAAAAAACTATAGTCAATCTTGGACCACTGTCCGCTTCGCATAGTAATTTGATGTGCTTTTCCGTCCTGAGCGAGCGTAGCGGGCGGCGTAGGCCGCCCGCGGAGCGAAGCGCCTTGTAGAACGCACCTTCCCCAAGTAACGAGTTCAGGCTGGACCAACGTTCCTGTTTCTTATGTTTTCTCGCTGTTGTGATGTGTTTTTGTGATGTAGCTCACCCGAGAAAAATGCCTTCATATGATTTTCGCGCTTCTCGCGAACAATCTACCTGGTTGGCATAGATTTTTGCTTGAGCCCTACCCACCCTACCCATGGTCCCTGAGCCGGCCACCCACAGGTTCTCCGGGGGAAAAAAATCCCTGACCAACACGATATACCCCCCCCCGCCCCCCCCCCCCCCCCCCCCCCCCCCCCCCCCCCCCCGGCGAGCAGGATTTTCGCCCGTTTTTTTTTTCTGGAAAGCCCTAATATTGTGGACACGCTTCGACAACAAGCTTTGAACATTTACATTTCCTTGCTCTTGCCTGCCCAAGCTCTCGTGTTATGATACTGCTATGTATGAGGTTGAAAGCCCGGTAATTTCCTGGGTTCTGGCACTGGGATCGTATTGGTGGTATTGCGTGGTCTCACAGTCTCCGTCGTGCACGAAAGGAATAAGGTGACTCTTCTATCTCTAAGCAAGCAACACATGAGAGTACCAATGAGTACCGGCTTCATGTTCTGCCGTCGTCGCCATTTGTGAGGGTCTTTGTCCGTTGGGCTGAAGGTAAAAGGTTAACCAATTGCCTGCCGAATCTAAGCCTCATAACAGCACCATGCAAACCACGCGCACCAACGGTATCCGAAGGCCGTTTTGGGGGCATGGTAGACTCTGCTTCGTACGGCGCTTGTGAACGACGGGCGGTTGCCCGAACACACCGCTGGGCACGGGCTAACGAGCACGTTGTGACCTCGAAATTTGAGGAGGATGAGCCACAGCCCGAAGACAAACAAACGCGAAAAGATAGGCCTGGCTGGGCAGACGGCCTGTGAGATGGAATCTCGCTTATTTGTACCGGGCTTGTCCGACGGTCGGTGAGATTGGAATCTCGCAGACTGGGCAGGCTTCGGTCCGTGATTCGAATATATCACGGGCCGGGCCAGGCGCGGTCGGCCCGGCCCGGCCTGGCCGTGCTCCACTCGCGAGAGTTGGCTCCATCCGAAAAAACACACCTGGTGACTTTTATTGTTTGAGTATCCTCGAGCCTCCTCGTTTTTTTTATCGAGGCCGGGGCTCCTCGTCTTTTTTTCA
Organism: Nereocystis luetkeana; assembly: GCA_031213475.1. Classification (NCBI taxonomy): domain Eukaryota; class Phaeophyceae; order Laminariales; family Laminariaceae; genus Nereocystis; species Nereocystis luetkeana. Next base: position 7,738,172 of record JARUPZ010000007.1, read on the forward strand.
GCTGGGAGTTCAGTTAGTTGTTGTGTGTGCGATATGCTCAACACAACGAGTACTACAGTACTACTGCGCCGTGCTGCCACGTATAACGCCCTGCACATTGTCAGAAGGCAAATAATAATAAATAAAATTATGTACGTATGTATGTACTGTTGCTGCTGTGTTGTGCCGTGATCATATTCACGTATCTGGTATCTATTTATTGATGCTTCTAGTGAGCATGATGTGTGCCCTGCGCACCATTCACATTGTTTCCATTAAAACTTTATGTGTCCGCGTTCCGCTTTACGGTATACGATGGCGATGATGACTGGCATGCCAATAAATGGCGACGTGAGGATTCGATCAATCTGATGAAAATAAATAAAAACAACACAAGCAACAGGCACAACTTACTAGATGTTGCTGGTCGTTTTGTGTGGTGTAGTGGTGTGATGGTATCACGCACCTGTGAAGCACCAATACAATGGTGTGTCAGCGCAGTGACAGCCGCTGTAGGCTCTATAGCGCGGCAGACAGCAGGCAGCGTTCCTCTGTTGTTGATGTTGTGAATCGAACGGGGGTTCCAAAATTGGCGAACAGGTGTTGGTTCTGTGTGACCACAAACTATTATTACGAGCTCAGCAAAGAAATATCCCCCCTACCCTCCGTAGCTATACTTGCTGTGCTGTCCGGAGTTTTTTTTTTTTTTGCATGCGCATGCTGCGCCCTCGATCGGCCCTGGAATGGGGCGAGCGACTACTTTACTACTACTGCTAATAATGCTGCTTGCTGCTGCGTGAAGCGGATGTTGGTTGGCTGGGAGGCAAGTGGGCTATCTATGCTATACCAGGTATAACCAAACAGAGAAATCAGTAGTTCAGGGGTACACAGGGAAAAAAAGAAGAGAAAACGGACCTACACTCTCGCCACCATGTCGGAGTTGAAAACAAAGCACCGGGTCGGGATTTTCGTAGGAATTTAAATGAAACGTGATTTTTTCCCGTTTTTTTAACTTGATTCTAGTGACCCCCCCCCCCCCTTTGGTCTGGCTGTCTGGGGCTAAAAAAAAATGCGACCCGACCCGTCGACTTTTTCTTCGTGTATCCAAGGTGGATGTACCCTCGGATAAACGTGATGATGGTGATCGTGATGAAAACATACGCATTGCATTTGTTTTCAGAGGAGGAGGTGTGCACAGCAAGCAGAATAAAGAAGGCTGATGGGGTAAACAGACCTTTCCTGGGATGCAGGTTGGGTTGTTCACCAGGACTGCCTACTGCTGTACTAAAATATGTATGTAAATGCTGCGACCTGTTTCTCCCGTGGGGGCGGTGATTAGAAGGTAACATTCTCTTCGATATTTTTTACTCGGTTTAGTCTCGCCGGCAGCACTTACTTGCCTTGGATTCGAGTGGAAGTACTGTATGTAGTGATAGACGCGGGGGGGGGGGCTGCCACATACGACAACCTATATATGTTCATCCTAATAGATAGTACTCAACGATCGCCTCCGCGAAGGCTTCGACCTGATGATGCGTGCGGCAAGGGCGCAGCCGTTTAAAATAATAAGTGTGTCCGTAGGTGATCATAGAGTGACCCTCATGCGGACAGACAGACATACGTTTTTTTCTGATTCCGTTCTAGAGACCACAAGTGTACCACTTGTGGAATATTGCGCCCTTTTCTCCCATGGGGGCGGTGATTAGAAGGTAACATTTTCTTCAATATTTTTTGTATCGGTTTTGTCTCGTCGGCAGCACTTGCCTTGGATTCGAGTTGACGTAATGTATGTAGTGGTAGACAGGGGGGGGGGACGGGCTGCCACATACCACAACCTATATATATGTTCATCCTAATAGATAGCACTAATCGATCGCCTCCGCGAGGGCTTCGACCTGATGCGTGCAGCAAGGGCGCAGCCGTTTAAAAATAGATATGTCCGTAGGTGACCATAGAGTGACCCTCATGCGGACATACAGACAGACAGACAGACAGACAGACAGACAGACAGAAAGGCACTCACTTTTTCTGACTCCGTTTTAGAGACCACTAGAGAAAGCTTTGGGGCACCACCTCTCAATCTAAAGTCACGCATGTAGCACCCCCCATCCAATACATTTACCGGTAAGTCTTTACGTACCGATTACCAGGAACTGGATGATTAGCCCCCTGCCTGAAGAGTCGTAAATATCGTAAATACCAGGCAAAAGTATTAGGTATGATAGATGATCACACGGCTATAATACGACGTCAGACAAAGAGACGATGGCAATCGTAATATCATCAACTACGCATATATCGCTAACACCCCCATTTCGTCATCATCCGGTCGTATGCTTTTTGTATCATCGTACATGCGTAATCACACGAAACGCGACGCGTCGCCTTAATCCAGACCTCAACCAAAATATATACGGCATGGATACACACGCGCCTTGCCGCTTGAAAACAGGGCGCCAGCCCACCAGGTCATCACGCACGCTCACGCAACAACAAAGACATCAAGCAGCGCCCACGCGATTTATTGGCTGACAATGGCGGGTACACGAGCACACACTTTTAGTGTGCGCCATAACATCTACCAGGTAAAACCTAGCGTAAATAAAGTCCAAATACAACGAGCAGTCCCAGCTGGCAGCTGCCAGACAACTACTATCACTCGCTGCAGCCGTTGCATTAATAGTTAAGTTCGTCTGATGACAAAAGCAAAAAAAAAAAAAGAGAAGAGAAAGGCCTGAGGGCCGATGCTGCCATCAAAGAAGCACGACCACGACCGTACGCGCGTACTGCTGCAGCTGCTACTACTGCTGCATCATATACCCCCGGCACAGGCGGAACTCTTCTAATCTACCACACTATTCCAACAACTGCCGCCAGCACCCATAACGCCCTTAAAAATACCGCTGCCACCGTCAGATCACCACCGAGCGAAGTTGCTGCAGCCGTCCACCCCATACCTCGACTAAAATAAATGGCAAAAAAAGCAACAACCACGACAGCCACAACGAGACAAAAAAAAGGCCGCAACAACAACAACAAGCATCGCGGGAAAAAACGAAGCAACTCAATTGAGAGGTACTAACTTTCCCTCGTCGTTCGTTCTTTCATTCACTCATAATTCTGTCATCGTCATCGTCTCTTTCTCTGCTTCTCTTGTGTTTCTGTGTCCGATCGTATTCAATCATTTTCACCCCCCCCCTCTCTCCCCCCCCCCCCCCCCCGCCTCCGTCTATGGTCATACGACTACGGCCATGGATGAGATCGAGTATATCTCTCCTATCGAGTACACCCCCCCCCCCCCGCCTCCTCCTATCAACTACCCCGCGCTAGCAAGAGAACAAGCGAACGGCCGAGCCAGCAGCACAAGCCACGATACCCGTCTCCAATTTCCCCTCGTCGTACCTTCTTTCACTCACACATAACTTTGTCATCCGCATCGTCTCTTTCTGTCTCTTTCTCTCTCTGCCTCGTATTTTTTAGTCCGATCGTATTCAACCAAAACCCCCCTCCCCCCCCCCCCCCCTTCGCTCCCCCCTCCTCCTATCACCTACCCTGCGCTAGCAAGAGAAAAAGCGAACGGCCGAGCCAGCAGCACAAGCCACGGTACCCCCCCCCCTTGTTCTCTCAGCCAACACCTCGCCGCCTCTGGTACGAAACCAACGCCGGCGAGACCCCCCCCCCCTCGACAACAAATTCTAAAATCGACGAGTTGGTCTACATGAAACGCCGAGTGTCCTATTAGCACTACTACTAAAATCACGCCGGTCCGACAGTACGGTCGGAATTAATCGCAAAAAGCTACAAAAAAACAAAATAAAAAAAGAGGAAGAGAGGAGACGGAGAAGGCGAGGCAGGCATACACACCAGAGAACAAAAAAACGAAGACAAAGACGAGAACGAAAAAAGAAAGCAAAAACATCAAAAGCGCGGATTTATAAGCGTTGTCGGGATGCCCCTCCCTTCCCCCTCCGAGTCAGTCGAGTCAAACAGCTACCAGCGACACGCTACATATTATGCACCACAGGAAAGAGGAGGTGAGGGGGGACGAGCAGCAGGAACAGGAACGGGAGCAGCAAGGGGGGGGGGGGCAGTACCGGCGGGGGAACCGAGCGACGCGTTGGGCTCTCACGTAAATAACTAGCACACGAGCTCGCACGCACAACCGTGATGTAAAATCCCCGTACCCGCTCTACTTGTTATGGAGGCGTTATTGCCTCGAGAAGAACAAAACGGCAGATAGAAAGAAAACTCCTGGCCAAGCGCGTGCGTGACTCCAGACACACACCAAGCACATCATCGCAAAGGGTCCCTACTGATAGCCCTCTCCAGCCTCCTCTCGCTCGACCCCGAACCCGTTTTTCTCCTCGTACTGACGCGAGAGCCCCCCCCCCCCCCCCCCCCCCCCCCCCCCCTCCCCTCCGGCCAACAAAAAAAAGTAAAAATACACACGGCAGAGGAAAAATCTCCGCACACAGGTTTTTTCCCGTTGGATACGATTGCATTTTCGTTGAAAAGACAAAAGACACCAGAATAAAGGAAACAAGTACGTAGAGGAGAACGAAAGATAAGATAAGAGAAGGAAAGCTAAAACACGACCCCGCCGCACCCTACCCCCACCCAACCCGGCGCAGTTCCGTCACTCGGAGAGCATGGACCTGGCCTGATCCAAGAGAAGCTCTGCCCTGTCGTGCTCAAGCGACTGTCGCTCCGTTTCAAGAACCTGGGAGTCGACGGCGGTCGAGATCGTCGATTCATCGTGCAGGCGGCGGCGGGGGTAGATGGGTGGGTGCGTGGGTGGGTGTGGAGGGAGGCGGGCTGACTGAGACGAGGGTTGAGAGATGGGGAGCGATATTTTCGTTCTCTTTCGGTTACCTGGTATAGACAGAAGTGCCAGCAGGCTGATACCATATCGCTCTTCTTCATAAATATCTGGTGTAGTTCATACGAGTAATACCAACAACAGGCGGCGATACTGGGCTACTCGTCTACCAGGTAGTCTATACTTGGAATAAAATGAAAACGTGCAGGTACTTTCACTTTTTGACTTTTTTGAACACACAGCACCAAACGAAATCCGGGACAGAGCGAGGGAGGGAGAGAGGGAGGGAGGCGGGAGCCCCGCCACTCAGCACCCCGGGATCTAAGCTAGGAGAACAGAGAGGGCAAGGACTAGAGGTTTACAGCCGAGAGCTAACTTGACGAGCAAAAAAACGGAAACAAACACAAAAAACAAAACAAAGGCGCCGCCGTTCTTCCCATCACGACCCGCCGCTCTTGCAACGGAATTTCCCACAGAAACAGGAAAACGTGTATCACACTACCAACTGTCGCGCAGACATACACCGACACAGACGGGGGCATACGGCGACCAGCATGAATGGAGAGTAACAATGGGTTACCGCCTTGGGTCTTCAGAGGAGGAAACGCGTGAACACAAAGGACGATTACGCCATCAGCCACACGGAAGCAGCCCGGGCTGTTGGGGTATACGTATAGGGGATGCGCCCGAAGCGCAACATGGTGTACCCAGGGAGACTTATGACACGCGCGCAGCATGATGTACTGCTGCACGGTTTTCCTACAATAGGCGCATGGCTCATATCGCAATACTCGTCGCTTTTTTTTTGCCGCTTTACATCCTCATTTATCGCACTCGTCGTTTTGTTTGCCGTCGTACAGGGGCCCCTAAAGGGTTACGGTAACCTCAGGGGGCGAAACACACTAACCTGCTCTAGCTCATCAAAGCAGTGCAGCTTCGCCTCCAACCGCTGTAACCTGCAAGCACGAACAGAGGCGGTAACGGACAGATAATTAGATGCCGATGCAGCGCGGCATGCGAAAAGACAAGAACACGTTGGTGGAGAAAAGGCCCACGAACAGCAAAGCACTCGTAATGGTAACGTTTAGCGGGCACGAAATGTCCGGAAACGTGTAATTCTATTTGTGGAAAGGCGTTACGCCATAACCTACATCGCAATCGTGGACCTTTTTTGTCACGTTGATCGTCATTGCCTGTATGATACGGGTAATCGCGATATCAATCCTTCTCGTTTTCTTAAGTTGTGGTTGTCAGGATTCCGTTGCAAAGTCACGGTTGGGGGAAAAAAATCACGTTTCGCGGAGTAGGTCACGAAATATCACGGCAAAAGAGCCCACGAATCGTGAAAAAAAAAATGGATAATCAAGAAGGATTGATGGTTCGATTGATACCGGTATTAGCTACAAAAACGTGACAAAAGCGCACGAAAGCGCCCCGGTTTCAATCTTAATTTCTCGTCGAGAACGATCTCAACCAGGCGCACCCCCCCGCTCACGTGAAAAAAATACAACGGGCGAGCAAGAAAAACTGGATAAACCTCGCGCTGCGCTGCGAGGGTATTCACCGGGGTGGCTCAAGCAAACGTCCCAAGGTGCCGCAAGCTTTTTCTCCTCACCTAGCCTCTAGCAGATCAGACATGAGCGCCTCTGTTCGCCGCTCTTCCAGCTCCGCCAGCCCGCGGGCCTGCAGTCCCGCCAGGGACAGCACCGCCGCCCTGGCCGCGCCGACCAACCCCACCCCGGCGCCGGAGCCGCCTCGGTCCCCGCGCATCCCAGAAGAAGATGAAGAACAAGAAGACCCGGCCTCTTCCGAAGCCCCTCGCGATCTCCTTCCGTTGGGTGTGGCAACGGCGGCGGCGGCAGCGGTAGCGGGCGCACCGGGACCGTTAACACATGCGGTTGCTTCTTGCCGACCTCCTACCGCTGCAGTCTGGCCTCTGATATCTCGCATCTCGACGTCATTGTCGTCGTTACCACCCCCACCGACGCTACCAATACCGCTGCTAGCCCGCGACCGCGAAGAATCTCGTCCAGTGGTGGCTCTCCCTCCGCCCACCCGAGCGGCTCGAGCGGCCCGAGCGGTGGCGGCGGCGGCCGCCCTGCGAGACACCTCATCCGCCGTGGCTGCGGCAGCGGACATCGCCGCCTCAAGCACATCGGGGTGGACGTTCGAAACGAGCGCCGACGCGAGCATCAGCGCGGGTGCCGCCTCGCCGAGGTGAGCTGGTCGCTTAGTACGGTGACCGAGGCCTTGGTCAATACTGTCTTTGATGCTGCTGCTGCTGCTACTTCTGCTTCTGCTGCTACTCTTGGTGTTGTGGTTGCTGCTGTTGCTGCTGTTTTTGCTGCTGGTGCTGTTGGCCATGGTCGTGGCGGTGGCAGTAGCGGCAGCGGTGGCGGTAGTGCATCCGCCGCTACCGTTACCGTTGCCACTATAACTGCCGCTGCCACCGCCACCGTCAACCCGAACCCCCTCCGTACCACCCCCCGCGGACAATCCGGCAGCCGGAGGCGGTGATACGCTAGTCGCAGGCGCTGATCCGTCAGCCGGGGGCGCCGACGTCGCCGCCGGAGGCTTCCCAGACAAGGGGAAGGAGGAGGAGGGACCTTCCTCGCACGATGATGGCACAGCGGTAGGAGTTTCTGCCGCGGCGTTTCCGTTGCCCGCTTTGATACCAATAGCCGTGCCGGAACCAGCAGCCACGACGGCCGCCGCCGCGGCCGCCGGGCTCGCGTCCATCGCGGGCGTCGCGGTCGGCGAAGCTCCAGTTGCGGAAGCCGCTTCCGCTGCTAGCGCCTCTGTCGCCTCTGCCGCCGCCGCCGCCGCAGGCGGTGCCGTAGGCGCCGAAGATGGCAAGGACGCCGGTACTTTCTCCTCTTCTTCCGCTCCTTCGTCTTCTCCGAGCGCCTCCTCTACGGCAAGGCTCAGGAATCGCTTCATGCACGCCGCCGGCGTATGGCCTCCGCCCACCTTTGTTTTCGTCGAGTTGGCAGCGGGTGGAAATCAAGGGAAAGCGGACAGGGAGCGCGGGGGGCGGGGTGGGGTGGGGTGGTGCCACGGACCCGTGCCATTGCCAAAGGTTTTACCACACACGAACGGCATGATTGGGGCCTAGCGACAACGGGGGAGGGTCGATGTTGATTGCCCTACCGGAGAGTTGATTCAAATATGTTGTATCACCGTCAGAAAACATCACGGCGGCGCTAACTGGGCTGGGTCATCGAAACAAAATTCCAACATACGTCCGCCCTCTTATCGTCCTCTCGCCGGCTGTAAGACACCGTAGCGTCACCGCCCCCTTTACAGAGCCATCGCTCCGACCCTACCGTAAAATATGCGAACCCAAGCTGACCGCTTTGGCTCCTTCAACATGACATGTCCCTTATCAGGTCAACGCGAGCTCAGTCGCACCAAAAACGCCTGTACGCACCCAGTTCCCCGCCCCTCTCTGCTCCCCACCCTCTGCCGCCTCTCCCAAACAGCTCCCACTGCCCGTCGCTTTTGATTTACAGAGTCCGACCCTACCGTAAACTATGCGAACCCAAGCTGACCGCTTTGGCTCTTTCAACATGACATGTCCCTTATCAGGTCAACGTGTGCTCAGTCGCACCAAAAACGCCTGTACGTACCCAGCCCCCCCCCCCTCTCTGCTCCCCATCCCCTACCGCCTCTCCCAAACAGTTCCCAATGCGCGTCGCCTCAAAGGCCTCCACACCTGCTGCGCCACGAGCTCCCACTGATGGGGGTGGGCAAGCGCCGCTTCCATCAACCGAGTCAGCTCCTGCCGAGGCCACGCCTTCTCTACAGCTGCCGACGCGACCCTGCACGCTTGCGCCCCCCACCCCCCAGACGTCCCCCCTTCCCTCTCCCCCCCTCCCCTTCTTGCTGCCGCTCCTCTCGCCGCCGCCACCGCCACCGCAGCCGCAGCCGCAGCCGCAGCCGGTCGGCCAGCCTGTCTCTCTCTCCGTGCGTCGCCAGCGGCCTTCAAGGCCCGCGACGGAGGGGACGCAGCCGGGGTCGGGTTCCAAAGGTGCATGGACGGTGGCGTGACCGGGTAGGCAGGCGGCCGCTTACCGCCGGTGCGGGTGTTGATGAGACCGAAGCGATCGAGAAACTCGTGTATCCTATCGAAAAAAAACGAAAACAAGAAGCGTAGGGAAAAAAAAAGGAGCAGGAAAACGACAACAACAGCGAAAACAAGAACAAAACATCAAAATAACAACAAAGGCAACGACAACAGCAGCCAACAGACAGACGGACAGGCACGCACGCACAAACGCTTGCAGGCACACACGTGATTGATAGGGGGGGGTGGGGGGGGGGGTGAGCACGGGAGGATGATGGGCGTGCGTGAACATCAACACCAACCGTTTTGGGCGCAGAGGTCGTCAGCGGCAGCGGCAGCGTCAACGACACTGGCCTTATCGCTGTGCCAACTCGGAGCGCTCGCCAATCAATGCACGTAGGTTGAGGGTTACAGCAGAAAACATATGTGTTTGTCTAAGTAGGTCAGCCGTCCCCTCCCCTCCCCCCAACCACACCCCCCCTCCCTCCTCCGGCCTCCCTCGCCCTCCCCCCCTCCTCTCCCCCGGCCTCCCACGCCCTCCGGTTCCCCCCCCGGCCTCCGCCCTTCCTCTCTTGTCACTCGACTGGCGTACGCACCGCAGTATCGAGCAGGCGTCACCGGCCAACTTTCGGCGGCACTCTGTACCCGTGAGGTAGGCCTGGCCGTCAGCGCTGGCCTCCAGCATGCGCTGGTACGAGCGCACCATGAAGTTTCGCGACTGGATGTACATCTGAGAGTTGCCGTGTAGGGGGAGAGAGAGACAACCACGAGAGAGAGAGAAAGAGAGAGAGAGAGAGAGAGAGAGAGAGAGAGAGAGACCGAGAGAGGGGGACAAAGGCGTCGGCGGAGATGTCGGGTAACGGAATAGCATTGGCACCAACTGAGAATGGTTTGAGGTTCGGGGCGACGAGAAAAAGGACGAAGACGAGGACAACAGCAGCGACTACAGCAACAGCAGCGACAACGACGAAAATACAACAGTAGCCACAGCAAAGTTGAAAAATTACAACATTTAACATCAACAGCGACGACGACAAAAACAACAGCAGCAACACCAGCACCAACACCAACATCAACAACAGCAACCAACAACAGCAACAGCAACAGCAACAGCAACAACAACAACAACAACAACAACAACAACAACAACAACAACAACAACAACAGCAACAACAACGACGATGATGGGGGGGGTAGGGAGGGAGGCGGGGCTCGAGCACGCCGCCAACCGCGTCGTTTTCGCTCGCCCTTCATCCCCCTGAAGTGCCGATCGACGGAGACAAAAAAATACGGCCCCAGATAAAACGGGAAAGGTGCCATATTGTTATACGCCCGCGCGTCGACGCCTACACACCGCTTCAGCACAAAATGACACCAACGCCAACGCCGGTTCGTACTTGAGCAAATCAGCCCGTCGGGTTGAAACCAACGAGGGAGCGCAACGAAAACGCCGATCGCTATTAATGGGCGTCCACCCGTGAAAACTCAACACAAGGCGCTCGAGAGTCCCGAGACAAAATGTCGCAAACCGGTCACCAGGGTGCATTCACCGACCACGTCAACAGCCGCAGTGTGTCGCGACTAAATCTACGCACGGTACGAGGCGGGGTTTCCTAACGTTTCTTTAGGTTACCCAAAAAGAAGAGCTCTACAAAACATACATCCCACCCAACCACTTTTTTGAATGTTCTCGTTATTGCTCTTTGCTTAGGTCATAAATATCACAGAGGCCAAATATATACCACAAGACAAAATGGGCATTGCCCTACACGTAGGTCTTGAAATCCCAGAAACATATGCCAGGCATAAATGGGGTCTTGCCCTACGCACGCCTCATCACACCAGCATGATTATATAAATATGCATACGACATATACGACAAGACAACAAAATGAGATTGAATAAACAGATATCTCAAATATACAGGTGTGAGTTCGACCGGTTGAGTGGTTGATACCTAACTCTTCAAGCTACGTGATACAACGGGAGTGGACATGTATTACGTAGTTGGTTCCTCAGGCTCGGAGCCCCGTCAGCCAGACTTTTCGAAGCCCACATGAGTGGAGTCTTTAGGACTGCTACTCCCGTTTTAAGGAAAAAGTACCTCGAATTAAAGTTAGATATATGTTTCTGGGCATTCTAGTACAGAAAGGGGTATAAATGCTGACTGACCCCCTCTCCCCCACGCCCTCCGCTATTTTTCCCTCACCACACGCCAGCCCCGCAACGCCGACAAGCTTCCTTACCTCCGGCGTCTTGGAAGCACTCCGGCCGGTGAAAAACTCCGGGAGCATCCTTATCTCCAGCTTGCTGGCCGCGCCGTAGTCGAAGAATGTTTGTGCCACGGGCAGCGCGTGGCCGGGGCACGGGCGCTTCTTAGCCTCCGCTGCCACCACTTGCTCCGTTTCCTCCTCCTCCTCCTCCTCCTCCTCTTGCATCTCTTCCTGCGCCTTTCGCTTTGCCTTCTGCTCCTCCTTGCGCTTCTCCTCTTCTTCCTCCATCTTCTCCACCTTCTCCTCGACTTTTGGGCCCGGACTGGGAGCACCCTCTTCCCCTTCGACACCTTCTGCGTCCATGGCCTCCAGCTTCGATCCCTGCCCCGCAGCGCCGCCGCCTCCACCACCACAGCCGCCGCCGCTCGCCCCCGCCCACGCCAAGCCCCCCCCCGCCCCCCTGCCCCCTGCCCCACGAGCCGAAGGCATCCAACGGGCGGCAACCAAATCGTCCTGCTTACGCTTCGCTGACGCAGACGAGCTGAAAGGCTCGGCAACGGGTGGCGCGGAAGAAGTCGGCGGGGGTTTGGCCCAAGGCGGCGGCGGCATCAGCGGCGACGACGGCTTGGCGGGCTCTGGGGGAAGCACTCCGTTCGACTTTCGCGCGCTGCCCGGCGCGGCTTCAGCAGCGGCGTTAGAAGCGGCAGTGACCGAAACAGTACCAGGCTTGTTCTTCCCCGCGCTACCTTCTTTTGCCGACCCTGTGCTGTTACAAGCGGGGTCGCCAACTGCTGCAGCATCAGCGCCAGAGCCAAAACCAGCGCCGGCGGCAGGGGCAACTCTCGCCCCCTTCGGTTCGCCTCCCTCTGATCTTCCTTTCGCCCCTCCCCCTCCTCCTCCTCCTCCTCCTCCTCCTCCCCCGTCGCTTGGCTTCGCGGCCTTTATTTCCCCAGCTCCTGCCCCCCGCACCCCACCCCCGAAGCCGCCGCCGCCGCCGCCATTGGGTCGGAGCTGTTGTGAAGGGCTCGAACCGTTAGCCACCGCCACCGCCACCGCCACTGCCCCCGCCTTCTTCCGTGCCCCCTCGCGGGCTCCCACCCACGCTCCTGCCCCTCCCGCCTTCTTCGCCCCCTCCTCTTTCCGGGTTGCGTCTCCGCCATCAGCGGCCGCCCTTGAAGGGATGGCCGGCGTAGGCGAGGGCGAATCGTTGCCCTTTCTTCGAACACGCCGGATTTCTTGGGTGGCCAGGTCTTGCAAGACCACCTGTCACCGGTGAACAGTTCGTGGGGTGCGGTGGGGCAGGGGCGGTGGGGGAAGGGGGGTGAACGAGCGAGCGAGCGAAGAGAGCGGGGTTGTGACGAATATCGCGCCAGGAGGATGCACCCCGGGCATTTGTCGCCATCTCTCTTTCCCTCTCTAGCTCGCTACGTACAGCTCCGTCGGTTTGTCTGCTTGTCTGCCTGACCGTCTCAACTGTTTGCTCCTTTGTCTGTCTGCCTGTCGTGTACCTATTTGTCCAACTGTCTGGCTGTCTGCCAGCTGTTTGTCTGTCTGCCTGTCGTGTCTACGTGACTGGTTGTCTGTCTTTCGGTCTCCCTGTCTCTTTCGCTGTATCCCCGTGGCAGTCTCTCCCTTGTCTCTTGCTCTCTCCTCCTCTGCCTCTCCGTTCTTGGTCTAGCTCGGCCCCTAACCGATGCCACCGCAACTTTCTCCCCTTGCCAAGAAGAAACACAAGAGCAAGAACAGACGGCGAGCGCCACAGACCGTACCGCGGAGGCAGAACCACCAGACATCCACAAGCATCTAATCTGACTATTAATAGCAACAACTTACACCCGTGGGATAGCCGCCGTACAGAGTAACGCACGCAAAGCTTTGTATAATCCCGTGACCACAGACCCTTCCCCCCCCAACCGTCACAAAAAACAATCCCAACTCCCCGCTCGGACCTCGCGCAGCTTCGAATCGTCCAGCGGCTTCGGCGTGTCCAGGCTCAAGTCCCGCCCTTCTCTCCCTCTACCACCGATTCCATTTCCATTTCCACTCCCGCTTCCGATTCCGCCTTCGCTTCCGTTTCCGATGTCACGTCTGATTTTGCTTCCAGTTCCGGGATCGGTTCCGGTTCCGGTTTCGCTTCCGGGTCCGCTCCCGAATTGGCTTCCGGTTTTGCTCCCGCTTTCGCTTCCGCTTCCGGTTGAATTTCCGTAGTTTATTTCGCTTTCGCTTCTAATGTTGCTTCCACTTCCAAAGTTTCTTCCGCTTCCGCTTCCGATCCCATTTCCGATTCCGTCTTTGTTGCCCCCCTCCCCCTTCCCTTCCCCGCCACGGCCCGCCGTTTTAGTGCCGGCGGCTGGTGGTCCTTTGTCTTTTTCTTCGTTGGCGGTCGGTTGGGGTTGGGCGTTGGACGATGACGCCTCCATTGGGGGCTTCGGCTTCTTCGAATCATCGCCTTCGATGGCCAATGGAAGCGACAAGGGGGGGGGGGGGGGTGGTCGGGGGCGTATTCATCTGTTGCCTGCCTCAGTCATTTGACCATTGACCACGCATCCCTTTCGAGACGGAGCACCGTTCCTACTCCAAAAATAGACACCTCCAACAGTTGGCCGCTAACTACGTTGTTCCCTTATGCTACATAGAGGGGGGTAACCAGACAGGGAGAGAGAGAGAGAAAAACAGACGGAGAAAGAGATATAGGAACATCGAGATCGAGACAAAACAAAGAAAGACAGAGACGCGAAAGGTGATTCGGCGGACATACACGCACCCTTCCTAGTCTGTCACACGCCCCAACCCCGAAGCGCCAACCCAGAAAACGACTAAAAAGGCGACCCAACCAGCAGCACGTACGCTGATCCGGCCTCCCCACCGACCTCTTCCGTTCGTGCCCCAAACAAAAACAAAAAATTAAATCCCCCCTCTGTCCCACGTCCCAGGTCCCATGCCACAAACTCCAAGCCAGGCAGAAACGACGATGGCGACAGTCAGATAGATAGTACATACAGATCAACAGAAAGGATTTTCTACAGGCGGCAAATACATAAATTGATGAGGGAATTTTTTCGCCTGCTGAAACGATGCCCGACAGACCCCCCTCCCATTATACGTACGGCATCGTTTTGCAATCCGACCACGAGGGGCCACGGCTCCAAGCCAGACGGCGGCGACGACGAACACCAAGTCCTTCGATGTCAAGCCAGTAAAACAGTACAAGCATCGGAAAGATCAGAACTCCATTTCACTATCTGGGTACTTCAGGGAAGGTAGATTCCTGGTTTGTATGATGTGACCCGCACGACATACAGATAGATAACGTCTTGTTGTCGGGTGGGACCATAGGGCATTGCTCTTGCGCACGTGTTCGCCAGACCGCATTTGACACCTTGTAGGGGCCTAAACCTGGGTCGCAAAAGGGATAAGGGCTCCCTCCGTCAAGCCGTCCGCAACTGCAACCACAACAACGCAACCCACCTAGTCGCCCCATCGACGCCTGATCGGGGCTACCGGACTCTTCTTGTCGCGGGCGTTTCTTAGAGATGCGGCCTTTGCCACTCGGGGACACCTCCCCGCCCACGTCTCCACCCCCAGCTGCCTCCCTATCCCTGTCCCGGCTTCCCTCCCCCTTCCCCTCTTCAGCTGCCGCCCTGCCAGTAGAGCTTGATGCCGCCATCACCACCTTCTGCACAATATGGTACCATAAATGTAAAAAAAAAACAAAAAAAAAAACAAGGGAGGGCAGAAGGCAGAACATGGAAGAGGGAATCACAACGGAGGATTAGGAAAACACAATAAATATCTACCAAACGAAAATCAAGATTACCTTGATCGCGGCATGAAAGCGGACACAATGGGCAGACGTTAGTTAGGATGGAAACGAACATCAATATTACGTCTACCGCGATATAAAAGCGAACGTAACACCAGGTATCATCGCTTTCTAGTATTAGGATAACAGGCTTGGAACAGAACAAATGTCATGAACTTCGGTCAAGAACACTAACTAGGCCGTAACGACACGCGAATACTACAAACCACGTCAATCCATAATACCGGGTACCTGGTGCTATGTGGAACAGAGACACCGACTAGCCTCGTCCCCGCAGCGGCACAATCGATTGAATGACGCTTGCATCTTATTTTCACATGCATGTGACTGACGGTAAGGAAAGTTGCGTCGACACCCCCTCCCGTCTGTATGTAGCCCGCGTTCCCACGCCGCCAACAGCTTCGCCACCCCGCTAAAGTTGGCCGCCACAATTCATTCCCGTGGAAGGCGTTATCACGGTGGGGCCGGGGCAGCGGAACTTGCACTCCACCATGTTCATATCACGTCGACGTACCATCCCCCCTCCCAGGCAAAGCGACCGAAAACATGAGAAGGTACACATCAACATACTACCTGTCTAGCGCAGGTGCTCAGCGGTTCGAGGGGCTAATACAGCGCACAAACCGTGCCGGTATAGCTTACTGTAGTTTCGAACACCAGATGTGTCATCACCCAACCCAGTAAGAAAGCCCGGGCAGCCTCGTGTGACAGATGACAAGGCAGATGCTGTAATCGTTACTTTCTTCCGTGACGTTACCCGTCTCAAAGTCCCTAAAGGGATGACATTTTTTGTTCCTTGCTCCGTGCGACCACCGAACTTGTACTTCGTGTAATATCTCTTTAAGCTCTACGCCTTTACGACAACACACATGACTACATATCTATATACGAGGAACAACAATAAGAACGAAACTGCACGGATTTTGAGTGTGTTAGGGTCGTTGGTCGTCGACCAGGAGCAGTACATCAGTACTTATCATGACATTTTTTTCGTAGGGGCGCCTGGAGAAAAAACAAAGAGAGGGAGAAATTTCCAAGGCTTGGGCAGGCGTTTCCAGTACGGGTTGCTCAAGTTTTCGACTTTCGTTTCATCTTTGCCCGATGCCATACGCCCTCTTCTGCGACGCCACCACGAGCGCTATAGTTAGAACTCGCCGTGAAAATAGCCACATTCGAACGATCTTGTGTAGGAGAGCTATATCGAAGGATTTAAATCAGTTCAGTTCGTTGCAGCGTGTGGGATATTTATAAAAGGCCCCAATATCAGCCATCCACGAACGCCGAAAACGTAGTACGTGCCCTTCTGGGTAAAAAAAGTAACGACCGTTTCGGTCTTCATATTTACGCCCCAACTGTGCTTACGAACCCCCCCCGCTCTTCGAAAAGCCCCTGCCCCGTCTCTTCTTGTCAATCGACGTTCGGATTTGGGAGAGGGGGGGGGGGCGCTCTCTCGTTGCGACAATAACAGCAACACGCTGCAAAAGCAGTAACGACATGGATAGCCAGCCCCGGTGATCATACGAGTTGCAACGACATGGATAGCTGACCCCGGTGATCCTACGATTTCCAACAAACGCCTATGCGTATGTATGCTTGCTGTCGGGGTGTCGAGGTGGCTCTGCCGCTGTCGGTAAACGTTTTGGATATTTTTGTTTTCGCTCGTAACTGCTTGTCAAAGCCTGCCATCGCAGCTTCTTCCTCTACTGTTGTGTCTCCAGCCTCGGGGTTGTCCGGTGGCATCACACGACTGCGCGGCGTCTGCTATTACGGGGGACCATAGTTAATAGGACCAAATATTGTTAGTAAAAATAGTTAAATATATAGGTTTTTATGTATGCCATAGGTCCTATTAACTATGGTCCCCCGTAATAGCTGCTTGTCGCAGCATCTAGCTGATTGCTGCACGGTCGTCAGATGCTTCCTCAATCGAGCTTTCCAACAGTCGTGAGGCGCTCCTGCTGCAGGCCCTAGCGCGTGCTACGTTCGGCGGCAGAATTAGCAAACTGTGTCATCATCCAGTCAGCGTACGAATTTTGTCGAAATGTTGGTTAGTTTTGTGATCGTGATCAGCCTACGTCAATTTTTTCCAGACCCCCACACTGCGGAACTGTCTCTACCATACCAGGTGCATCATACAATTCTGCCCCGCAATGTAAGGGCCATTTCGGAATCACATAGGAAAACCTAAACGGGGCCTTACATATAATATATACCAGGTATACCAGGTACCTGGTACATATTTACGGTAGGCAAGAACCACGTGAAATCGCGCATCACAGGCCATTCTACGGATCACAGATGACGCAAGAAATAATTAGCTACCGCTGTAGATCAGCAGTTGGAGACTATTACGGGGGGGCATAGTTAACAGGACCTATGGTACAGATAAAAACCTATATGTTTAACCATTTTTACTAACAATATTTGGTCCTGTTAACTATGGCCCCCCGTAATATTTCCGAATCTCCACTCTTGACGTTTTGACTCTTATGAGATGAGTATATATGTCACAGTTGTGTGCTGGTCTTGATGTGATGGTAGAGTAGCGACGTTTGATCGTGGGAGGGTATCATAGCGTCCATACCCGTTTCCGTCGAAAAGTACGCACCTGATGTTTCCCAAAACCTTTGAACAATTCCTGCTGCTGTTGATTGAACAGGACGAGTGTTGTATACCTGGTATACCCCGTGTGAACTACCGGTACAGAGTTTCGAAACAACAGTGTAATGTATATGAACTACAGAGTGTCATTATATGAACATTGTGAGTGTACAACAACAGTGTCGTGGTACGATCGACAAGAGTTGCTGTCAACTACAGAGACCTGTCCAATACTACCTGGTATAAAACAGTACGTGTTAACAGAGAAATGTTGTTCGTATCAAATTTGCTTCGTATTATATTGCGTCATCAAAATAGACATGTTAACAGCACCGAAAGGAAACTCAACTCCAAGAACCGAAAACCGGATGGGAGACGGTATTTCCAGAAGTGCCAAGACTGATTTAACCGATTATAGAATATTTCGCAGTAACGCCTCCAAATCATTGAATTTGCAAGGCATACCTTTCTGTCGTTCATGTTCGGTACTCGGGGTCAATCGATGTTCCCTCAGAGTCTATGGGCCCTTTCAAGGTCGGGGAATGGTCCCTCCAGCCCCTTGTGCCCACCGCACATCGAATTTCCATCATCTGGTCACAGGCTTCCTTCCAGTGATTACCGTAAGCTCGAGTTTCCATCACTCCCTCGAAATTCCAGCTAAAAGCAGTAGCAGAGCTGGAGGAAGTACGCTACGGCAACGGAACTCCGACTTACCGTGGGCGTGCACCAGCATTTATGGTGGCATGGTAACACGATTTACACGACTGCGAACCTAACCATACGACGATACCATTCATCAAAGAGATCAGACAAGATAGGAGTGCCTTCACCGGTATCGTGGGACACACAGCAGGGTCCCCCTCGCGAATAATCTCCCTCGTATTGTATCTCATGTGTGCCCTGCCCCCCGGCTATTGCGCCAAATAAGCAGGGCGTTTGTAGCACCGTTTTTCGATCAGTGGCGGCAGCACTTGTGCTTTCTCTGCGTCACGTTCTGGTATTTACCAAAGGTAGTCCCGTATCATAGCCGTCGCCTCGCTCAATTTATGGTGAGGAAAAAAAACACATACAAACACGTGAAAGTACTGCCGGTTCTGTCCGGTTGTTCATGTTTAGAACCCACTTCTCGCAGGCGCCTGATGGGGTTTCCAAGCACCGTCGTCGAACCGTTTTTTTCTCGGAAGGTGCCCGTGTCTATTCAACAACAGGGCAGCAGTGTGTGCATGTAACTCAAGTAACGAAACAAATGACGAACACAGCGCATCGTTTTTTTTCGCGACGATATAGTTACACTAGTAGCGTTCCAACAACAATGCGAGGCCAGCAGTGATGTGCGCTAACACGAGACTGATTGTATACATACTCTTCGATAACAGCCCCTGTTCCGATTTTCGCGATGCCTGGGCCTCAAAAGGGACAACACTCGCATGCCAGGTATATATTCTACGAACTGCTCTACCTTACAGTTCGTGGCCACCTAACTTTCATATCTGTGGGATGAAAATATAGCGGTGCTAGAACATCTGATGTGATTTGACATGGCCTGAATACCAACACTGACGATGCTGGATGTTGGGTACAAAGGACGGTTAAATGCGAAGAAAACAACAACAAAACTAACAACAGCTACAACAAGAGTGTAACCGGTACTACTAATAACTGTGCGTTGCTCCTGCTGCTGCTTCTGCTGCTTGCAAATACGAATTGTCGGCCTATGAACTAGAGGGAACATTGAGGACACAGCAGTAGCAGCAGCAGCAGTGTTGAACAACCTATCGAAAGTTCCGATATGGCGTATGGAGGGTGTTTTACCCTCCATCCCCTGGTATGAACGAAAGCCTCGATATAATGAACATCAAAATCGCACCAGGTACCAGGTTTTAGGGTAAATTTGTCGCTGATCAGTTTTGAATCGAACTCAAATCCAACACTACGGAGTACTTATTCTGCGCGACTGACTCTGGGAGCAATCAGCGCTACTGCTGTAGGGCGCTGTCAGGAGACGACAGCAGATTCGGCCTCTGACGGGCCGACCGTCTAGACTCGTAACTCATATTGGTTTTCGTGTGAGGAGTTCCCTAGAGGAGGCCAAAACTGTCATCTTCTGATATCGTTGGCCGCCAGCCGCCAGAATGTTTCACGTTCCCCCCCGCTTCTGGGGAGTTCCTTTAGAGGAGGCCGAGACATTTGTCGTCTGCATATTTTTTTGGACGCGAGCAGCTACTGCTGTAGAACGTTTTGCGATTGTCCCGAGCTCCTGGGAAGTTCCTTCAACGAGGCCGAAACTGTTGTCTGTCTGCTGGCATTTTGGTTGCAAGCCGACAGAACTTTTTGCGATGGTTGCGACGGCTACGCTTGCCTGGCGCCCTTCGGCGGTCAGCATGACAGGGGATGCAACGGGCGCCGTTGTGACAAGGCGCGGTTTTGTTCATTTCGCGCCTACGTAAATGCACCAGCCAGCACCAGCACGGGCATCAGCACGCCAACACCGACAGACCAGCAGCCAGCAGCAAAGCTGTTGTCGTAGCATACAATATGACACACCCTTGCGTATTGTTTTATACTCGAGTACTACAGAAGTAGGAGCATAAAGGAGGGAGGCACAAGATGAGCCGTTGACGCAAATTTAACTCTTAGTGGGTTTACTATCTACATAGCCGCTCGCCCGCAATTGCAATTGACACAACCTAAAAGGCGGTTCGTGTCTCGTAGGAGGAACAGGGCAAGTCAGAAGTAGGGTATCATAGCCAAAATAGGACTCTAGATTTGTCGGACGAGTACTTGTACGTGTTGACACTCGTACTTTCGACTCTTGCAGCAGTACTCGTACGGCAGTACTCTTACGGCGGTACTCGTACTCGTACGGGTACGAGTAGCAACTACTTGAATTGCTGCTGTTGTTTGATGTTGGAACAAACGAAAGCCGATGCGAACAAAACCGAAACACGAGCGATCAGTCCCAAAATGCTCGCAACCCCGCCCCCGTGGCAACTTCCGCTGACCTCAGGTCATTTACATCGATTCACCTCCTGGTAATACGCAAAAACCGCAAAAGCAAGCAAGCGGGGTGTGGAAGGGGGCGCTACAACAATGCGATAGTGCACGTATAAGGTACGTATCGTTTAGAAGCAAAACAATCATGAGGTCGCCAGAGCGGAAGGGGACGATGCTCATACCAATTCACTGCACAGCGCAGCAGCAGCAGCAGCAGCAGGAGGAGCAGAACGCTTCCAATCAAGTTTTCAGTTAATCTGCTTCTTCTACTTTTCGGTTCAGCTTCGCATTATGCAGACGTGATGATACGTCAGCACTCTTGAGTCTTGAACTTGTGCATTCAAGCAGGAAAGCAGGCAGGCAGGCAGGCAGGCAGGTAGAGAGGCTGACATGTAGTCAGACAGAGGTAGAGTGCTACAGGCCACCGCAAAAAAGAAGGGCCACGCAGCTACGCACTGGCGAACAAGGAGAAGGTTCAGAAGGTGCTTGCTTTTGGGCCTTAATTAATGCAGCGCAACAAAATGGAACAAAAAAGGACGAAAGACCGAGGGTTCCCGTCCAAACAGACGTTTTTCTGCGTGTCGTGTCTCTGGGTTCGGCTGTGATATTGTTGGCGAACTTTGAACGGCCGAGGAGTGTAGATCTGCAAGGCGCTCGCTCGGCCGCAAATGCGTAAAACATTTTTCATTCGACCAACAGAGCAACAAAAGAGCAGCGGGCAGTCGTCGTAGTCGGGCAAGGAAACAAGCAACCACCCGAAACACAGCTACAATCTACAGCAGTACCTCTCACTGCTCTCCCTCTCTCTCCCTCTCTACTCGTATGTGGTCTGTCTATCTGTTGATAGTTTTTAGTTCGCCCGTTTAAAAAGACACGCAAAAAGAGGCCAAGAGAGCGCATGGCCCGGCCACTAAAAAACATCCCCGTCACCTTCGCGGAGCCGCCCGCCTCTCTCCCACGACTCGTCCCATCGCCGCCTGGCTCTCCTCGCTCTCCTGCCTCGACACCGGCGAGCGCTTTCTTCTTGGGGTCCCCGCCAACACTATCACCGTCCTCCATGGTGGCCAAGTCCGCATGCCTCTTCGAGGGTGGTCCATGAGAACCGCCACCACTGCTGCTAACACCACGTTTTTGCGAGCTCTGCATCGTCCCGACCACGGCAGTCTTCTCCTTGTTGCACACTCCTCCTTCTTTGGGAGCAGGCCCGTTCGCTCCGCTGCCCGCGCTAGCAGTTGTCGTGCCTCTGCCCGACTGAGAACTTGTTTCCATGATTGGCGAGAATATGAGAGAAAGGCAAAGAAACAGGAAAGTACAGGCCTTGGAAAATAACTTTCGCGAACTGGTGCAATCCTCTTCGCGACTTGATTTTCCCAGTGTTCGCGAGCTTGCTCTCCTAGATGGGGGACAGCCCTAGTGTGATGCAAACAACCTCTCCACTGCGATGCAAACGACTCCCACAGGGCAACACGAACGCAACCTTTTCCCTTTGTTTCTGCACGGCATTCAAACGCACCTTTCTGCGATTGGCTAAAGTATCTTTCTCTCTGTGATTGGTCCAAATATTTTATCAATTTTGATTGGCCCCAATAACCCCGGCATTTTTTACGATACTTTTTGGCAACCTCGAGCTACGCCAGAGCGAGCCATCATTCTCAACGCAAGAATTTGCGTCACGCAGGTGTGAGCTGGACAGGAATCGTGCATTAGGAGCGCGCCGAAGACTACCAGGGCATCCACGTGTGTCAGGTGCGGTTTCCGTCTACGGTCCTATGGTCGCTGGAAGTGTCAGGCGAACGATAGAATCGTTAATAGAACACGCCAGTCCTGGGAGAGTTTTTTGCCTTTGCTTCTTGAAACTTTTCCCATACATTCACACTCCCACGGTCCTCACTCACACTACTGCGTTGTTGGAACAATAGCCGCTGGACGATGCCTGTCGTATTTGATCATACGCGACGACTGTTAACCACACGATACAAACGCCCAGGGGTGTGGGGGCGGTACAGACCCGGCGGTGAGCCCTTGTCTGCCCATTTCGCTGCTGTTCTTTGACGAGCGACTATTAATAATAGATGAAGAAATTCATTCCCAGCCGGGCCATTGCGTTCCCACTGCTGCCTTTCAGTTTTCACGTACAGCGTACTCGAACATCTCGTACGTTTATCAGCAGTACGAACAGAAGAGCCAACGGCGAAAGTTGACCGCAGGCAGGCTTGTCTTACCAGGTACTCACGTGTTGCTACACTTGCGAAGGGAGGCATGCGGTGTGTACCTGGTAGGTCGGATGTTCGAAATGGGTGCGAGCGGGCCGCGGCTCGGGCACGCACCTTCCCCTCTTCTTGCCCCCCCCCCCCTCCTCACGGTTGGTTCACGGTGGTATATACGAGCACGTACAGCAGCACAGCACAAGTAGAGAGGGAAAAAAAAAAAAAATGCTGCGTACGACCTGGTAGTTTATTTCACTGATGATTTTGCAAAGACTAGCAGCAGCAGCAGTTCTGGGGTATCTCGATTTCAGAGACAACATCGGTCGGCAGTCATGACATTTCCACACACGACCGACAATTACTGCATCGACCAGCGCAGCAGGACAGCCGCAGCAGGAGCGCAATCTGTTTTTTGGCTTTGGGTCGAAGCTCCTTCGTGACCCGATCGATCGAATGCCTCTTTATTCACTTGCCACTTTGTGCTTTGCGCACCTCTCTTCTCAGCAACGCGACTTTTTGCCATGCGTTGCCTTGCCTCCGCCCCCCCCCCGCCCGCCAACCAAGGCCGTTTAGTCAGAAGGTACGTAATTTTATGCATTTTTGCCTCATATACGCTGTACGTAAAGCTTCCGCGAATCACGATCAAGGTCATGTACATGTACGGCTATCACCACTCATCACTGATCTCGGCCATCCCCCATTCAGATTGTCGTACCAGGTACAGCAGTAGTTAAATAGTGCAGTCCCTCTGTAGCGCCGGTATGTTCCAGCGGAGAACGGCGATACTCAGCTACTATTAATACACTGGTTTTAGTATTCCCTGTATTGCTACCACTATTAATCCTGAGACTCACACTTATACTTGATGTACCTCGGGTATATTTCAGTAATACTATTATTCATAGGTACGGCTACTACTGCAGCAGTATACCAGGTATACCATTGAGTATTAATAGGACTACTATTAATACAACTACTTCGTACCATCGTACTCTTATATTAATATCAATAATGCATCTACTGCTCCTTTTCCAATACGTGTCCAATCAACTCTATGACTCAACTCCGTACTACTGCTTTTAATACTATTAATATTACTACTGCTTTTACTATAATACTATTAATAATACTAATCATACTGCTGTTTTGCGAGGGACCGTAGTAGATAGAACCAAATGTTATCACGAGGGGACATTAATAGTACGAAATTAGTACGAAATGTTGTTGGTAAAAATAGGTATTAATACCTGGTACTGGTACGTATTATTGGTTCTGGTCTGTACCGTAGGTCCTATTCAATACTACGAGTATGGTCCCGTAATGGTAAAAAATATTAATATTAATACCCGGGTAGTAAATTTACAGGTTTTCATGTATACCGTAGGCCCTATTTACTACCAGGTATTTACTATGATCCCCCGTAATAATACTGCTTCAGCAGTAGTACCACTAACCTTACTGCTGCTACTGCTACTACTTACCAGGTATACGACTTCTATTGCTGCTACTACTACGTAGACTGCTACTCTTCACATAATAGTAATACCACTACAGCAACAACAGCAGAACAGCCAGCAGCTAGTTCCACCACTGCTTCAACTACTCCACTCCTGCTACTACTACTGCTGCTAATACTACTGTTGATACTACTGCTTCTCCTCCGACTACTATTACGGGGCACCATAGTTAAGAGGACCTATGGTGGGTAGGCACAATTCGATGCGAGTCGACGAGAGAAGAAAAGGCTGAAATATTCTCGCGATAAAAATGAAGGCACGCACCGTAGCGGGAAGGGGGGAGAAGAGCCTGCTATGTGACCCCGGATCTGAGTTACGAGTTGGAAGGAGAGAGAGAAGCAAGAAGATATGCGAAGATAATGAATGGGATGAGAAAAAAAGAAAAAAAAAATGGTAGACATAAAAACCTACCTGGTATACGAGTGTATGTAACCATTTTTACTACCAGGTATCAATATTTGGTCCTATTAACGGTTGTGCACCGTAATACGACCGCCACTATTAATACCACTAACCACTACTATTAATACTACTACTACTAATACCACTGCCACCACCACTACTACTACTACTATTAATACTACTACTATAAATACCACAACCACTACTACCACTACTGCTACTGCTACTAAACTACTACGACTAAACTACTACTGCCGCTGTTGTTACTACGTAGTACTGCTGCTACTGCCGCTACTACTTCTGCCGTTGGCAGTGCAGTACCGCAATACCACAAGCAGATGCGGCCAAGCCAGGTGTGAAAAATGTGTGAAACCGGCGCTACTGAGGGAGGCGGTAGTGCCAATACCGGCGTTATATAGTCTAGAGGGCCTCCCTCCCCTCTATAGCGCCGGTTGGGCACGGGCGGTTCCGTCTGTGCGAATCGATTTCACCGGTGCTATAGCGGGCAACCGGCGCATTAGAGAGACCAACCACTACAACACAGCAGTACTGCTGCTGTACTGGTAAACGATCACGAGAGATATGGTGGCTTTTGGTTTTCCAGTTTGCCATGAGATGTGCGTACTTCACGTGATCCACCCCCGGTCCGCACTGTTTCCAAACAGCAGAAATACCGGTCGTACTCCCGTTATTGTGTGCATACGATACATAATACTCGTATTGTCAACAATAGTGTATCGTATACCCGACAGCATCCAGCACGGCACGCGCCTCTCCAAGAAAGCGTCTACCGTCTCTCTGATAGTTGCATATGTACCTGGTATAACACAACAGGTACCTGGTACTGGTTTATTCAGCCCAGAGAGTGGAGTCGGTGAGATTCTGGCTTTTTTTGTATGCTACGATACAACTAAAAGGAACCTAATGCTGGGAGCGTCTGCGTACGGTGGGATTCCGACGCGAGTCGACGAGAGACGAAAGGGCTGCAGTCTTCTCGCGATAAAAATGCAAGGCACTAAGTGTTGTTTGGAGGGAGAAGAACCCCCGGTCTGAGTTACTACTGTACTTCTATATACGTACAGCGTACTATTAATATTAATAGTAGTCAGGAGACAGAGAAGAAGGGCGAGCATACTATTAATAGCCTGTACGTCGTAAAAGGGATGGAGCAAAAAAAAAACAAGAGATGAAAATTCCGTGGTTGTCGGGGGGTTACCAACCACAAGCAAGAGGGAAAGGAACAGAGGTTCCATTACCCGGTGGAAAGTACCAGGGTAGCATCACTGAATGAGCAAGATGCAAAATTGCACTGAACGAATGATGATTTCTGACATGGTACTCCTGCGCATAATGTACGTAGTATCAGGTATCGAGTACCATATGTAGCACCCGTACGTATCCCGTAGACAGACAACTGCAGTGCGTGTGTACGTTGTACGTGGCTAATTGTGAAATACGTACGTACGCACACTGCTGTGTGCGACGCGGTTCCGAGTTCCAACTTTGTCGGGGTTGCCTTGTGCGTTTGGCCGTGTTACCGGTGTTTAGGCGCTGCGTTGGTGTGTGGTGTGTGTGCGTTGATAGTGATGGTTCTAAAACACCACGGGGTCGAATGTGCGTGGCATCTTGAGATGTTGTACGGTCGACCGAGTCGACTGCTGAGTTTGTATTTCTTCGATCGTGCATACAGCGCATCCTCGCCGCTCGACCCATGGAAAGGGGCTTTCGATATTTTTCTGTCGATGGTTTCTGCCCTATTTTCTGGTGGGGTTTCCGTTTCCGTCTTTCCCCGCCTTGAGGCGACTCAAGCCGAGCGGCGCGACACGGAAGGAGTACGTACGCGTACTTGTGGTATATGTTACGCAGCTGCTCGTATCGTGTGCACGCCGTTGACAATGGAAAACCCGGCCGGATTGACCTCCTCTCTCCGCGATTTCGAGATCTCGATCTCGAATGCCATACACGGTTGCAAGTTGCAAGAGGCAAGAGGTGACAGCTCTGGGAGCCTTTCAGCCCTTGAGTCCACAGCGATATAATCATACGAATGTTTTTACAGCTGCCGCGGGGCCGCGAAGCGATGTTGCCGCCGGGCTGCCGCTTTGCGTGCATTGCTTTGTGTTTGATTCTTTTTTGGTCTGGTCAGAGCCTCTTCTTGCCCTCTGCTGTGGCTGTGTGCTGTGTGCCGTGATTGCGCGTCGAACAAAAATCGAACAACGAAGGCGGCCGGAGAGGCGCGCCGGCGCTCCAAGGGGTTACTCTATTCCCAAACGGCACTTTCTATTTTCTTGACAGCATTTTCTTGATTGATGGATGGATTTACTGTACGTAATGTATTCTTATTCTCTAAAAATTGTCGCTTTATGTTTTACTGCTGTAGTTGATGGTCCTGCTGTAAAAGGCACCGATCTCACCGGTAATCTGCTGCTGTTGATGCATGGGCTGTTGTTTTACACTGGCTATGCCCGTTGCCGCGGGCTTGCTTGATGGTATATTTATAGTATTGTTCATGAGATGATGAGATAGATGATTACCTGGTACCAAATAGTGGGGTAGTAAACCCTCACAACATTACAACACCATCCTGTAGACAAGCTCGTGCCCCACCTGCTGATCAATTTATATCTGCTCGTCGGCCCAGACCCAACAGGACCCTAACCCTAACGCTACCTCGAGGTCGGCGGGGGCGGGCGCGCTCTATACACCGCCTTGTACCACCATACATTGGTGCAATTGCAGCAGTATGTATTAATAGTGCCACACCTTTTGGTCAATTTTTATCCGCACGTCGGCCCAAAAATCCAACCCCAACCCCAACCCTATCCCAACCCTAGCCTTCTCTCGAGGTCGGCAGGGGCGGTGGAGCGACTCCGCTTGTGTCGGTGATCGGTGACTTTTTTTTTTGTTTAACGACGAACAGGAAGGCCAACCTCGACCAATCATACACTATAGTCTGTGTGTTCTTCGCTTCAAACCGTTTTTTCTATCCGTCGCCATCCAGCACAACCAGTGTTCGTGCCGATTCTTCAATCTTAACCCTTTTAGAACCGCAGTCCCGTTTTTGGGGATAAACCACTCAAATTCCAAGTAGTTGTCCCCAAAATGGGACTGCGGTCCTAAAAGGGGTACAAGCCCCGTGGTCACAAAACTACGCCTCAGAGATACTACTGTACAGTAGTTACAGTAGTTTAGTACACTGTTTTTCAGAGAGTAGAGTAGACAATGCAATGCCGTGTCGTCGTACTGGATACGACAGGTACGACATACAGGCGTTGCACGAGCTCTATGACAAGGTGGTGATGCATAGGGGCCCTGTCATCACTTATCATGTTTTTGCGAGGGGGTAATCTTTGTTTGGTGCCGGCAAGATTTGGTCGACTAAATCAGTAGGTAGGTACCCGGGTATGTTTTACGCACAGCAGCAATGTTGCGTTTCCTTACATGACCTGCCCGTTAGTTAAGGCTTCAAGTATAGCGACTGGAGCCGCAGTGGACGGGCTTTGATGATTCTCTGATTCTCGAATGATCGGATTGTCTGGCTCTACTGCACGTTTCCCCGATGCCCTGATTTTTGTATTGCCTAGTTCTCTGACTGGTGATAAGCGTAAGCAGCACCTGTTTTCTGCTTGTCTGATAGTACTGTTTCCCCCCTCTCTCTGTCGTCGCGCCCTCTCTTCTCCCCCCCCAACCGTCCCTCTCTCTACCCCCCCCCCCAACTACCCCCTGTATCTCTCGTTCTACCCTCCCCCCCGCTCCCCCTCCCCCCCCCCCTATTTTTCGTTCATCTTTCTTCATCCCCCCCCCCCCCACCCTAATCTCCCGGCTCGGCCACGATATCAGTCAGGAACTAGGAAGGGAGGGGTAGGGCAAGGGCAGGAAAAAAAGCGGAAAAAAACAAAAGAGAGCGCCGTACGTCGCCTTAGTTGTCGTTGCCAGTGCCATTGTCGGCAGTGTCGGTGTCGCGTGAAGATGCCGGCCAAGATGCCGGAGTTCACCCCTGAGAAATGGGACAAGTGGCTGAAGGATAAGAACTTCGCCGAGGAGCGCGTGGAGCACCTCGAGGATGAGCTCGACAAAGCCCTGGATGGTGAGTGATAACAGCAGTGCGTATCAAGAAGGGTGTGTTTATCACGTGGGACCATAGTAAATAGGACCAAATATTGTTAGTAAAATAACGGAAGTATATAGGTGTTTGTGTGTACCCTAGGTTCTATTTAATATGGTCACCCGTAATAGTAGAAGCGTGCATACTCTCGGTTACCCGAAGCTGCTTGGATGGGGTACCTGGTACGAAATACTGCTGCTGTTGAATGGTTATAGCAGAGCTGTTGAACGGTTAGAACGAGTAGGTCTGCAGCAGCTGCTGCTGTAGTTTTTTCTTTTTCGTTTCTCTTCCCACTTATTATATTCACCCTTATTTTCTCTCCCGATTAAGGTCATCGCATCTCAGATCCGGGGGGTCTCATAGCAGTCTCTCCTCCCCCCTCCCCACAACGATTAGTACAGACCTGTAGTATTAATAGTATCAGATTTTTTTATTTTTTTTTTTCGGTTATGATAAGAGTGTGGATACTGCATGCGAATGCCAAACATTGACAGCTGTATTACACACTACCGGTAGGTACCACGTACCAGGTACGTCGAATCGAGTACTTCGAGGACTCGCTGCCTCTTTACCTTGACGAGGGCGTGCTGGTGTACTTCGTTCGTTCATGAGTTTGGTCAAAGCCCTGCCAAGTCTGCGGAAAACGAGCAGGTATTAAATTTCTAATTTCGTACACCACGTACGTACGCCTCTTCTTCTGTCGTGGTTTCGCGTTCGTGAAAATTATGAGTATGTGACCACGGAGTAAAAGTAGACTGATATACGTACCTTTCAATATTAATATTACGGGGGGCCATAGTTAACAGGACCTATGGTATACATAAAAAAAACTATATGTTTAACCATTTTTACCAACAATATTTGGTCCTGTTAATAATGGCCCCCCGTAATAGTACCAATATAATGCATGCGTATTTACCCAAGGGTGTGGTTCATGCCGTACATATTTATACGATGCTGCCGTAAACGATGATGAGTTTTATGTGAAAACGTGAAGATGATGATGATGATGATATCTGATAACAACTACCTGGTACTCCGATAACAGCAACAGAACATACCTGGTACAACCATTGCACCAGCACGTAATTTATATACCGGTATAATACGTGCAATTGGGGCGCTCACAACTCATACTCGTAGCCAGCTGTTTGTCTCCGGAAAACCCGGGCGGCGTTTTTCGTCGTTGCGGGTGCATGCGAGAACAACCAGCGGGAGGGCGGGGGAGGGGGGCGAGAGATGGTCAGGGCGTGTCTTATCTCCCTCCAAGGAGCATGGGAACGAGCGGAACGGAACGAGGCTGCTCGTGGTTGTTCGTTCCGTTCCTATCTAGAAAATGTGTTTGGGTCCATGCAGAATCCTGGGTCTCGCCAGCTGAATCGGTACGAACGGTATCTTATGCACATGCCACGGCAAATTGGTGTCCACATCCATCTTCGGTAGTGTCCATGTACATCAAATAATCTGCTATTAGTTCCCGTTCGGTCGGGCGGTTCGGTCCTCCCAAACAAGAAGGGGTGCAACAGTACCTCTTCCTCTTCCTGTATAGATATACCGTTTTTCTCGGGCTGCACTGAATCTATCCGTTTCCCACAAGCACTCAGCACCAATTCATGCGGCGAAAAATAATTCGGTTCGTTCCAATGCTCTCTGAGGGAGGTTAAGACACGCCCTCGCGTCGGGATCCTCTTCGAGGAGGATAGGATTTGGTTTTGTGTGGATCTCGTTGAGATCTTTCTCCATAAGACACCATGTTTGTTGTGTGTGCCCCCCTTGTTTTTATTAGAAGTTTGGCTCCGAAAGTCGTCCCAGGGGTGTGTAGCTATCTTGAGTGTTATGCGGGGTGTCTCTGTGTCGGAGAATGTGACAACAGAGCTTGTACGGAGTACCTGGTATCTCTCTACTACAGTAGTAGGAGGAAGAATCACCACAGACACTGGATGTGCTGGATGCCCACGGGTACACTATAGAAAGAACAGGTTAATGTGAAGCTTTGTTTTTCTGCTGTCGTGGCCCATAGGAACACACACACCGCTCCCTGCTGCTCCTGTGTAACATCGGTGTTGCGCACCACCTGGTTTGTGTAGTACCGCCTACGGGTTAATGCCATGAGTATGCTAATTGTACCGCGAGGAATGCATGGGACGCTTGTACCGTGAGGAATATATATATGTGTGTATATATGAGACGTGAGGGATTGAGATTTACGATCCCTCTGTCACTATACTTCGAAGTATATATATATCATTTTTTCAATGATACTAGCATTTAGAGAAGAAATATTACGGCAGCAGCACTACTGTTTTATAGTGGGCTTGCCCCATGTTTAACATTTCGACCTTGTCCATGAACTGTTTGCTCTCAGTTGGTTTGAAAACAGCAAAAGTATACAGAAGGTACTGCTGTACCAGGTACCAGGTATCAGATATCAGGAGGTGTCCATTCTCCAAAATTTCAATATTAAATTTCAATACTCCCCGGGCACAAAAGAGGACGTACGTACGTACGTACGTACCGTATTCTTTTGATAGGTGCCCAATATATGGCACGAAACGTGGATTGCGAGTGAGGTCATCAATATTCGAACAACTGTTAATAGAGAGTAGATGTACTGCTGTAGAAGACCTTCCCCTACTGCCGAGTCTTGTTGGAGAAAGGCCTCGGAAAATCTACTACGAGGTGGAAAGAGGAGTACGAAAACCGACCATCCCACCCTCCCCGCTTACACATGCTACCCTGTAAAACATTGCCATTGCCAGAATCAACATATATTACGCCTTTGGCACCCAGGTTGTTACCCTCCCACACGGGCCACGGGCATCTAGCGCGATGCTCGCAGGAGGGGGATAGTCCGGGATGAGTTGGAGGCCTCATTCCAACCTGGAGTACTTGTGTTGCTGAATGTGTCGTGGTGATTTACAACGCGATAGAGTATTAATACCAGGGTGTGAATAATTGCAAATGCTGACGTACTGCTGTCCGCTGTTCGGCTGTGCTTGCTGAGTGAGAGTTGATTCACATCGTATCATACACAAAAACAACAAAAAATATCTGGAAACGAAGCAGTGAGATCGAAAAATAACCTTGAACTCGTCTGTGCGAGCTTGGGGTGATCATTCGATCGCGCGTTCTTCGGGGTGTTTACGGCAGTAGGTTTTCAGAGTTTGGCGACAAATTGTTACAGTTTCCAAGCGTGGCATAGAGGCGACTGCTGTAGTTACGGTATTCTCCCTGTAGGAGTTGCAGTCGAGTCAGCACAGGTCCAGCCCAGGCCGGGTGCTGGGGTTCGTGCTGCTCGGGTCTTGCTGCGCGTGCGGAGACTGAAAATTGTATTCGCTTCGTGGCACGTCTGCTCGCTTCGTTATGTGACGAAATTACCACCACCGCCGTGTTCACACCTGTGGTGTTTGTAGAATGATGGCCCAGAACGAGCCAGTCATGTACCAGGTATGTGTCATGGGCGAGATCGGTTGACCTCACATAGAACTCACAGATCAGTACTGCTGTATCAGTGTCTCAGCAGTACAGCAATCTTAAGGCCTAGGCTCTAAATCCTAACTGACTCGGATACTTTTTCTAACGCTTAAATTATTATATCAAAACTCTTTTTCGGTCAGGTTTTGACGCACTTACGAACGCGAGAAAGCCTGTCTTGCTCATGTCCGTGGCCGTAGTCGTCTAGTTGACCCCCCGACGCCGTGCTGCGATACCCGGAAAAATCAGGGGAGTCCGTTCCGGCCAACAAATTTCATGAAAAACTGGGCATACGTGCCGTAGAACGAACGACCGACCGGCGGACCCGACCGGTGTAAACTGTTGTAGAATAATCTACAGCCTTCACTCCAAGTATCTTTATATTTTACTGCGACGTACCCCAAACCGTTGTTGACCCTAGTCCCTCCCCACCTGGTAGCCTTATACATGCAGGGTTCAGCGCTATACCTTTCCCCCCTCTCCTCCTGACTCACTCTCTCCCTCCCTCCCTCCCTCCCTCCCCCCCTCCCTCCCTCCCTCACGACTCCTCCCCCCCTCGCCCCCACCTCTTCCCCTGCCCCCGCCCACGCTCCCGCCCCTACTACCCCCGCCGCGCTCTATTTCTACGATTTTGGCGCCGGCTTGTTGGCGGGCTCGTCGTTCACTTCGGCCTTGGCTTTCTCTCCTGGAAACTCGCGCGCGGCTGTGGTGTGTGGTGTTTTTTTTCTGCTTGTCGTCGGTATCGGCATCGGGCGCGTCAAACGCGCCTGTGTGCCCTACTTGAAACGGAATCGACCCTCCTCCCCTTGCTCCGGCTCTTTGCGTCTGTCGGATCGACGAACGTACGAACGGACCGACGGGCTGATGGGTGGACCGGCGGACGGTAATATGACGACCCCGGTACACATATGCTGCATTACCGACCGAACGGCGAAATGCAGAACAAGAAAAACTGTCCCATGCCGCGGAGGAACTTAGGTGAGAGGGACAGCGGGGGAGAGGGATGGAAGGGACCAAGCGGGGGGGGAGGGGAGAGGGCGACGGGCATCCCTCGTTACTCGTTCACGCCCGCCGCAGTCCCTACCGCCATCACCGCTTTGTGAAAAAGTGGCGCGCTCTAGTTCCTCGGCTGGGCGGTTTCCGTGGGTGTGGAGGGAGGGGCGGGGAGGGGCGGGTCTATTGACAGTCTCGGACCTACGGGCGCACGAACGCATGGACGGACGAACGCCTCCGCCGCCGCCGCTGTAGCGTGTTGGATCTGCGGTATTGTCGCTTGTTGGTATTTTGTCGTTGTCATCGCTGTCGCTGTCGTTGTCGTGATCGTACTCATTTGTCGGCTCTTGCCCCGTCTTCCTCGCCGCCGCTAGTAAAGGCTGTCCTCCCTCCCTCCCTTCCTTCCCTCCTTCCTTCCTTCCTTCCTTCCTTCCTTCCTTCCTTCCTTCCTTCCTTCCTTCCTTCCTTCCTTCCATCCTTCCTTTCTTTCTTTCTTTCTTTCTTTCTTTCTTTCTTTCTTTCTTTCTTCCTTCCTTCCTTCCTTCCTTCCTTCGTTCCTTCCTTCAATCCTTCCTTTCGCTGTACCCCGTGCTCGTGTCGTGCGTCTGTCCCGTCTTGTCATGTTCTTGTTTTCTCTCGTTTTTTTTCGTTGTTTGTGGTATGGGTTGATTGATTCCTCCTTTCTTCCATTCTTTCGACCGCTGGTTTCGATCTACAAAACCCGATCTGGTGCTTACGTCGTGGGAACAAATGGCGGTGGTGTCCGCTTCGAATGAACAAGGGGGGAGCGGGACTCAGAGAAACGCCTCCGCGTGCAGGCGGAGAACGACGCGCGTAGGGCCAAGGCCGCGGCTGATCAGGCTGCCGCTGCCGCCGCCGCGGCCTCGCGGTCGCTCAAGATAGGGGAGAAGCAGGTGGTTAGCGCCGGCAAAGAGGGAGAGGTGAGCTTGAGGGGTGTTGGATGGGGAGGGGGGGCGGGGGGGGAAGGAGTGGAGGGCCGGGGGGAAGGGGGAGGGGAAGGCGGGGAGCGGTTGGGGGGGTGGAGAGGGCAGGGGAGCGCGTGGGGGTGGGGGGGGGGGGGGGGGGGGGGGGGGGGGGGGGGATGAAAGGGGGGAGTGTAGCGTCTCCATCCATGTTTCATGCTGGAGGAGACTTATGCAAGATAGGGTTCGCGTAGGTTCAGAGGCGTTGCGCAGGGGATACGTTTGTCATGCCTTTTCTTACATGTGTTTGTGTGTGTGCTTGGCGTGAGTGTGTTAGTCCGCGTCTTTCGTTGTCATTGTTTTTTTCAGGTTGTCTGGTGTCTCGGCGTTTCGGGTTCCCTTGGTTTCTTGGGACCGGTCCCGCGAGTGTGGAGGGTTCCTGTGACCCGACGTGGGTCCTTCGAGTGATGCAGTCCCCCAACGAGGAAGATTTTTTACCCGGGTGTTGGGCGCGCGCCAGCTACTGGGGGTTCCCCCCCAAGGTTTATATTGCGCACGTTACTGTGGGTCTCTGTTGACTATTCTGCTGTTACGGGGGACCATAGGAAATAGTACCGAATAGTGACGGTAAAAATAGCGAAATATATAGGTTTTTGTCTGTGTACCGTAGGTCCTATCTAATATGGCCCCCGCAATAGTGCCCAAAGTTACATACAGAACCTCAACACGAGTCTAGTTCAGTTCCAAGTGTTTCGTCCCCACAACGGGAGTGCAGTCCTAAAGGCGTTACTTAACCCCGGTAGGGTTGCACCCACGGTTTCGGCGATGACCTTAATATACTATTTCGGGGGACCATTGTAAATAGGGGACCAAATAGTGTTGGTGAACATGGGTAAATATATAGTTTTTTTTGTCTACCGTAGGTCCTATTTACTATGATCCCTTGTAATGTGTACCTTAGCATTAGTGTCGGGATATTTTTTGCTTAACAAGAGGGATGAAGGGAACATAAAGCAAAAAAAGGGCTTGAAGGGCGGTCTGGAGCAAAAAAAAAACTTATTCGTCGTGGGCTCGGTCAGAGCTGGCCCTTTCGCCTACTATTACAGGTTCATGTTTTTGTTGATCGATGCGGCCTAATCGAGCAACAGCACCTGTGACCTGTCAACGTTGATGCACTTTTCAAGGGGCTACTATTAAATAGTGACTTTTTTTTGCTTGCTTGCTCGTCTGGCACGTGGGAATGATCGTGCCACGGGAGTGTTTATGGTAAGGCACCCAAGAGGCAGTTACATAGTACTCCCATTGCTATCTCTGGAAATGCCTACACCAGAAGTTAAATTAACTCATTGAAGCTGTCATCCAAATGCAAGTCCGCCTCAAAAGCGGTTCATAGTAGGATGCAACTCACCCTTCATGCGACTCGCCAGACACCTCACGGCGCTTCGCGCTCGGTGCAAGCAATGTCTGCCTGGTCGGTGAAAACCCGACATGCTCCGTTCCGGCATTGTAGGGATGCTAGGGTCTATGGTCATACGACTACGGCTTTTCATGAGATCGAGTACATATCTCCTTTCGAGTACACCCCCCCCCCTAAGTGTATTTGAGGAAAATAAAATCAATTGACAGCTGTGAGATCGAGGATTCCGTCGAAAGTCATCTTTGCAAGCGTGGGAAACTTCGATCGCGTGTACTACGGGCTTGAAGGGAACATACATGTATGTATGGTAACCAGATCATGAGAATGCGATAATATCGGAAGTTGAGGCTGCACGCTCCGCAGTCGGGGTGGTGTGTTGGCCTTCTGTGCGCGCGTGGTACATATCGCTGCAGTTCGGTTTGGAGACCAAAGTTGTGTGCTTTGCTTGCTTGCTTGCTTGCTTGCTTGCTTGCTTGCTTGCTTGCTTGCTTGCTTGCTTGCTTGCTTGCTTGCTTGCTTGCTTGCTTGCTTGCTTGCTTGCTTGCTTGCTTGCTTGCTTGCTTGCTTGCTTGCTTGCTTGCTTGCTTGCTTGCTTGCTTGCTTGCTTGCTTGCTTGCTTGCTTGCTTGCTTGCTTGCTTGCTTGCTTGCTTGCTTGCTTGCTTGCTTGCTTGCTTGCTTGCTTGCTTGCTTGCTTGCTTGCTTGCTTGCTTGCTTGCTTGCTTGCTTGCTTGCTTGCTTGCTTGCTTGCTTGCTTGCTTGCTTGCTTGCTTGCTTGCTTGCTTGCTTGCTTGCTTGCTTGCTTGCTTGCTTGCTTGCTTGCTTGCTTGCTTGCTTGCTTGCTTGCTTGCTTGCTTGCTTGCTTGCTTGCTTGCTTGCTTGCTTGCTTGCTTGCTTGCTTGCTTGCTTGCTTGCTTGCTTGCTTGCTTGCTTGCTTGCTTGCTTGCTTGCTTGCTTGCTTGCTTGCTTGCTTGCTTGCTTGCTTGCTTGCTTGCTTGCTTGCTTGCTTGCTTGCTTGCTTGCTTGCTTGCTTGCTTGCTTGCTTGCTTGCTTGCTTGCTTGCTTGCTTGCTTGCTTGCTTGCTTGCTTGCTTGCTTGCTTGCTTGCTTGCTTGCTTGCTTGCTTGCTTGCTTGCTTGCTTGCTTGCTTGCTTGCTTGCTTGCTTGCTTGCTTGCTTGCTTGCTTGCTTGCTTGCTTGCTTGCTTGCTTGCTTGCTTGCTTGCTTGCTTGCTTGCTTGCTTGCTTGCTTGCTTGCTTGCTTGCTTGCTTGCTTGCTTGCTTGCTTGCTTGCTTGCTTGCTTGCTTGCTTGCTTGCTTGCTTGCTTGCTTGCTTGCTTGCTTGCTTGCTTGCTTGCTTGCTTGCTTGCTTGCTTGCTTGCTTGCTTGCTTGCTTGCTTGCTTGCTTGCTTGCTTGCTTGCTTGCTTGCTTGCTTGCTTGCTTGCTTGCTTGCTTGCTTTGCTGTTCGTCTTCTCATGAGCTAGCGCGCTATCGCTGGCTCGCTTGTCTATTTGCTCTCGTAATGATACTGACAGGCCCAGGAGCTCCGCGTGGAGATGCAGCAGCTGAAGGCGAAGAACCACGGGCTGAACACGCAGATGGACGCACTCGCGGCGGACCACGAGAGGCTAGGAGCTCTTTTGGCCACGGCCGACAAGGTGATGCATGTGGTGGCGGTAATGATGGTGGTGGTGGTGATGATGATGGGGTGGTGGTGGTGATGATGATGGTGATGGTGACGTTTAGTGGCTGTTGGTGTTGTCGGCGGGGTTGTTGTTGGTCGCGGTGGTGGTGTTGGATGTGGTTGGTGTTGGTGTTGTTGTCTTCGTTGTTGGTTTTCGGAGCGATCGAAGCACCCCAGTGAGTGTTGCTGGTGCTACTGTAATATTATTATTGTTGCTGTTATTGAATTCCGCATTGTGGTCGTAGTTGTTGGTGATGTTGGTGTTATTACGCGCTTGTTGTTGTTGTTGTGTTGCGGCGATGGGTTTTGTTTGCCGAAACATCCCGGGCAAGGATTCGGTTTCGGTACCTGCCCCTCCCCCCGCCCCCACCTATCAAATATATCGACGCTGTCATCCAATGCAAGAAAGTCCGCCTCGCAAGCGGTTTGTAGTAGGATGCACTTCGCCCTCTGTGCGACTCGCCCCAACACCTCACGGGGCTTCGTGCTTGCTGCAAGCAATGCCTGCGTGGTTGGTGAAAGCCCGACGTGCTCCGTCCCGACATTGTAGTGATGCGAGGGCCTATGGTCGTACGACCGGCCATGGATGACATGACTACACCCCCCACACACACGCCCGCCTTAAGGTTGGTCAGACATGTTAGTTACCCTTTGGATTCCGCCGCGGATGCCGTCAACCGCTCTGTCGCTACGACGCGCCTGCCTACCTGCCGTCCTTCCTTGAAATTCAGGACAAGGCGTCCATGGTCGATGAGGCTGCAGAGCTCAGAGGGATCATCACTACGCTGGAGGGGAAGAATGAAGAAATTACCGCGGTGAAGGAGGTAAAAGAGGAAATGTGCCCCCGCCCCCCCCCCCCCCCCCCCCTCCCCCTCGTTCCTTTCCGCACATCGTACGAACTACGTATAGAGTTTTGTTTTTTGTCCGGAAATTGTATGGGCTGGTTGGGTTTTCATGTTATCACCCAAACGATTCACGCGTCGGGCAGATCATCCACAGGTCATCTACCGATCACTTGATGATCTAGATCCTTCAGGGCAGATGGATTCCTGATCTGTGCAATCTAGCTCATGTTGCCGGGTGGCAGCCGTATAGTCTGCATTATCTGCGATTGGCACCTATTTACTGGGTTGGGCCCGTACTAAGGAAGATCCTTCGCGACATCCCATCACGGCGGGGTTAGACCTATGCCAAGAGGAAAGCGAAGTATCAGTTAAAAGTTTGAATATGAAAGATACCCTCCAGAATTTTTTAGAACACGCTTTTCCTATGGGCACGTGTAGAAAAAAAAAAAGTCCCATACATTTGGAAAAGCCCGAACAAAGCAAATCTGGGGCCGATGTTGGGCCAACATCGGCTTGAGAAGAACTCAGGCCGATCTTTGGTTCGAAGCGGCGAGATTCCGAGTCCTTGACAGACATCGATCGACAAAACCAACGACTGCGTCATGAATTCTGAACAGTGTGCGCTTGTTAGGGGCTCCGACCCACCCTAGGGTCACCGTCTTCACACCATGGCCGGTGTCATGTGTGTGTGTGTGTGTGTGTTCTTCACATTAAACCATTCTTTCTACCCGTCGACATCCAGCACAACCAGTGTCCGTGCCGATTCTTCCATCCTAGAAGAGATACAAGTTCTGTGGTCACAAAGCTACGCCACAGAGATACTACGTTGCCACGTGTGCAGTGTGAACTGCAGTGGGCAATGCAAAGCCATGTCATCATACTAGATACGACAGGCACGACATACGCAATCTATGAAATAGTGAAACGAAAAGAAACAATCAAAGAGAAAACAAAAACAAGGTAGACAAGTCGAAAAAGAAAAAGAAGAAAAATGAAAGCAAAATCTAAGAGAAACAATCTGTCGTGCCCCCCCCCCCGCAGGCGAGGTGGCCTACACTTGAAAAAGAACGAGCTGGAAAAAAGAAGAAATAACAAAAAACACCACTGCTTGTGAACAGAGTAAGACAAAGAACCATGTGGCGGGAGCTGACGAGGCGTATGATGAAAGAACAATTGGCCGCTGGTGTGCACAAAACAGAAGATTAAACTTCTCCATCCGTCTCGAATGGCAAAAAATAGACTTTTTTTCAGGTTTGGGAGGATACCGTAGGACGCCGCCGGCAAGCTCTCGCCCCCTAGACCATGGATCCACCTGATATCTTCGAGGCCGTCATCTATATTCGTTGGCCTTGCCGGGCACCAAGCGGGTTGGTCGTGGGCTGGTTTCTATCAGCGTGTTAACAATTTGCAACCAGAAAAAACAAATTGCGCCGCCTGCAGCCGTTGGGGGAAAAAAAATAAAAAAAAACAAACATTTTTTTTTTTTTCCCACAGCGGCGGTATGAGGGAATTCTCGGCGGTTCGTTGATTGCGGTATGTTGGAAGAAAAACTTTTGGACTTCGCGTTTCCATTGGCATAGGTCTTAGGACCTGGTTTGTCTAGATGGTGAGTGAGGTCTGCCCGCCTTGCGAAAACGGTCCTTAGTTTTCCCGACAGAGTGGAATATATATAATATATCATATATATTATATTATATCTGGTATAGTACGAGGTTCCCCTTCAGGATGTGGTTGAGTTGAAGTCCCGGGAGTGTCGCTAGTCCGAAAGGGGAAACACAGGCGTTCCTATGATATGCGTGCTAGCCTAGGCGAGATTCGCTGGTGTAGTACCCGATACTGCTGCTGCTGTTGTTACCGCTGCCGTTGTACCGCTGCTGTACCGCGCGGGTGCTTTTGAGACCCAGAGGAAGTGCTGGTCGGAATCGTCCGTTGTGTTGCTGGATGGCACCCCCGCAGAAGCGCAGCACACACGCACATACAGAAGCGCTATCCGTAGCTGCGTCGCAAAAGTTGAAAGAAAAAAAAAGGAGTGCTGCTGCAGCGGCCCGTGGTATATGGATACAACAACGTCCAAGAGCAAAAGCTTGCAAGAGTGTGTACCGGTGTAGGTACACAGCTAAAGCAGATAGCAGGATAGCAATACCAAACAGCTGAAATTGCACCTGACTTCTAAGTTCCTGCCGCAGTAGGATACAGACACACTTGCGCACACGCACGCTCACACACACGCAGCGCCACCTCTCGTGGCTGTCACTAAAAACCGTAAGCTGCCCGCCTTAACCTTTTGAGGGCTGCTGTGGTACTCGAGAAACAGCCGCAGTGGTAAAAAACAAAATGGACAATCGGAAATTTGTGGTTTCCATGGACCTGCTTGGCTCTAGCTGAGCGGAAGGCCTCCCCGCCATTTTCTGCCAGATTAAGCGACTTTGAACGCCCACAGCACGCGCTACGGAGCCCGGGCCGGGACCCACACTTGCGCCGTGGTGTACACGCGAGCCGCCTGAGTGCCCCGCAGCCGAAAGCCCGAGAAAAGACATGCGGCCGAAGGAGAAGAGTAAAAGCATTCCGGAAAAAAAAAAAAAACTGTTCGGTACATAAGAACACATACCAGCGTACGTATATAATACAATTTTCCGTAGATGGTGTTGCTCGTTTTGTGTTGATGTGGGCATGGTTGTTGTAGTTGTTACGTACCTGGTACACCTGGTGCCAGGTGTTGATACATACCACTCAACTCACTCTGGAAGGAAATGCAAGGGCCGGTCAGTCTGTACTATTGAGGCCTATTTTTTCCTTTTAGAACCGGAGTCCCGTTTTGGGGACAATCCACTCAAATTTCAAGTAGTTTGTCCCCAAAATGGGACTACGGTACGAAAGGGGTTAAAATAAACGCTTCTGATACTTGCGTCCAGGGTGCTCCCTGGTATTGTATTGCGTTCTTATTCTCCGCCGTCTTGGTATTATGGTACGTCCCCCAGGCGATTGAGTTGGAGTGGGGGGTTGCGAGCGGGATCGGTGAACATACAGTGCTAGCTACTAGCCTGGCAGCTATACGCAGTGGTGGCCTACGCTCGTACAGCCCTGTCTGTCTCGGCAACGACGTACTTCGCAGTGGTTTATACGTTCGTACACTTGTACACGATGACGTCTCTAGGCACTTGCTACCGGGGGCTCTACAATATCACGCTTTCGCGAGGCTCCTACACATGTCATCCTCTCTTCTCCAACAAACCCGATATTATCTCGTAAACGCTGCCAGTAGTAATTGCGTATTAATAGTGGGTCTTCCTGGGACAATAACTATTGATGCAATCTGATTGGTTAAAGGGTACCTGGTACCAGATATATTGTAAGCGGCTCAATCGACCTACTGCTGTAGGAGTATCGTCTCTTCAAGCCACAGCATCCCGAGCCGGCCGAATCAACCTGGAGTCTTTCCAAGCACAGCACCCGAGCCGACCGAGTCAATCTAGAGTCTTACCAAGCACATCATCCTATTATAAGCACTGATCACTGGTGCGTACAACATGGGGTTGGGGTTGGAGGGTCGGCTTTAGGCGCCAATCACGAAACCCCCGTGAAGGTTGAAGGATCAATATGTATCCACGTCTCAACACTATACCTGGTATAAAGCTGCACGTACGATACACTCTCTCTTTTGTTCTGCCTGTCTTGACGTACACCCCCCCCCATCTTCACGCGTGTCCCCCAGGCGAAGGAGTCGGAGTGGGGGGTGCTGGCGGCTTCGGTGGAGGCGGCGAAGGCCGAGGCCGCCAGCTTGGAGGCGCAGAACCTCCGGCTTGGGGACGAGTTAGATCGACTCGCGGCGACTTCGGGGGGATCGAAGAATAAGCCGGCCAAGGACACCGTGTCGGCGGCGGACCTCGCCGCCGCTGTCAAAGCGTGAGTTGGCTTTGGCGGTTGGTTGGGTTGGTTCGGTTTGGTTGGTTCGGTGGTTGATGGATTGATCGATTGATTGATTGATTGATTGACTCGGTGAGGATCGGTTGGTTGGTTGATTCGGTGATGATGGGCTGGTTGGTTGGTGATTCCGCAATGATCTGCGGCTCGATTGATCAGGTGATGTGGTTGGTTGGTTCGTTAGTTGGTTATCTTTTTGTCTTGATTGGCTCGATAGGTTGGTGGGTCGGGTTATTGATATTCCCCGATGTGATTGAAACGGCGGGCATTTCGGGCTAATGTGATACCTGGTACTTCGTATGATTGGTTGACATGGTCGATTGGTTGGTCGACTGATTGATCACCTGAGCGAGTGTTCATTTTTTTTGTGTGTATGGCGCTGCCGGCGTCGGCCCTCCACTCGCGCCCTGCCCCCTCCCTGTCCCGGCATTGTAGGGATGTGAGCGTTTATAATCATACGACTACGGCCATGCATGACATTACAACCCCACCCCCCCCCCT
The DNA here is from genome assembly GCA_031213475.1 of Nereocystis luetkeana. NCBI lineage: Eukaryota > Phaeophyceae > Laminariales > Laminariaceae > Nereocystis > Nereocystis luetkeana. The sequence continues at coordinate 7,780,649 of JARUPZ010000007.1, forward strand.
CCCCTCCCTCCCCCCCGAGCGAAACGGCGAATAAAACGCGGTTGATGATTTGTCACCTCACGTCGGACCGAGGCCTTTATGGCGATTGATGTCGAACGTTTTTTTTCCCCGCTGACGTCCTACGTCACCACGCCTCCCCTTTTGTGCCTGTGCAGCCGAAAAGAGGCGGAGGAGCACTCGACGATGCTGGAGGGGCAGCTGTCTGCACTGCAGACAGAGATCAGGACTGCACGAGAGGCAAGCAAAAGAGTTTTCGTCTTGCTTTTGTTTTGCTGATTTGCTCAAGTACTCACTTTTCATGCTATTTTTTTTGTCTGGTTTGTTATCTCCACGGTTCTGTGCCATTCGGTTTTGCTCGGTTCGGTTCGATTCGGGGTTCGGGTCGGGTCGGGTCCGGTCGGGTTGGTTCGGCTCAAATCGTTTCAGTTGGCACTGCGCCTGTTCACGCCCGCGAGAGTCGCTTGAGTTTTAATTGTTGGCGTCGTGTTACCGACACCCTGACCGTGCACGGCCTCGGCATCGTCGGCCTCTGTTCTTTCTTTGTGCAGCTGATCACAAATGTACTAGATTTGTATGTATCAGATGGAACCTTGTACTTACCTGGTGCGTGTGAAATACTGTTTCAGCATGTGTGTCAACCGAATCGGATGGGGCACATGAAGCCCATGGTTGGCTTGTCTTGGACCGATTTCTTCTGACCGGTGGCGGTCCGATCGGTGGTGTTATCTGGTGTTGGTGTTGGTGCTAGTGTTGTTGGTTATGTTGTTCTTGGTGTTGGTGTTGGTGTTGGTTCTGTTGGTGTTGGGGTGGTGGCGGTGTCCTTGCTGGTCAGACATATTGATGTAGGTGTTGTTTTTGTTACTGCTGGAGTCGTTTCTGTTGTTGGTGACATTGATGTTGTTGGTGGTGTTGTTTTTGTTGCTGCTGCTGTCGTTCCTGTTGGTACTATCGATGTTGACGATGATGCCGATGATGGGGCACGAGTGATTTGATAAGCGGTCGGCTGTTCGTGGTTGAAGCCTGCTCGTATTCTGCCGTTTGGTCAGCTGAAGGGAGGGGGAGGGGGGCGCGGGGTTTGCTCACTTTTCTTCGGTTTTTCCCGCAACAGTGAGTAAGTAGGCCGAGTGGGTTGTTCATTTCTGCTCAGTTTTCTCGCGACGGTGACCGCGGTGGCGGGGTTTCTCATTTTTTCCTCGATCTTGTCGGATATGTTCGCAGAATGGTTGGTGCACCGCTGCTGTCTTGGGATTGCTCGTTTTTGCTCGGTCTCGACCGCAAGTCGTTCTGGTTGTTGTGCCTTGTGCTGTGTTGTGCTTTGTGTTTCGGGCTTCGTGTTCTGCAGGAGCTCGCGGCGTTGCAAGACGAAACGGAGCTTAAGGCGAGCGCGGCACGAGAAGGGTTAGCGGCGGCCGACGCCCAAACGGTGGCTGCCGCCGAAGAATCGAACCGTCTGAGGTGAGCTGAGATGAGATGAGATGAGATGATCGCATCACGTAGTGTTTGCCTGGTATATGGTAAAAGCACCCACGAGGCATTACATAGCATACCCACTGCTGTCTCTGCAAAGGGCCACACCGGATAACAAACCGATGAATTCGACGCTTTCGTTCGTATGCAAGAAAGCGCGCACAAAGTGCGGAAGGAAGCCCGCCTCGCAGGCGGTTCCTCATGGGATGCAGCTCACTCACCCTTATCAACTCGCGGAACACCTCTAGGCGCGTCGCGCTTGGTGCAAGCAATGGCTGCCTAGTCGGTTAAAACCTGACGTGCTCCGTCCCGGCATTGCAGAGATGCGACGGTCTATGGTCATACGACTACGGCCATGCATGATATGAGTACACCTCCCCCCCCCCTCTCCCGACGAGCGCCCAAATGTTGGGAGTGTACCAGGTATCTATTAGGGGTAGGAACGGTTTTCCGCCTCTAAGGGGATGCGTGGCCAATGGTCAAATGATGAAGGTACCCCTCCCCCCTCTCCTGATGTGCTCCTGTAGAGTGGAACTGTCGGAGGTCCGGGAGGAAATGGGGGTGGCGGTGGCGAAGCAGAAGGAGCACGCGGCCGCGGCGGCGGCGAAACAGAAGGGAGACTTGACCGCGGCGGTGGCGGGGCACGAGGCGAAGCTGGCTGCCTTGCGCAATGAGACTGTGGAGGCGAATTGTTTGAGGAAAGAGGCGGAAGAACAGGTGAGCTTTCGTGGTGGTCGGTGGTGGTGGTGATGGTGGCGGCGGTCGTGGTGGTGGTGTGTTGAGGGTGAGGGTGGTGGTGCTGTTGGTCTTGCAGCGGCTCTGGGTGCTTGTGTTGTTTTGCCATCAGTGGTGGTGTTCGTGTTGTTGTTTGTATCAATGTCGTTGTTGGTGTTGTTCATCTTTCTTTTTTTTTCTTTTTTTTTTTCTTTTATCCTTCGGCGGACTGGTAAAAATAAACCTCAAGCTCACCACACTTCCACGTTCCAATTTCGTGCCGTGGGTCAATTTAACCTATATATAGCTCCCGTTGCAACATCAGCACAGGCTGCTATTACTCAGTGTTGGGGTTGGCGCTGCTGCTGCTGTTATTGGCATTGGTTGCCGCTGTCGGTGTCGTGTTGGTGTGCCAGCGCTGCTGTATCCGGGTGTTGGTGCGGGTGTGGGTGCTGTTGCCGTTGCCGGCTTTGGTGCTCCCGCTGTAAAAAAGGTGGCGACGCTGTCGGTGTCGCTGGCTGCTGTTAAGTACTGCCCCCTTTTTGAACCCAGAGACAGAAAACGGCCAAGGAAAGGAAGTGACAAAAATTCAGTGCGCAGCATGTGATCACTCCGGTGTTCCTTTTCGACCGACGAGGTCCCCCATACCGACGTACCCCCTTGGGCGTGAATATAAGGACCGCTTAGTATGAATACTACTTGTCTTGAACAGCCCTCGTATTTTTGGAAACAGAGGTGTCCCCGGTGGCTCGGTAGGTGGTCCGCGTGCCGATCAAGATCAATTTCGTGGGTTCAAGTTTCACCGAGTGCATGCATGCTCGTAGGAACTTTTGCTTCCATAGAAAAGTTGACTGGCGGAAAGCGCGAGCGCGTGAGTTAGCTACATTCGATGAAAATCGACGAGCAGTGGGAATGCCGAACCCTATGCGCGACAAAAAATAAAAGGCACCTACCGGGGGGAAGGGACGACACCTGTGACCACGGCTTGTCCAGAAAATCGCTGAGAGGGTAAAACCTCCTACGAGTTAGGCTGGAAAGTAACAGTGAGTGGCGTACAGTAGTGCTGAGTGAGTTTCAGCAGGTGGAGAGAGGAAGCGCAGAACGAGAATTATTTTCGTCCCCAGCCCGCTAACGCGCACGGCTGCGCGAGTATAGCAGAGGTACATGAACGGATGGCACGCCGCTCCTCGATGCCGTTGAGAGGCCTATAAGGGGGTCCGGGTATTGTCGGTGTTTGCTTCTGTTGGAGCCTTAGGGGGGATGGAGATGAAAACATGGACGAAAAAAAGGCGGTAAGTTGGACCCAATCAGCCGCCTACGAGTGGTGTGACCTCGCGGCAGTACGAAGAGGAGCATGCTGCCTGCGCCCCGTGCCGCATGGTGTGACTTCCTTGCATTGCGAGTTGGACGCCAAATGTATTTGTCACACCCCGTCCATCCGTTCCGGCGTTGTAGGGATGCGAGGGTCTATGATAGTACGACTACGGCCATGCCTTGCTACATGACATGATTGCCCCCCCTCCCCCCCCCCCCCCCTCTTGTGTATGGGTTGGGTTGGCGTCGTTTGGCAACGACACTGTTGAACGTGTCGCTCACTACGTGAGAGCTACTCGTAGACAACCGTGGTACCGTTTTTTGTTTTGTTTGGCGGTCGCCCACAGCTGCTCGTCGAGCTAGATCATTTGTGCGAGGTAAAGAACCTTTACTCCGCACAAGGGAATTGATCGTATCACGTAGTGTTTACGGCAAGGCACCCAAGAGGCAGTTACATCGTCCTCCCATTGCTGTCTCTGCAAGTGGCTATACAGGAAATCAAATTAACTCATTGAAGCTGTCATCCGTGTGCAAGTCCGCCTCGCAAGCGATTCTTAGTAGGATGCAGCTCACCCTTCATGCGACTCGCCCTCCACCTCACGGCGCTTCGATCTTGGTGCAAGCAATGTCTGTCTGGTCGGTGAAAACCCGACGTGCTCCGTCCCGGCATTGTAGGGATGCGATGGTCTATGGTCATACGACTACGGCCATGAATGAGATCGAGTACATCTCTCCTATCGAGTACACCCCGCCCCCTACCCCTCCCCTCTGACCAAGAATCATATGGGGAAAACGTAGTGAGCGCACACATGTTGGAGGTTTCTCTATTAAGAGTAAGGGCGGTGTTCCCTTTCGAAACGGAAGCGTGGTCAGTGATGAAAGTGATGAAATGACTAAGGCAAGCAACCAATGAGCCCCCCCCCCCCCCCCCCCTCCCTGACTAAGCAGCTGCCAGGTTCACTGATCGTCATTTTATGTGTTGACACCTTCCGCCCGAAGTCCCAGAAAGGTCCAACGTTGTCGTTTTTGGTGTTGGTGTTGATGCGAGGGCGTTTTGATATCATTCGGGAGCTGCGCATGCACGGCTTGAGTAAGAAAATAGACGGGTGTCGGGCTGTCTGTGAGAAACCCTAGACGCGAAACGGGATGGCGGAGTCTGCAGGGGTTGCTACTGCCGGCATCGAATCTGATGTTGCGTCTTGTCACATGTGTTATCTGCAGTATTACGGGGGACCGTATTGAATACCAGGACTTACGATACACACAAAAACCTATATATTCAGCTATTTTTACTAACAATATTTGGTCTTATTTACTATGGCCCCCCATAATAGTACGTTTCGACATGCTCCTGTATATATTGTGAATCTCTGTAAGCTCTGTATTTAGCGCCACTACCTGGTGCATATATATAGATATATATATATAAACACAACTATAAATTCGTTTTCTCTGGTCGGTCGCCGTGGGGGCGTTTCGGTGGCCTTTCGCAAGATTGGTCAACCCTTATTCGCGAGAGCTTTGTACTATTCGCGAGTGGAGGGACTTTTCGGGAACAGATTCAACAGGACTGCCGTTGATCTCAGCTGCTTTGGCCCGAAGTATATATATACCTGGTATATAATATATATAATATATATTTGTAGCTTTTGCCTCGAAGAGTGCTGTGTATATTTAAATGTGTAGACTCTATTGGCGACAGTTTTTCCGGGGTTGACAAGAAATGGTACTACTGCCTGTACGGTGGTACACGCAACGTATGCAGGATTTTTGTTTGTGACGGGTTTCTAAGGTTTCGTCTCTTGAAACCGATATTGTTGTGGCGTTTGTTGCGTGTTGCCTATTGTGGCAGAGGACCTTTCCTTGGATCAGCGCTGTAGTACCTGGTGTTTTTAAACTGCTGTGAATGGTGGTGTTTTGGCGGCTTCGTGTTGGTACGAAAACAATTCCTCACAGTTGAGAGGTTCGAAAACGCACATTGAATGCCTTCGCCGTCGGATTGTTTCGGGTGGCATCCGCTGTCGTTCACCCTCCGGTGTCGATTTTGTTTGTTTGTTTTTTTTCCGTGCGATGCTGCCGCGAGTGCAGGCGGTAGCCGCGGAGGACCGCGCGGAGAAACTGGAGGCGGAGCTGTCGGCGTCCGCGGACCAAGCGAAGAAGTTGGAGACGGAGCTGTCGGCCTCTAAACATGTGAGCCGTCTTCAGAGGGCTGTACCTTTGCCGTTATTCACACTGGGCGGGTCACCGATGGATGCCCGCTTAATGATCCAGATCTTGCCGTCACGACAGATATGCTTCCGATCTGTGCTGGTATGGTCCGCGTGATCTAGCTCATGTTGCCGGGTGGAAGCCGAATGATCTGCGTGATCTATACCACGTCGTACGCGCTTTCAGGGTGGGATCTGTACTGTACAGGTCATGGTCTGTTCCGATGTGTTCCATTATTGGCAACCCTGTTTACTGTGTGTACAGTACCAGGTGTTTCATGCATATATAAACTCGGGTGGTACGATTTTTCTTCCGACTCTAAATGCCATGTAAATTCCCCCGAATAAAATGGCTACTCCCATCGCTAAACCTTTTTTCCTACAGTAATACATACCTGGTATATCGGTATCTAGTTATACACTTGGGAAAAGGTACTCCTCCTAAAAAGTATCCAACTCCAATTCCGCCTGTTGGTATTAATATTAATATTTGCAGTTTATACCACTGCTGTAAATTATTACGGGGGGGCATAGTTAACAGGACCAAATATTGTTAGTAAAAATGGTTAAACATATACCTGGTAGGTTTTTATGTGTACCATAGGTCCTGTTGACTATGGTCCCCCGTAATAGTCCTTTTACTACGTATTGCGAACCTGGTTAGCTCTACGAGTACGTGCCGCTCAAGTAACGTTGCACCCGAAACAGGTGATGCAGTTAAAAAAAGGATGCTGCTCTGAAAAGGTCATAAAGGGGTCGCGAAACGGTCAATTCTGATTCTCAAGTAATTTTGTCCCCGAAACAAGGTGGTGCAGTTGTAGAAAGGTACTGCTCCAAAAAGGTATCCAACTCCAATTCCACCTGTTAATGTTTCAAGTTTATTCTGCTGCTACAAGTGACCCCTTTTTCTACATACTGCGAAACTGGTCAACTCTACGTAATTCTCAAATATTTTTGTACCCTAAACAGGTGGTGCAGTTGTAAAAAAGGTACTGCCCCAAAAAGTATCCAACTCCTATTCCACCTGTTTTTACTCACGGTTTGTACTGACGCTTTCACTAAAATACTGCGAAAGCTGGTCAACTTGATTCCGAGTATTTTTGTACCCGAAACAGGTGGTGCAGTTGTAAAAAAGATACTCCTCCAAAAAGTATCCGACTCCAATTCCACCTGGTACTAGGAGTACTCGTACGAAAGTTGCAGGGTAATTTTAGCGTCGAACACACGGAGTACCCGTTTTCATACTATCAACAGAGATCAACGGGAGTCAACTCTATTTTCAAATACAGCAGGTTTGTCCCCGAAACAGATGGTGCAGCTGTAAAAAAAAATGCTGCTCCAAAATGATCGAAGTCCAATCCCACCTGTTATAGCGTACCAGGTACTGCTGTAGTTGTACCCAAACGTTTACTACTGAATAAATGGGCGTTCTCTACCGTTGTCCCATGTAGGGGTTGTCCTGGAAACAAGTTGTGAAAAAAGGTACTGATCCAAAAAGGTATCCAACTCCCATTCCACCTGTTCCTACTCTGTAGTTACGCAGTTGTAACGGTACACGAACCCTTTTATGGGTGCAAAAATGGTCTACTCTATTTCCAAGTAGATTTGTCCCCGAAACAGGTGGTACGGTTGTGAAAAAGGCACTTCTTTAAAAAGGTATCCACGTCCGATTCCACCTGGTGTCGTTGTAGTTTGTACTCGAAAGTTGCGGAGCAATTTTAGCGTTAAGCACACGAAGTAACCGTTTTTATATTCTTAGTAGTGGTCAACTCTAACTCCAAATACAGCAGTTTTGTCCCCGAAACAGGTGGTGCAGTTGTAAAAAAAGGTGCTTCTACAAAAAGGTATCCAACTCCAATTCCACCTGTTACTCTGTAGCTATGCAGTTGCAAACGTTACACGAACTTTTTACGGTTACAAAACTGGTCAACCCGAATCCAAGTATATTGGTCCCCGGAAAAAGGTGGCGCAGTTGTGAAAAAAAAGACTGCCCCAGAAAGGTATCCAACTCCAATTCCACCTGGTCCTACTGTAGTTATGCAGTTGGTTGTAAAAAGGTACTGCTCCAAAAAAGTATCCAACTCCCGTTCCACCTTTTACTTCTTGTTGTTTGTTCTTCTTTACACTCCGGCGGGTTGGTAAAAATAAAGCTGTTCCTGGTACCAACACAGCGTAGTTAAGTTTGTATAATACTCGAAATTTGCAGTGCAGCTGTGAAAAGGATGAAGGGGCCGGGGGGGGGATTGACTGCCAACTTTTTTTGTCGGTGTTTTGTCTGCTATCCCGCGTTTTAGTACAAAAGTTTTTTTTCTTCAGGTCGGTCCGGCGTCTTGAATTTTTTGTGGGTGGCGGCTGACAAAAACAAATCGCGAAGAAATTGTCAGTCACAGAATTTTCGGTGTCGATGTTTTGTTCGTTGTTTGCTCGGAAGGCGTCGACCGTGTGTATGATCGTGGATGATGTTCGGTTTTCAGTTTTGAAACATTGCTGGCACAATAGTAGTAGTAGTAGTAGTAGTAGTAGTAGTAGTAATTGTGGTTGTAGTAGTAGCAGTAGTAGTAATAGTCGCAGTCCTAGCAGTAACAGTGGTAGTAGTGGTACTGCAGTTAACCTGCAGTTTGTTTCGCGCGGACTGGTGACGAGTTATGCCTGAGGCACCCAGTTCTGTCTCATCACGCCTGGTCTCGCTTTGTCCCCGTCTGATTTTTTGGATGGTTTTGTGCCCGCGTGCGCTCGTGTGTGTACGTGTTGTGTGTACGTATTTTATGCGTTCGTGTGCGTGCGTGCGTACGTTCGTTCGTGTATGTTTTTGCTTGTTTCTCTTCAATACTCCCGACAGGCCATGAAGCAAACAGGTTCGGTTTTGTCCATGACGTCTGGTTCCAACGGTGGGGGTGACGAGGTAAGGCTACTGCTGTTCCCGCCCACACCTATTTTACGAGGTACTACTGCTGTTAATACTGATATTTTCTACTGATACTACTCCTACTACTCCTGCGAGGGGGAACATATAGTACCATAGTATTAATAGTAAGCATACTACTGCTGTGGAATTTGTTGGGTAGATATAGGGGAATGCCACTCTCCCTAAATGGAAAGCTTTTTTGGAACATTACTACTGAATAAACTCGATCCTTACATCTAGGGACGGAGTGATCTGTGTGTTTTCGGGTCCATCGCAGGTTCTGATTACGATGGAGGTACTACTATTAACACCTCGTAAAACATGAGAGTATTGTCGGCCAAAAGGTATCACACACAAGGTACAAGGTTTCCCTTCGGGATGTGGGTGGCATGAAATCCGGGGGGTGTCGCAAGTTAAAAAGGGAGACGCAGGTAAAACCTTTGCACCTCTGTTTTGAGTAAAAATGGTCTCAAGAGTATATCACATATGCTTGAACCTAAAATACGGCGGCGGCAACTCCAGTAGCAGAGGGAGGAGTGGCAGTCATGTAAATACTTCGTGTAGCACCAAAATATCCTATTGATACTGATACTGCTGTTTGTATGATTGCCACATTTACATTTTGATAGTATTACGGTGGACCATAGTTAACAGGACCTATGGTATACATAAAAACCTATGTATTTAACCATTTTTACTAACAATATTTGGTCCTATTAACTATGCCCCCCCGTAATAGTAACAAGTAGTACCTGGTACGTATTATGTTAATAGTAGTAGTACACTACTAACCTATTAATATTAATAGTATTAATAGTATTAATAGAAGTGGTAGAGCAGCAGGAACGTGTGTACCGTCTAGCCGCACGGATCGTCGTCATTTCTTGATACACTTTGAAAAGGAGGTCTCGAAAGCTTTCTTTACCGAAGAAGCCGCCCCCTTTGTCCCCAAAAGGGCAGTGTTATTGTTCCACCCTGTTGAGACATTCAAGACTCGACCGAGAGGGCGAAGTTGACCAGAACAGCCTTGACCTCACGATGCAACGCAGCCTGCAGGGCTAGGGATGGGTGGTTCACTTTACTAACCCCAACCCGAGGAGGTGCACATCTATTAAATAGCGCGCAGCACGATAGTACCGATACTACAGCAGCCGTACAGCACCTCGCACGGTTGGTAGGCCCTTGGTGAAGTCGCCTTTTAGGGGTCCGAACAGGGTAGCAGAGTGATGGGAGGAGTAGGAGCGGAAGTGGAAGTGGGAGTAGTAGTAGTAGTAGTAGTAGTAGTAGTAGTAGTAGTAGTAGTAGTAGTAGTAGTAGTAGTAGTAGTAGTAGTAGTAGTAGTAGTAGCAGTAGTCTTGCAGTAGATCTAAATGGTAATATCCGAAAACTTCACGAGAGATTGTTTTTAAGGACGATGTAAGACCATTTTTTTTGTAGAAGAACGGCTTCTGTACACTGTTATCAACAGCGATCTATCCCGTGTTAGAAAGTACCCAGGTGGGAGAGAGAGCCACTGTGCTGCCCAGCGAGACGAGTGCGCGTTGGAGCGGAGTAGCACACCGCACAAGCACAAGGTACTATTAACCCCTTTAGAACCGCAGACTCATTTTGGGGACAACCACTCAATTTCTAAGTAATTTGTACCCAAATCGGGACTGCGGTCCTAAAAGGGTTATTACCACCGTATATAAGCTGTCCGGCTAGGGCTGTTGTTGTTTTTTTGTATCCTAAACGGATCAATTTGCATGTGATGATGTCGGAAAACGATCATATCCATGGTCACATACCAAAACGTCCATTTCATCATTATCCTGAAACGAACATACCCTATCCTAAAACTATCATATGTCGTTCTACAAGGTTCTCTTGCCTCACAGCCAAGGTGCTTGTTTTATGGTTACTTGGAAAAAGTGTTCGAAAAGGCTGGAGCTTTTGGCAGTTCCACCACGCAATACATGCGCATGGTTTCCGAGCTCTTCTTACAAAGCTAGTATTAGCGGTTCTTTGTTGTCCTTGCTGTTTTTGCCTCAGTTTTGTGGCCGTTAGCGTGAGAGCAGGGTCCTTTTTGGGCCCTGCCGGCGGCTAATTATTTTTTCAGGTTCAGTTTGAAGGGCTCAGGTTGGCGCGGGATCAGGGTGTCAAGTGGGACCAGGGGGGGGGTATGGTTCTCAAACAATTTCTTGGAAAATGTTGAGACTACTGCTCGTTTTTTTTTTAATCCTAGGCCAATAAGGAAGAAGCCCTCTCAGACCCTGCGACCACTTTGCAAGAAATACTGATGTGTCCGTAATTTATTTCGTGACGTCTATTTACTTCTGCGTTCACCTGTGTGCGGGACTTGGGACCAGGCGAAGGCCCGAAAGCCGAAAGAAACTCGTAGTTGTGTGTAGTAAGAAATGCGACGGAGAAAGTGAGGAATTCTATACAGAACTTCGCGATATGGGATCACAGACGTGTACGTCTGGGATTATACTTGTACATACAACTTTGGGGCCCATCTTAACGAACAACCTTTTTCATGATACTAAAATAGGGGGGGGGGGGGGGAAATGATTTGATTCGAATAGAATTTCGTGAAAAAATTGCCTTTGGGTCCTATCGAGGAATAGTGTATATATTTTTTAGATCGAATATCGCACAAGGGTCAACAAACACCCGAGGGCAAACAACGAGGCGAGCGACGGCCCGCGTCCTCCCCGGGGCGCCGCGGTCAGCGGCCGATTGTTTCTGCCGGCACCGCCGAAGAGGTTATCGCTCTTGGGACGTCTTGGCAGCCCCGAAGCCGCACGCAGGCAGCAGCGACGGGGGTACTGCGATCGAACTTCTGCGCGAAGTCGTGACCTGGTCGGTGCTCGTGTGGTTTGCGAGGCGAACGGGGATGAAAAACTGGGTTTACGACGGACGGCCTTCTAAAATTTTTGAGGCGCCGCGGATGGTCTACTCTGTGCTAGGGGCCGTCGGACCTTGCGCTGCGGCTGCTCCGGAGGCCCTGTCTCTCGGGAATGGTGGATCTCATCTGTCGAGCAGTCGACGACACGGCTCAAGTTTGCGTGGCTTGCTTCGGTTTCTGGAGCATGCCACGTGGAGTTGGGCAAAGTCCCCGATCCGAATAACACGAAGAGCAAAAAGAAGTCCCAAAAAACTTCTGGTCGAATTCGTTTTTTTCGTTTTAATTCGAATCAAACATCAAACTGCCTGATGGGTGATTCACGTTTCGACCAATCAGAAGCAAATCAAATAAAACGAAAAAAAGTTTGGCGGAGTATTTTTTTTAAAAGTTATCGTTAAGATGGGCCCTTACGATATATATTGGTATTTTACGGTATGGATAGTACGTCGGGAGTATAGTAGTGGCGTGCTTGTCGGTAAAGAAAGGAACGGCATGTTTGTTTGTCTCAAAAAGCCTGATCGTACTATTAATAGAACTGCAGTCCCGTTTTGGGGACAATCTACTCATACTCTTAGTAGTTTGTCCCCCAAACAGGACTGCAGTCCTAAAGGGCACAAAGCTTTCCACGCCTCCGACAGATAGATAATCTAGATCATGATCTATCTATCTATCTATCTATCATCTATCTATAGATCATCTAGTTCCTCGCTTACCGCTGTGAGAGGTTTTTGCGGGGATCTGCCTTGTAGGGCAGATCCGACCCGGGAAACGCGTGCTACCGCTGTAGAACCGTGCAGATTACAGCGGGTCCCACCCGGCAACAGGAGGGCTGCAGCAGGTCATGCGAAAGGAATAGATAATGTATCTGCCTTCGAGGGTCTACAGTAGATCGTGAAGTGGAGATCGATAATCTATCTGATCTGTCCTATAGGTGTATCTGTGGATCTGGACCGCGATGTGGGAATCGAGAGGATCTATCTGATCTGTTGCGCGGTGTGGAATTTTTTCTCAAGTGAAGAGAACCGTTGTAAATACGTGGGTGCCATCCTGCCGTAGCGGTGCATGTGGCTTTTATAGCGCTGCTGTTGTTGTTTTTGTCTCATCGTCCTTGGGCGGGTAGCGAGTCTTGCCTTTGCGAGGTTCGGCGTGGGTTCTCACGTAGGATATGATGAGTGGTATCTGGTATGTCTGGTAGAGCACACGAAAAGTAGAACGATGCGATACAGCAAACAGCGCCATAGCGCGTGGTCATCTTGATGCCACGGGCCACTAAAGTATTACGGGGGGCCATAGTAAACAGGACCAAATATTGTTGGTAAAAATGGGTAAATATATTGGTTTTGTGTGTACCGTAGGTCCTATTTATTATGGTCCCCCGTGATAATAGATGCTGGTGACGAGTCAACGTGGGGAAACGGCATCATTATCGAGAATCAACAACATATATATGCGCACGCACGCACGCGCGCGCGGCGTTGGGTGACACAGATTGCCGCGCTTGTTTGCGTGGTGTCTTGGCCTGTGGTCTTCTCGTGTGTTTTCTCCCTGTTGTCTGTTCTGACCTGCTCTGGTGCCAAACGTGCTCTGATGCGCTCTGAGGTAGTGCTGGTCTTCTATTGTGCTCTTACTTGCGTGCTGCGTCTGATGATGCGCTGTGTTGATGTTATCATTATGCTCTGCTGTTCTCTTATCTGCTCTACCTATAAGTTTTCTCTCGCATCATGTTGATTGTTTCGTGCGTTTTCCGCTGTACTCCCGGACGCCTTTCATGTTGCTTGAATGTACTCTGAGGTTCTCGTGTGCTGCTTGTTGATCCGCGGTTCTCTCATGTTGCTCAAATGTGATGTGCTCTGCGGTTCCCTAAAGTCACTTAAATGTGCTGTGAACTTCTCTGTTAACTCCTTTAGGACCGCTGTCCCGTTTTGGGGACAAACTACTTGAAATGTGACTGGTTTGTCCCCAAAACGGGACTGCGGTTCTAAAAGGGTTAATAGTGTTGCTTAAATATGCTCTGCGCTCCCCCAATGTGGCTCGAATGTGCGCTGCGGTTCTCTGTTGTTGGTTAAATGTGTTGTGCGGCTCTCTACTACGGAGGACCATAGTAAATACCCTAGGACCAAATGTTGTTAGTAAAAATTAGGAAATATGTAGGTTGTTGTTTGTACCGTAGGTCCTATATACTATTTGCCCCCCGTAATAACGTGCTCTGCCTTTCTTTCGGGCTTCGGTGATACGGTTTCAGGAGGGAACAACAGACCAGCTACTGGAGATGATGACTCTCGTCAAGGACGCGGACACCGCGAAGCGAGTGGTGAGATCGGTAGCCACCTACCCACGCACCCCACCCAACCAACCACCCAGTCACCTACCCAGCCACCCACCCATAGGGGGGAGGGGGGGGGGGGGGGGGTGTACTCGATAGGAGATATGTACTCGATCTCATGCATGGCCGTAGTCGTATGACCGTAGACCCTCGCATCCCTACAATGCCGGGACGGAGCACGTCGGGTTTTCACCGGGGGTAGAACGCAGAGGTTGGGCGCGACCGTCAGAATCTGGGTGTAAACCGCACCTGGTGTTCCACACGTAAAAAAGAGCTCTCGATGTTACGAATACGCCCTATAGTATAGACTTCGTGTGTTTGACTTGTTTTTCTGTGTTCTATTTAATACTAAGCTCCCCGATACCAGGTAGGCGGTTTTTTCCGGACTTATCGAGATCCCAAAGTATCGTCGAGGAGTCGTGTGCGTGTTTGTTTGTTGCTGTTTTGTTGCTGTTGGCGTGCCGAAAGGCTGGAAGGCTGGTGCTCAATCCGCATGGTCCGCACCCGTCCGCCAATTCTTTCGGTTGCTCAGTTGTTGTTTGTGGCTCAATGTTTCGGTGTGTCCGGCCCCTTGTTGTTGTTCTTCTTCTTCTCCTGTTTCGTGTCCTTGTCGATTATTTTTTTTGTTTGTTTGTGCGTTGGCCCCCCACCTGCCCCCGCCCGGTCCCCTCTGCACGTGAACGCCTCATGTAGCGGGTGCGTATGTTGGAAACCTGGAGAGTCCCTTGCTTTTTACCTCTTGTGTTTCCGTTTTATGCTTGCGCCCACCAGCCAGCCAGCCCGCCCGGTCCCCTCTGCCCGCGAACGCCTAGGGGGTGCGTATGTGGGAAACTCGTGCGAGATTTCACAGTCTCCCATCTCGGAATACTTGTATTTTGTGTCTCGCGCCGTCCCACATACGGCAGCTGCTGTTCTGACGCGTACGATCGTGGCTCGGCTATATCATGGGCGGCTTTTGGTCGCCGCGTCTTGACGTCAAAGCTCCGGCGTGCGCCTCGGGCGTCGGTAGCGGTGGCGGGGGTGGGGGTGGTGGTGATGGCGGCGGCGTGTTAGTGTATTTTTTGCTCTCGGCGATGGAGCGGCGGTGGCGGCGGTGGTCGCTCCTGTTGCCGCCGCTGTATTTTTCTTGCCTGGTCCTCTTGTGTCTCTTTTTGGCTTGCGTCGTTTTGTTCTGTCTCGCTTTTTGTTTTTCCTACGTAGTGTTTTTCTTTGCCTCGTGCGTGTCTTCACCGTTTGGTCTGCTCACGTTTTTTCCCCTGGTCTACCTCTCCCTCTCGGCCCAGGCGCAAGACGAGCTTGCGGAGAAGGACGCTAAGATTGCGGAGGTGCGTGTTTGGGGTGGGGTGTTTGGGATGGGGACGGGGGGGGGGGGGGGGGGGGGAGGAGGTCTGTATTGTTTTGTTAGTGCCGACGAGAAGAAGAGAGATGGGAGAATGGATTCGTGATATGTTTTTTTTTCGTTCTGTTGTCTTTTTTGTCTTGTGTTTTTATCTGCGTTTTCTTTTGTGCGTGGTCTGTGTGCCTGTGCGGCGGCTATTTATGTGAGATACCGGTGGCGGTGTATGGCCATAGCCGCAGCCATACTGCAGTATCGGCCCTCTCGTGATAAACCTGAACTCAGGTGTTTAGGCTAGCATCCTCACAGTATTCTGGCGTATCATAGCCGACAAGGCGGTAGATTTTTCGCTATTTCATATGGAGACGGCGAGCACCTAGGCTATGCATAACTTTTTTCTAGTTTTCTGCAGCTTTTTAGCCAGATGTCTGGAAAGTTAAGGTATTTTTTTTTTACGAGAGGGCCCATACTGTAGCCATAGCGAAAGCCATAGGCTTTTAGACGTAGCAATTTCAATAGCGACGCCTGATAATCAGGAGGATAGCCATAGCGATATTGATAAATAAAGCGATAGCCACAGCGGCAGCGGCAGCGGCAGCGGCAGCGGCAGCGGCAGCGATACCGCGCCCCGACCCCCTCCCCTCCCCCACCTCCCGCACATATACTTAACCCTGCCTGCTTTCCTGCTCTTTCCGGCTACCCTCGCCCCCGCCCCTCAGATGCAAGAAAAGCACGCGGAGCAGCTGGCGGCGAGAGACGAGTCGCACCAGGCTAACGGCGAGAGGTCGCTCGGCCTGGAGTCTAAGTCGAACGGGCAAGAGTCCGTGTCCAACGGGGAGGACTGGGCGGCTAAGGCAGCCGTCCAAAGAGAAGAGGTGGGTCCGGTTGTCGTCCTCGTCGTGGTTTCTGTTCAGGCGCGGGGACAGCTACAAATTGTCTTCACTCGTGGTCGGAAACATAAGGAACGTTTTTAACATTAATGTGAAGACAAAGTATTCCTTGTGGTTTCGACCAAGCGTGGTGTGCGATTACGGTGGGGGAAGATGTTACGGGGGGGGCCCTAGAGTAATCAGGACCCACCATCTACACAAAATACTATAAATAATCGGGTATTTCTACTGAGCGTATTTGGTCCTGATCACTACTGCTGTGTTCCCTCCAACAGTAGTAGTAATCAATACCAAGTATGCTGGGTAAACGTACGGAGATATTGTGATATTTTGAGGTCCATTTGTCAGTCCTGAATGTCACGGTGGCCCCTGGTATATATAGGCCTAAAAACAAGGGGAAAAGAGGGGTTTGCAATGAATTTCTCAGGAAAGGAACTGTGGCATCGCATGAAAGCCCATCATCAACCCCGCGTTTGCAGCAGACAGCATTTTCGATTCACGCGGTGGTTCTCGAGATGCATAGCACCAAAGCGGGTGGTTTCGGCTTATTTTTGGCTTGTTTACTATGGGCCTCCGAGATAGTACAGCCCCTTGTATGCTGGAACAAGGACCAAGAGAAGGAGGAGTTTCCGTATTGATGCTATGAAAAGTCAGGCTGAGATTACCGAAAAACAGAAAAAGAAAAAAATCTAGAGTCGTTATTGTGAAGTTTTGTGTAGAATTCATCGTTTCCGAGGGGGGAGGGGGGGAGGGGCGGGGTGGGGCGGGGAGGGGCGGGGCGGGGGGGGGGGAGGGGGGGGGGGAGGGGGGGCGGGGGGGGGCGGGGAGGGGGGCAGGGGCGGGGGGGGGGGGGTACTCATTTGTTGCTTGCCTTAGTCATTTGACCATTGACCACGCATCCCTTTCGAGACGGAGCACCGTTCCTACTCCTAACAGAGACACCTCCAACAATTGGGCGCTCATTACGTTGTTTCCATATATTTCATAGACACGTTTTGCTATTCTTATCCCCTTCCTGTTTGGCCGCCTGTGTCCACCATCTATCGCCTAGGATAGCGATCGTTTTCTCGCTGCTATCTATGTAGTGTATCAAATTCCTCTATGCCACATTCTTCTATTTCCCTCATCTCCTCTTCTAACACATCCCGTTCCTCCTTGTACATTTCACATTCTCCTACTATGTAAGTTCTACTCTCTATTGCTTTGCCACACGGGCACTTCTGTGCATCTATTTCCTCCTCCTCCCGGCTACTGGTATACCTTTTGAAGAAGGGAGGGGGGGGGGGGAGGGTGCTCGAAAACACATGTCACAATATGTATGAATGCGTGTCATGTAAATTAACCGGACTCATAATTAAAGATGCTTTATGAATTGCCACTCGCGTTCTGGGGGATAAACTACTTGGATTCAATGTGGGATAGTTTCTACAGTACTGTAAATAATCCTAGTCTATTTAGTCTTTCGCCGGCTAGGCAGAACTGGCGGTCACAAGTCGTTACTGCCACTTACGATGAAGCTTCGTTGGTAGCTGCAGGAGATTAACAAGCAAGCCTTGGCGTGTGGACCCCCGAGACGCATCAACAGCGGTGCTTGCTTGTTCTTTATCTCGTCCACCCCCCGCTCGATCTCTCCATTGACTGCCGTGCTTTTGCCTCCCTCCCTCCTCCCCTCCTCCCTTCCCTCCCTCCCTCCCTCCCTCCCTCCCTCCCTCCCTCCCTCCCTCCCTCCCTCCCTCCCTCCCTCCCTCCCTCCCTCCCTCCCTCCCTCCCTCCCTCCCTCCCTCCCTCCCTCCCTCACTCCCTCCCTCCCCTGTCGCCCCGTCCCTACTTTCCTCCTCCCCTCCCTCCCTCTCGCCCTCCCTCCCTCCCTCCCCTCCCTCCCTCCCTCCCCTATCGCTCCCTCCGTCCCTCCCCCCCCTCCCTCCCTCCTTCCCTCCGTAACAGTTGGACGACTTGCACGCAATGCTGAACAACGTTTCGGCCGAGCGAGACGCGGCACTGAACGACCTCCGACGGGCGGGAGACGGGGGTGGAGGCGGTTCTGTAGACGCGGGCGGGGATGGGGCGGAGGAGGAAGTGCTGAGGCTCCGGCGAGAGTGCGATCAGCTGCGGGACCAGGTCGGTGTCTCGCTTTTTTGTTCAGTGTGATTCTGGTCTGGTTTTGGTCAAGTTTGGTTTGTTTTTTGGTTCGGTTTTTGATTTGTTTTTTCGGTTTGATTTTCGGTATAGTTTTCGTGTTTGTGTGTGTGCTGCTATTTCTTCTGTTTTGTCTGCGTGTCGTTTCCGTGTTTTGGGGGTTGGGGGTTGCGTTCTTACTTGTTTTCGGAAGTTTTCTTTTTGTCGGTTTGTACTGTTTTGTACTATTGATACCAGGTGTGTGTTTGTACGTACCGGGTATTGATTTATTTCGCTTTTGTTTTTTTTTTAGTCTTCGCTTTCGGGGTTATTGTTTTCTCGTTTTCTAGTATTTTTGTTATTAATTGCCTATCTGCTCGTGTGCGTTGACTTGTTTTCGGCTCCGTAATCGCCCCGCCTTCCACCCCTGCGTTGTCCTTCACTTTCCATCGCTTTGAGTGGGAGGGTTTGTCGTCGGATGGTTTTCTGCAGGCTCGGCCGGCTTTCTGAATGTTTCACTGTTTGTTTTTTCCTGCCACGCTCCCGTTTCGGGCGGTCGGTCCGTTGATTGGTTGAGTCTCATGGATCGATTCGGCTGATTGGTTGATTTTGATGTAATGTATTAATGTTTCGTTTTTATTGGTTGAGTGAATGTTTTTTTATTGGTTCAATTTCTTGATTTTTTATTGCTTGGTTGTTTGAGTGGCTGATTTTGGTTGCTTCGATTGTTTTTTTTTTCCTGTGTCGTTGTTTCTTTTTTTCCTGTGTTGTTGATTGATTTTGTTGGGCAATTGCTTGATTTTGATTGGTTGATTTGTTGGTTGGCTGAAGTTGATTCGTTGTTTGGTTGACTCAGGTGAGCGAGATGGAAGACGGGGAGGTGCCGCCTGCCGGTTCCAAGAGGATCAAGTCTCTGGAGGACCAAGTGGAGCGCCTGTCGGAGGAACACACTAATCAGACGGAGACTTGGAGAACCTTGTCGTCACAGGTGAGGCCATCTATCAATAGCAAACCTGTCATGAGACAGCACTTTTACCCCGTGACAGACACAGCAACTTTGCCTTGACTGACTGACACCCAGACTACTACCTGGTAGGTGTTTTACAGTGGTGCGGAACACTGGGCCCTACACCCTTGGCAGCGCACGTTTCTCCTTGGTTGACATGTCCCCTTGCATCGCCGACATCTATGAAGGAAGGGACACAAGGAGAAATGAAGCTTTTAACAAAAAAAAAGAGGTTTCCGTTTTCGTTTTCTGTTGTTTTTTTCTTCTTGGCCTTTGTTGATCTTTCCGGAAATGTTTGTCGGTGATCAACGTTGAAATATCATGGGGCCTGCACACTGTCCGATGACAAACACAATGGTATCGATATAACCTGGGAGTGTAAATGGAAGAACTGGAGGAAGAAAAATAACGAGAAACGAAAAATTATGGCAAAATTAAAATGAAACCAAGCAAAACGTACCAGCTTTTTACACAAAGAACAAGAAAAAAGACAAAAACGAACGACTGGAAGTTAAAGCGCCGAGAGTATCAAGTGAGCCCCGCTCACAACTTCGCCCCACCCCGTACACGTTGCGCCTCCGCATCTCTCCTGAAAACCAAACCCGACGAAAAAAATGCCTAATTTTCAGATGGAGGCGGACAAGGAAGAGCTGAGCCAGGAGCTGATCTCGGCCAAGCTTCAGGTGGCCCAGCTGTTCATGGAAGTGGACGGGCTCAAGTTGCGACACAGAAAAGAGACCATTGCGGCCACCGCCGCCCACGCCCTCCAGTTGGACACCGCCACGGCGCAGTCTTCCCCTACCTCGTCGAAGTCTTCGTCGAAATCTAGGCCGCCGTCCCCGGCGTCGCCCCACACCATGGAGTTGTGAAGGTTTTAGGATGTTTTTATAGGGGTTTGGAGCGGTTAATGGAGAGGATGGGGGAGGGAGGGAGTGGGGGGGGTTGGGGGGGGGGGGGGGGGGGGGGGGGGGGGGGGGGGGGGGGAGGGGTTGCGTGCACGCATGCATACGAGGTGGGTGACCTTGCCGGATCTGTCTCTATACTTGTGTAAGGTGGTATTTACACTGGGGGCGGCTGTCGTCGCCGGTTCCTGTTTGTTGTACGAAGAACGGTCCTTTTTTTTTGCTGCGGTTAGTCGCGGAAATCAAGCGGGTGTGATCGGGGGGGTGGAGAAGGAGGCGTTGCTGTGCTGCCGGACTGGGGCTGAGGGTGGGGGGTGATGGTGGAAGCAGGGTGGTTGGGCCGGGGGATGCGCGTATTGCGTTTGGCGGCGGTGTACGGAGCTGGCCGCCAGCGCCGGCGTGCGTTTTTCTCAGCTGATCTAGAGGGGGAGGCGTGTGGGAGGATGGACGAAGGGAAAGGGGGGGGGGGGGGGAGGTGCACAATTTTCCTGGGGGCGTTTCGGTAGCGGCGACGGTGGCAGCGAGGATGATAATGATTATGGGGGGTGTTGATGGGGGGGGGGGTAGAGGTAGGGAGGAGGAAGATTTTGATGCGCGGTCCTCTTCATGCCCGCCTTGCCTTGCCCTTTGTTCTGTCGTGGGAGTCAACGACAGGTAGAGTTCGGCTCTGCCTCCTTGAAAGAGGGAGAGGCTGGCACGAGAGAGAGAGGGAGAGAGAGAGAGGCGAGAGAGCAAAATACGTAAACCGGAGACAAGCGAGTCTGGATGCGGTCGGGGGTGGGTGGGTGGGTGGTTGCATGCGTGCGTGGGTGCCTCTTACAGAAGTGAACTCATCCAGTGGCGTGAGGGGACGACGGTGACTTGACCGGGGGGGTGGGAGGAGCCGCAGGCAGTGAGCTGGTGTGTTCGGCAGTATGATAATGCTGTTTGCTCTTTCCGACTCTTTTGGCAGAAGGCCTCACAAGAGAAGGAGAAAAAAAAAGTGCTGTTCGCATGATACGTAGTGATGTTTTTTTTTTTGTCTCGCGAGATGTTTGGCAGCCATCTAGGAGAGGAGACTGGATGCCTCTCCTCCCGTTTCCCCCCATTCCTCCTACCCTCTCTTTCCTTTCATTTTCCAGTCCTGT
The DNA here is from genome assembly GCA_031213475.1 of Nereocystis luetkeana. Lineage (NCBI taxonomy): Eukaryota > Phaeophyceae > Laminariales > Laminariaceae > Nereocystis > Nereocystis luetkeana. Next base: position 7,801,845 of record JARUPZ010000007.1, read on the forward strand.
CGCTTCCTTTTCGTTTGCTCGATCGCCACATTCATGTGTGTTTTTTTGTCTTTGTTTATTTGGTCGCGGAACTGTGTGAGTTGAGTTGAGTGTTCTGCGCTTCCTTTGGTCACCGTGGTCGTGGTGGTGGCGGGGTCGGCCTGTATGTTCCCCGTGGAGGCGTTATCGTGCGCTTTTTTTTCGTGGGGGGGCGGGGGGCGGTTGGGGTGGGGAGGGGAAGGAAGGGAGCGGGGGGGGGGGGGGGGGGGGCTCAGGGTGAGGAGAAGGGAAAGAAACCGATTGAGAGTGAAGCGGCCCAACCCGTATAGTTTGAAAATGTCGGAGAGTCGGGAGTGGGAAGAGGGGGGAGTCGGGCGAAGGGAAGGAGGGGGGATGGGGGGGCAGGGGGGGGGATCGGGGGGGGGACGCTGCTACAGTACGTCTCCGTGTTGTTTTTTGCCAACCATAATGTTCACGGCGCGGGGGCGCAGCGAGGCGTGAATTGGAAATTTAAAGTCCGGGTGTTCGCTGAAAAGCTGGAACCTGTTGAATTGGTCGCTGTTCGCAATTCGGTTCAACGAGATCGAAATCGCTGCTGCTGCTTCTGCGGCGGATACTTGCTGCTGCTGCTGCTGCTGCTGCTGCTGCTGCTGCTGCTGCTGCTGCCGCCGCATCCGAAAGTGTTCCCTCTCGTATTTTTGTTTGCTTGAGCAGCAGGCACCGCCTGGTTGCTTGGGGGAAGGAGGGGGGGGGGGGGGGGGGTTGGCCCCGCTTTTTTTTGTTTTTTTTTTGTCTTCGGGGGTGTGCGTAAAATAGTGTCTTTTGTCGTCAAGATCGTCGGCCTAGCCACTAAACGTTTTTCAGTGGCAAAGGACATAGCACTACTGCTATATACGTGTAGCATACCCCCGTAAACGTGGGCTGACGAGCACTGCTGTTTGGCCCGACAAATTGTGCTTCCGATCGAGCGCGTTGCTTTTTTTTTCATCTCTCGGGCGTTGGAGATCCTAAATGAGCCAAATAATGCACCGGGTGAATTAAGGACAGACGGGAGAGGGGGAGCCGGGGGGGGGGTGTACTCATTATCATGCATGGCCGTAGTCGTATGACAGACGGTAAGAGGGGAGGGGACCTGCTGCTCTACCTAGGTTGGGGTGGATCCCACAGTAAGAAATAACACGATCAATCGTTGACCTTGTAAGAGGCTGCACACCTGCTTGTGGGGGGAAAAGCTACTTGGAATTGAATTAGACGTGGAAAAGTATGTTGTTGCGGCGGGAAATAGGTTTTGTAACACGGCTGGCCGTGTAATACGTATTATAGTGTGCCTGTGTCTCTGTGTGTGAGTTTGTTTGTGCTTTCTTCTTAGTTTCTTTCGTTTATGGGTGTGCCAAGGGCAAGAAAAGTAAACAGCAACCAAGTCAAATCGCATATATTTATGTACCAGGTAGGTGTATTTTTTTTATTGGTTCCGATCTGATCGGTCGGCCGATGGGCATTGCATTGAGCTTCATCATTCACATCCATCCCCCCCTTTGATGGGTTTTGTGCGCGAACTAGGGTGGTGCCTTCTTTCCTGAGCTTCTCGTGAGGAGCTCAATATCTCACACGAAGCCTCATTTTGAATTTTGTTTTTCGCCCAACTCGACCAACATTTCTACGCACTAATCCTACGAACAATGCGTTAGTACAAGTATCATACCCACTGGTCGCTGCTCACGCCAAGAGCTCAGCCGGTCAGAACGCGTTGGACCGAACAAGTGATACTCCTCAAAATCTTGCTGCCAGATCGTAACGGGCGAGGAACGAAGAAGACATAATGCGTACCTGGTACTGTGTGTAATTCCCCCCACCCAGCTTACTCGGGGTTTCTGACAATATTACTTTCAAGTATACACACGTACCGGTACGTAAGCAACAACAAGGGGTTGTTGGTATGTCTGTTTGTCTCGCTCACAACTAGCTCGTCGCTGTGCCAAACAAAACAAAAAAAAACGTGACTCTCTGCGTCTTGCGATCATCCCGGACGGTTGACACCCCGGACGGCTGCGACGACTACCGATAGTAGCCACCACGCAGACGCTCGGCGTGGGCCGAACCCGCACCTTGTTCTGCTGGGGTGCCTCGTGTGGTAGTTGGGTCTACTAACGATCGAGTCGTGTTTGCTGTGATCCGCAGTCAGTGCCGTGGTCACAGCGAGGTGTAGTGCGGAGCATATATCTTGTACTACCACAGGCAGGTCTCGACCCGGTGCCTTTTACCGTATGTATCCCCTGCACATAACAAGTAGTGAGCGTCGAGACGACGGTACGCAGACGAAGGGTATATCGTTCGCGGCTTCATGGCACACGCATGGGGGAAAGGAGCGCCTGCCGAGGAGGGTGATGTTTTGGGGATACGGTTGGGGTTAAGGGCTCCTCCTCTTCCTAGGGATAAGAGTGGAACTGGAGGAAGGACCTTAGGGAGGACCTCGAGGCGTTTTCAGCATCCAAGTTTTCGGAAGGGTGGCGCGGGGCCACACAACAAGTCGGCACATACACGGTTCCGACGGGGAGAGGAAGGGGCGGAGGCCTTCATGCGGAAATGACACAACAAGGCCAAGGAGGAGGCAACGGCGGCAGGAGCGACACAGGACGCTTGCGACCGCGACTGTTACCGTCGACGCCAATAAATAAACACAGGCGAGCGGGAGAAGGGGGAGGAAGGGGGGTGTACTCGATATAATGCATGGCCGTAGTCGGACGACCATAAGGGGGGGTAGCGGGGAGGGGGGGGGGGGGGGGGGGCGTACTCATTTGTTGCTTGCCCTAGTCATTTGACCATTGACCACGCATCCCTTTCGAGACGGAGCGCACCGTTCCTACTCCTAGTAGAGACACCTCCAACAATTGGGCGCTCATTACGTTGTTTCCATATACTACACAGAAAGTTTTTGCTAATCTTATCCCCTTCCTGTTTGGCCGCCAGTGTCCACCATCTATCTCCTAGGATAGCGATCGTTTTCTCGCTGCTATCCAGTGTGTCAAACTCCTCCATGTCACATTCTTCTATTTCCCTCATCTCCTCTTCTAACACATCCCGTTCCTCCTTGTACATTTCACATTCTCCTACTATGTGAGTTCTACTCTCTATTGCTTTGCCACACGGGCACATCTGTGCATCTATTTCCTCCTCCTCCCGGCTACTGGTATACCCCTTTCTTCTTTCTGGCAAGTCCAGGTCGCCTAGCGGGGAGGGGGGGGGTTACTCGACATCATGCATGGCCGTAGTCGCATGACCATAGACCCTCGCATCCCTACAATGCCGGGACGGGGCACGTGGGGTTGAGGGCGGGAGGGGGGGGGGGAAGGGGGGGCAGGCGATCTGAACTAACTGGCTCCTCTTTTCCCTGTTCCTTTTTCTTCCGTCTGTAGCTGTTCTCCTTTTGTTCCTTTTTTTTTTCGTTTGTTTGTCTTTTTCCTAGTACGAACCCCCTTTTCGTTCTCTTTCCGTTCTTCCCTGTATTGCCAAAATATTTTGTTTTTTGTTTTTTTTGCTCGCTTCCTTGTTTTCCTTGAGAGCGGATTTTGTTTTTTCAGCTCCGTGCTACACCCTCCCGCGCTGCTTGCGAGCCGGCAAGTCTGCGCATGTAGTATCTCGTTCGTTTTGGCGATTTGTTGTTATTATATGGACCTAGGGACCGACTATTACTACAGTACTGCTACTGCTGCTGCTGCTGCTGCTGCTACGAACCATAGCTATTAATAATAGTGTGCCTCTGGCTCTTCTGCTCTGGTCACTCACACGAGGTAGGTGCTCGATGGTGGTCCTTGGAAATTATAGATTATTGCATGATGGCCTGCTTGCCTCGCCGGATGCCTTCAGGACAACAAGCAGAAAGGGGCGGGGTATTCATCAGCCATCAGCCAGGCAGGCGATAACGCCTGCCAGCCAGGTTTGGCGAGGGGGGCGCTTGCTACAGATCAGAACGCCGCAACACGGGAGGGGACACCATTTTTTTCCCCCGTTTCATGTTTTCCCCCTGACAAAACGTATTCCAATGCTTACCCTGGTACCTGGTATATTATAGCAGAGTTGCTGGAGCCAGTCCTGCGACCACGGACTGCATTGGCGATGGGTTAATTAATGTGAGAACCACAGCTACAAGCAGTGCCTGTGATGCCTCTCCCCTCTAGAACCCTGACTACTGACATACGATGAATCGCGGCCGCGCTGCGCGCGCTGCAGTGCGAGAGCATGTTGTCTGCTCGCAACCTGATCGGTCTATATACTATTAATATTAAAATAGAAGGGATCGTAACGCTTCAAGAATTCATTATGATTGGTTTTCACAGGTTGTACTGAGAATAGAGGTAGGCGATTGGTCTAATAAATACGAACTTGACAGTCCCACTTTGGGGGCATCGCTCGTACCGCTCTGGACTCTGGACGCAAATATAAGGAATTCTTGATATGCATATTGATCCACCAAAATTCCTTATATTTCCGACCATACTTGGCACTACCAAGGGAGTAGGTCCCACTCGCTTCTCTATACCAGGTAGGCAGTAGACCCGCCGGCACGATGGTACTTTCGGTGCTGGGCGACACCTTCGCGGACATCGTTTGCCTGCCGCTGGAGAGCCTACCCACGTGGGGCACGGTAAGCCTGTCAATCGCACGTGCAGAATGCTTGCATTGTATTCATGCACTGGTTTAGGCAATGTTCTGCGACAGAAAAATCATACTGGCCAACTGACTGCTGCTGCTGCTGCTGCTGCTGCTTCTGCTGCTGCTGCTGGGTGCTTATATCCGCCGGCACCTGCAAGCACCTTGTCGTCCATCAGTATGGTGCAGCAGTACACGGAGATTCTTGTAGTATTGCGCCCATTGATTTGGCTGTGGTCAGGTAGACGGTGAATATCAAAAGTATACCTGGTACATGATTGGGCGCACATTTTTGTTGTTTTGAAAGTCTCACCCAATGTGTTCAGGTTGCTGGCATGGTGTATGTGCGTTGTGCTTGTCCTACCCAGCAGGACGATGGCATGACGTTGCGTATTCTAATCGGCTTGGGAGTACTGCATTGTGATGCACTATCACGGTCTGTGTCGTAACTTTTAATCGGCTTGCGAGTACAGCAGTACTGCATTGCGATGCACTACTATCGCTGTCTGTGTCGTAGCTTGTGGCCACAGAGCTTGTACCTCTCTACAGCAGTAGGGTGAAGAATAAGCACCAGCACGCACACCGAGTGACACCATTGTTGCTGTGTGCTGGATGTTGACGAGTAGAAGAACACATAATTTGTGTACCAGGTACCAGGTATCACTTAAGATAACACACCCCCTCGGATGAATTTCGAAGCTGAGTGCCTCGACAACGGGGAGCTCGTACTGAATACGACGACCGATGCGTCTCGAATGCTCTGTATGCAACCTTCTCGACGAAAAATATTTCCGAAGCCGCCATGTTCGTTTTGTGCGCCCACCATGTTTTGGAGGAAACCGGATCTGAAAATCGTCCCAACGTGTGGGTGTCTTATATACAGCAGATATCTCGCGTGTCATACGGTACACCTATCGATACTGCCGATCTGCTGCTGCTGCTGCTGCTGCTCTCTACGTGTTGCTACATATCATACCAGTACAACTTGCGGCTGCTGTTGTTGCAGTCCTGATCACGCCGCGAGATAGGTTCTCAACGGTATATATGTGTTCAGTCAAAAACAGAATTTCTATACTACCAGTTTACCAGTATTAAATACTCCGGAGTAATAATTACCCCTGGTACCTGTTACACTGCTGTAGTTCTGAACCCATCGCCTGTCGCTGGTGATTTCAACCCTTTAGGGTCGATCACAGTGCAGTCCCGTTTTGTGGACACATTGTTCAAATTCTAAGTACAGAGTAGTTTGTCCCCAAAACGAGATTATATTGTGGTCCTAATAAAAGGGTTCATTTGTTGCATCGCCGGGCATTTCTCTGAGAAGGTGCGTATACGAGTACCGTGTTACGTGTCATGGAGTGGTTAAAGCTGTCAATAGATCCCGCATACAACAGCAGTAGGTACAAGCAGTATAGGCTAGCCGGTTGTGCATCGCCGGGCATTTCTCTGAGAAGGTGCGTATACGAGTACCGTGTTACGTGTCATGGAGTGGTTGAAGCTGTCAATAGATCCCGCATACAACAGCAGTAGGTACAAGCAGTATAGGCTAGCCGGTTGCCCCGGTCGGCTACACATAGAACTAGTGGTACCCTCGAATATTACTATTTCGGGGGACCTTGCGGTAGTACGTAAATAGGACCAAATATAGTTGGTAAAAATAAGTAAATTAATAGGTTTTCGTGTGTACCGTAGGCCCCTATTTACTATGGTCCCCCGTGAAATGAATACAAAAACGGAATCAACTGCTGAGAGCTCCTCCTGTTGATGGTGGGCGTGGGTGTTGAGGCGCAATTCGATGCGAGGTCGACGAGGGAAGAAAGGGCCGAAGTCTCCCTCGCGATAAAAATGCCTCCCAAGGCAAAAAACCGTAGTGGGGAGGAGGGAGAAGAGCCTGATTTGTGACCCCGGATTTAAGTTGCGACTATCAACACTGTTTTGTAGGAAGGAGAGAGAAAAGAAGAGGGCCGAGACAATGAGCGGGATGGGGAAAAAGGTTGAAAAAAAGTACAGTCGTACAATATTCAGCACCCAGTTTTCGGCATCCAGTGGTTCACTGTTAATACCAGGTACCGGTATACCGGTACTGGATTCCGTACACCCCAGTATACTGGTTCAGCGAAACCCATTCGCCTCGTCTAAACGGAGGCGCCGCAGGGAACATGTGTTTCAGTTTTTTTTTCGCCTATATCCCGCCACAATCCCATCCAGCTGCACAACCTACGTACTGGTGTACCGAGTGCCAGGAGCAGCGCTAAGCGCTCGCTTGACACTTCAATGCTTGGCAACGTAGTGCTCGGCTCTGCAATGCTTGCCAATGCAATGATCGGCACTGCCATGCTTGGCGCTGCATTGCTTGGTGCTGCATTGCTTGGTGCTGCAACGCGTTGGCACTGCAATGATTGGCACTGCATGCACGCTGCTATGCTTGGAGCTAAAGCGCTCGCTGCGCATGGTCTAGTTTAACGGTTACCAGAGGTAAGAGTGCCGCTTCTTACGATAGAGTTCAGAACGCGTACGGTAACACCTGGGGTCGTCCTGGTGGTTATTCGTACTCGCGTGCATTACCCGGCACGTCTCCGGCAATTATTTTCCCTAGGCTTCCATAACCCCCTCTCCCCCCCGCCCCCTCCCGGCCGCCGCCGCTGCCACCGCCACCGTCGTATTCACCTCACAAGGGTTGACAAGCAACGTTCGCACAACGGTATTAATACTGCCAATCATACCTTGAACATGCTATTAACCCATCCCCCTCCCCCCTCCCCTGGAGTGTTTGTTGTTTTGTTTTGTGGAATGATTGCTGCCAATCCCCTCGCGCAACAGTCCGATCAACACGGTCGGCCGGGCGACTAACCAACCAACCAACCAACCGATCAACCGTCGCGCCTCTCGTTTTCTCGATCGGTCGGTCGGTCGGTCGGTCGCCGACGCATGTGCATGCCTGACTCCGCTTCGAAAAAAAGAGGTTGAGGCACACGCGACGTTGAACCCTAATCCCAGCCCTAAACCCAACACCGACCGTCTGGGATATGTTTCTGAGATTAAATTTGTAACGGGGCGTCACTGTAGCTTGGGCTGGGCTATCAACCATTCCGGTCTCAAAGCTGGGCCAGGCAGTTGAACGTAAGCATTTTTATTTTGCTCGCTCGGTTGTGAATGAGCCCCCTCGTCCCCCTCTCTCACAGGACTCCTTGGTATCTGAGCCGATCCGCGTGATGCTGGGAGGCTCCGCCGCGAACTTCGCCGTGCACACAGCCAACCTCAACCGCGCCGGCCGATTCCCTCTCGGGACACGGGAAGAGGTAGGGGGGGAAGCGACAGCGGCTGCGGCGGAGGCGGAGGCGGAGGCGGAGGCGTTCTCCGGGGAGGGGGAGGCGGAAGCGCCAACTTCAACGGTGGTAGAAGTGGCGGCGGTCGCAACGGCGGGGGCGGGTGGGGGAAGGGGAGAGGCGGAAGGAGCAGCGGTGGGTGGTGGTGCTGGTGGTGGTGGCAGTGGTGGTGGGGGGGGGCAGAGGACGATGCTGCCCTCGCCTGTGCAAGGCTGCGTGCTGCACACCAGCGTGGGGAGCGACGACTTGGGGGTGTTCGTGCGCAAGAAGCTGGGCGAGTTCGGCGTCGATTGGTCTCAGGCGAAGGAGCGTGAGCATCAGGTATGGACAATAGGAGGAGAGGGTGATTGGTTGATCGGCCGGGTGGGCTGAGGGTGAGGGAGGTAGTTTCTCTTTTGAACGGGGGGGCGGGAGTCGGCATCAGCGGCCAGCGGCGCGGCGTCGGTGGTTGGTTGGTTGCTCCTTCCAAGATGCTACCCATTGGCCTACACAGTCGCATGTTGTTGGAAAATGGTGTGTTTTTCATTGGTGCTACTCCACCGGCTCATTTAGTCATATGACTCTGTAGGGTCCGTGAGTGGCGCCGTATCGCGGTCGAGGGGCGGTGCGCGGCGCTTGGCTAGGGTGGGTGTGCGCAAGGGCGATAGGTTAGTACAAGAGCATTATGTTCTACTGCTGCTGTAGGCTACTGCTTGTACGTACGAGACCAATCTTGTTTTTGGTAGTGCCACTACTGGCTGCTGTTCACTGTGAACAGGCTGTTGTTGACGTTGTCGTTGTCATCGTCGGAGTGACAGATTGTGCCTTCAGCTAACTCGCCTGAGTCCCAAGCAATAAAACGAATCAAGACGCGAACGGTGTGTCTAGCGTGTCCGAGTTGTAAGGGTCGATCCGATGTTGTTGCTATTGCTGGGTGCTATAGAATGGGCGCTACTCGTTACGTCCGCGGTATGTATGTACGTAGTACACTTTTTGGCCTAAATCTGTCTTGCCTTTTTTGTTGTTGGCCAAAATATGTCTGCCCATTCATTTTCTTCGCCCTTCTTTTCTCTTTCCCTCCTATTACGGGGGACCATAGTTAATAGGACCAAATATTGTTAGAAAAAATGGTTTTAAGATATAGGTTTATGTATACCATAGGTCCTATTAACTATGGCCCCCCGGAATAGTCGTAACTCAGATCCGGAGTCACATATCAATAGTAGACTCACCCCCCCTCCCCCCTCCCCAGTACGGTTCTTCGTGCCTTCATTTCTATTGCGAGAAGACTTCAGCCCTTTTTTCCCTCACCGACTCGCGTCCCATTAAATACCTGGTAGCTTCTAAACTGAAGAACTGCCTTTTAGTACTGCGGTCTCGTTTTGGGGACAAACCACTCAAATTGTGAAGCAGTTATTACGGGGAACCATAGTTAATACCAGGTAGGACCTATGGTATACATAAAAACCTGTATATTTGACCATTTTTACCAACAATGTTTGGTCCTATTAACTATGGCCCCCCGTAATAGTCCCCAACACGGCAGTCCTGACAGGGTTGTTGAAAGCGTGCATACTTTCTTCTTCTTTTTTCAAGGCCGCCCTTTGTTGCGGTCGGCATATATAAAGCTTTCCTTATAGCCAGCTTGCGTCATCACGAGGGAAACGCCCCATTCCCCGAAGGGGAGCCTTGTATATGTATATATATATATATATATATATATATTATATCACACAATAACGGCGGAGCACATTGCAATGCAGGGCGCCTGCGTGGTTCTGTCCGGGCGAGCCGATCGCAGCTTCGTGACGCACCGAGGTTCGACCGCGGAGTTCTGCAGGGAAGACATCGACGTCCGTCGCCTCCTAGACTCCAGCCACGTCCACGTAGGTACGGAGGCACACGTGGGGTCCAGTGTGGAATACGTCTTGATAAAACGGGAAATGCCGAACGGCACGTACGCAGCAGCTATCCGAGGGCCACAGGAATACTGTGAATCGTGAAAACACCAAAAAATAGTGCACCATTCTGTCCCGAAAAATACATACCGTTTTGATTAACTATTAGTGTATAAACGATACTTATATGTAGGGACAGAGTGGTATAACGGTGTACCAAGTATAGTTTACGCGTATATACGTACAAGTAGCTCGATTTTTTTCTCATTTTTTCTTCAGTTTTGAGCTCTGACACGTAATACTGTATCTTGAACATGGAAGAGAAGCAAAGCGGCTTGAACAATGTTTCAAAGTTTTCCGGGGGGGGGGGGGGGGGGGCGGGGGGGGGGGGGGGGGGGGGGGGGGGGGGGTCGTCTCTTTTCTCTGTCGCGGTAAATGACTATTAAATAATAGAAAGAGCCTTTTGGTCGTTCGTTTCCTCGGGCTGTTCGTTTCCGCCGGATGTTGCACCGCGGGTGAAAATCGCGGGTTCTGGTTTTACCGGCTGGTAATGCGATGCGATGCGATGCGATGCGCGCGCGTTGTGCAATTTATTAAGGAGCTTGGCGTTGCGGGGATGTTTTGCTCTACATGTTCTATATCCCTTCGTAGTTTGGTTTCTGTTTCGGCTATGTAAAGAAAATTCTGCTATCTACTTACAGTACCCGTGCTGTTTGTTTTGTCACGGAGTACGTGTGCGCGGGAACACCGTGAGGGGGGGGGATGGGGCGTACTCATTTGTTGCTTGCCTTAGTCATTTGGCCATTGACCACGCTTCTCTTTCGAGACGAAGCACCGTTTCTACCCCTAATATTAACAGAGACACCTCCAACCTTTGGGCTCTCAGTACGTTGTTTCCATGTATTACATAGAAACTCCTAGGGGGCGGGTAAAGCGTACGTTACCAGCCGCCGCAACCGCCTTCCAAGAAATTACGAGAACTATCAAGGGTATGTGTAGTAGGGTATATACTATGTCTGGGAGTAATCGGGTACCTACCCGAGCAAGAGCAAAACAACCAGGCTTAGTACACGGGTACCTCAGAAAAAATACTCTGCTATCATAACCTTGAAAACTATCTCGCTTTCAAGTCTTGTTTGTGCTTGCCCTAGCTGCTTGCCTCAAACTCTCTATCATCGTCTCTCTACCCCCCCCGCCCTCCGCCGTATTTTTTCAAGCCAAGTGTATTCACCAAAACACATTTGTCGAAAACGCGACCGGTTGAGCTCAAAACGAGAAAAACAAACAAAACCATTCAGTACCTGGCATACCGGATGTTCTAGCGGACTACTATATAGTGCTTGCTGTTTGCAGATAGGATGGGCCTGGTATACCATACATGTATGTATGTTTCCGGAGGTGTTCTTCCATTCCCAAATCTGTTGGTGCTGTGACCACGAACTAATGATAGGGACTCCAATATGGCGATGAGTGATTATGACAATAACAACATGTAACCGCATTTATTTGTGTGTTATAATATGCATGCGCACCAGCGGGGTTCTACAATTGCCCGGCGCTAGTGAAGGACCTGCCGGGTCTGTTGGCGGAGGCGCGTGCGAGGGGTGCGACTTGCTCGCTCGGACCTCAATGGGATGCTTCCGAGGACTGGGGGGGGCTCGACGAGCTGTACCCTTTTCTCGACGTATTCATACCGAACGAGGTAAAACGTGCTAACAAGGTGCAAACAAGCTGACAGGTGTATGTAAGGCGCAAATGAGGTGCACACAAGGTAAAACCATGGTGAAGATGTGGTGGAAACGAACACCACTCTGTCCGTACAAAAATATCAAGAAGATTTCGAGTACATCTTGAAATATCACAGGGGTCCTTGTTTTCAGGGACGGAGAGGTGTGGTGCAAATATGGTGCGAATAGAAGGTGCAGTTGCAATCACGGTGCAAATAAGGTACGACTAAGGTCTTTTTAACACGATGCAAGTAAGGTGCAGACAACGTTGCGACTAATGCGCGAACAAGGTTGCAAATACGGTTGGGATTGAGGTATAAATAAGGCGCGAAACTGGGTGCAGACAGGGTGCCAACAAGGTTCGAACGAGGCGCGAACGAGGTGCAAACAAGGACCCTAGCAAACGCGGCTGCAAACGAGGTGCAGATATGGGGCTGAGCTGACGACCGATTCTGACCCGCTTTTTTTGCTCGAGTGACGCGCGCATGTCCTCCGTGCGGGCGGGGGCGCCGCCGCTAGCCAGCGTTGTTTCGGAGGTACACAAGACAGAACTGAAAGAAAGGATAGAAAGAAGGGAAAGGCTGAAACTAGCGCCAAGAATTATGGCGAAACAGGAGGAACGCGTCGAGAAATACGGGGGGTTTAAGACAAGAAATATATAAACGAAAACGTATTTTCAAGGCCAAATGGACTACACGCGCAAACGCTGTAACTGCGATTTCGTGTTGGGGGTCTGGACCTGCCAGAAAGAGGCAGAGGAGGAGGAAAATGCACGTGTGCCCTTTTGGCGAAGAAATATAGACTAGAATCACATAGTGAGGGAAAGTGAAATGTACAACGAAGAACGGGATGTGTTAGAGGAGGATATTTTCGAAAATAGACGAATGTGACATGGAGCAGTCTGGTACACTACTGAGAGATAGTAGCGAGAAAGCGATCGCGCTGTCCTAGGAGATACATGGTGGCCACAGACGGCGAAACAGAAAGGGGACAAGATGTGCGAAACGTTTTTATGTAAATATATGGCAAAAACGTAATGAGCGCCCCAATGTTGGAGGTGTCCATCTTTGGAGTAAGAACTGTGCTCCGTCTCGAAAAGGATAGCGTGGTCAATGGTCAAATGACCAGCGCAAGCAATAAATGAGTGCGCCCCTTTTTTCTTTTTTCTTTTGGCGGTCGGTCATAGCTGGCGATCGAGTTCTGGATTATTTGTGCGGGTGGAGAACCTTTCCTCCGCGCAAGGGGAAAGATGGAATCACGTAGTGTTTATGGCAAGGCACCCACGAGCCGGTTACATACCCCATTGCTGTCTCTGGAAGTGGCCACACCGGAAATGTAATTAACTCATTGAAGCTGTTATCTATGTGCAAGTCTGCCCCACAAACGGTTCTTAGTAGGATGCAGCTCACCCTTCATGCGACTCGCCGAACACCTCACGGCGCTCGCGCTTGGTGCAAGCAATGTCTGCCCGGTCGGTGGCAACCGGACGTGTGCTCCGCCCCGGCATTGTAGGGATGCGAGGGTCTATGGTCATACGACTACGGGCATGCATGAGGTCGAGTACACCCCCCCCCCCCCCCCCCCCCCCCGCCCCGCTCCCGCCTCCGTACCCCCCCCTCCCCTGCCTATCTCAATCTGCTACAGATTGAGGCACTGACTATCGCGGGCTGTGCCGATGTTTACGAAGCTGCCTCCTTTTTTCTAGAAAAAGGCGTCGGACTTGTCGTGGTAACCAGAGGAAACGGTGGGGCTACCGCCGTCTGTCGGGCTAGAGGAGGGGGAGGAGGGGCGGAAGGGGCGGTAGGAGGAGATGCGCGTGTGAAGTGGGAGCAGAAGTGCGTCGACGTGGAGGTGAGGGTCGGGGGCGGGGGGTCGGGGGAGAGGGATCGAACCGAAAAACCGACGGACCGACAGACAGACTAATCGATCAAACCGATCGACCGACGAACGGGCAAGTCGACGAACCAACGAACAAATCGACGAACGAACGAACCGACAAACACCGACGGAACGACGAGCCGACAAAATGACGAACGGAAGGAGAACCGACGAACCTACGATCAAACAAACCCCACAAACCGACGAAACGACGGGACGGAAAAACGAATCAACGGACCGAGAAACGAACGGACAGACAAACCGACGAACCCACAATCCCACAAACCCACACACCGACGAAGAGACAAACTCACATTGTGGCAAGCGGCAAACCGACAAACCGACGCCCGATAAACCAACGAACTCACGCACTCAAGAACTCACAAACTGGCAAACCAATAACGAACCGACCAACCAACAAACCTACCAAAACCGACAAAACTGACGAACTGACGGGGACGCACTGGTTGATGGCAGGTTGTGGATACCACGGGCGCGGGCGACGCTTTCAGCGCCGGTTTCCTGCACGTCTGGAAGGCGACGGGGGACGTCCAAGCGGCGCTGAGGTGGGGGTGCGCCCTGGGAACGACGGTGGTGACCAGGGTCGGGGCCAGCTTTACGCTCTCGGTCGAAGAAGACATCCGACCAAACCTACCCCGCATCGGACAGATCGTGGCCTAGATCAACTCAGATCACGATCTAGATAGTCTGCTGCAGATCTTCAAGCCGCCGTTGTGAGATGTTGTGCAGGGCCTGTATAGTACGGGCCTGACCCAGGAAAAACATGCGCTACTGCTCTAGATCACGCAGATTCTGCGGCTTCCACCCCTCTGCAACACGAGCTACTGTAGATCGTACAGATCAGGAGTGTACTCGTTTCTTTCCCTGGAAGACCTAGATTACCAAGTGGGGATATGATCTATCTGACCTGGCCGATGTTGTAAAACGTTCCGTTACAATATATGGATACTATATATATATATATAGATTTCGCTGTAAACTCGCGCAGCAGGATATTTGTAGATGCCGTCAACTTGTCTGCGTTGGTTTCCGGCCGACCGTTCGGTCGGTCCGTCGGTCCGTCGGTCGGTCGGTCGGGTCAGTCCTCTCGAAAGGGGTCCTTGTTTTTTGGCGCCGTGTCATTTGGAAGAATGTCACAAAAATACTTGATCTACTGTAGTTGACCCTAAGTCAACGGTTGTTATGCGTCTTTTATAATGGTGATGGTGTTTTTTACTATTAATGGTACACCAGGATCTTAGTGTGGCGGGTGTACCCGAAAAAGACAAATCGCAAGCTCACTCCTGTTTCAGATGCCTAGCGAGGGGGGGGGGGGGGGGGGTATACGTACCAAACCCAAGCGAAACAATAACAACATATACCAGGTATACGAAGTATATTAGGTTTCGTTCGTTAATAAGTCCTACCTCACACCCGCTGGTTTTCTGTTTTGTTGTCGTGCACCCCGGGTGTGGTCGTACTTTTGTTGCGGGTGAGTGACGGTGACTCACTGCGGCATATCTGGTATGCTGTATACATGCCCGGCTGACAGTTTCCCTCTTTCTTCATATGAAAACCGTACTGCTGTAGTGAAATAAGTATGATATGTACTGGTTAGTACCATGGTATGTCGATAGACTGACTGACTGACTGACTGACTGAATCGTCAGGGTCAAGCCCACCCATGCTCGTGGTAGAACTAACAGGTCGTTTGGTTCTTTCATTTCCTCGTAGTGATCTTTTTTTCTTGAATTTGCTTCCAGCATTTGCCGTTTTGGCGCTTGGCATGTTTGTGACATTTTGGCATTTAGGCGTTTGAGCAGTTTGGTATTGGGGATTTCGAATTTTGTAATTGGCATACATCATATCACATTTCCCTTTTCCTGTTGAGCACTTTTGCATGTTGACATTTAATATTTTGACGCTTGGCATTTGACTTTTCGGTGTTTGACATTATCGCTTGGCTAATTGGTGTCTGACATTTTGGCAAGTTTCTTTCGGCTTTTGGCGTAGACCGTTCGTCATTGGTCATTTCCCTACCATACCACGGCAGTGCTTTTTTTCCGGGAGGATGAGAAGGAGGCGGCAGGTGGGGGGGGGAGGCAGAGTCGCGAGGTGTGACGGAAAAGGTGTTAAGTTAAGCCCACGAATGCGCCACCATAATACTATATACCTGGTATCGGAGGACGGTAAGAAGAGGTGTACCCGCAACGTGTTTTACTGTGGGTGTGTAGGCTGTACAAGTCATCGGAGGCTCTCTACGGTCTCTCGGACTTCCGCAGGGGTGCAGTCTTCCACCGTACGTATGCACCTACAGTATAGTACCACTCCATTTGGAATGTAAGGGCCGTTTGGCTATCAATGTTGATACCCAAACGATCCTTACATTCACGGACAGAGTAGCACGTTGTAGTGAGCCCACCACTCGTTCAGTAGACCCCGCTCGTGCAGTAGACTCTCGCGGAGGGGGTCTTCGCTCAGATCGGCTTGCACGAGATTTCTGTGCACAGCTCGTGAATTGGCTCCTCACGAGCCCCCAACGAATACAGGAGAGTGAGGGATCGAAGACAGCTTGAGCTCGGTCGGCCGGTCAGTCGGTCGGTGGAACATCAACATCGCTCTTGGCCTTGACCTTTTTGGCCGAGCGAGTGACAAAGCCCGCGGTCCGTGGAAATGCGCATCCGCCACTTTGGAGGGTGCGATCAACTACAGACGCAGTGTGTGTCTGACAACCAAATACTGCTATTAATACGTAGAAGACCGGTCTTTTTGAGCACGCCAAGGCGTCGTTTTCCTGACCCCATTTTTCACTCTAAACTCGCTCCAGTGAGAACGTACTTTCCCGCGGTGTCAATTTTTTTTCGCGGGATCTCCGCACAGGGCGTGTGATGAACGGTTGCTGAGTTACGTCAGACAGCCCGCAGGAGGTTAGCAGTGTCAGTCGGGGTCAGCCGATTGGTTGCTCCGTGAGCTTCAGCTCCGGAAATATTTTGGAGGGAATGGCGCTCCTAGGAGAGTTGCTGTGTTGATCTTCGTTGGTGTTCAAGAAGGCAAGTAGAGTAGGAGGAGTGGCAGAAACGTGCTACATATGAGCTAGCTTGTCTGAACTCGAGCAAAAAACGAATCAAGACGCGAAGACCCGCCTCGTCCGATAAAAGAACACGTTCGACAACCTGTGACGCCTGCTCTTCGGTACGATCGTTCGGGGTTCTGAGATTCTGAATTGCTCATCTAGGAAACGGCGGTTTGATAGTGCGGCATATCACCAGTAGGAAATCAGCGCTTGGCATACCGCACTACTTGTACTGCCGCAGCACCTTGTGATGCTGTGGCCTGGCTATGCTACCGATCAGTGACTCCGTCAGCTAATAGCTATAATAATATTGCTGTGTACCAAAGTAGCTGTCTTTGATACGACCCCTTGATAGAGGGGACATAGCCAAACTTGCTATATTCGATTACCCAATAATTTGGTCGTCATGTGCCTGCCTGTGTACCTGTACTGCAAGTATGTGTGATGAAGTCCCCCGTAGTGTCTTTTCGAAAGTGTCAACTATCGTTACTTGACCGATGTGCTTGTCATCACGCACGGACCTTGCAACCCGCGCGGGTTCCACTGTAAATATAGCAGGCAGAAATACTTGGTACTCGTACGATATTACAGTACTCAACACGCTAAATGCTACGACGCCGTAGTTGGTCGTAACTTTAACTCCTGTGTGGATACCAGTCGAACAGCAGTCCTAACTACCAGGTACTAATCCATAATATATATATATATATATAAATGATATTCTGAAACGCTTCAAAGACCAGTTTGTTGACCAAAAAAAGAGAAGTAATTAGGAGCCCACCACGTTTCTGCCCGCCCCGGTACAAACAAGACGTGTGGTGCTACTACAAAAAAACTTGTCGTCAAGCGACCTCAGGCGATAGAGGTGTACTCCTGACGATGCAGATCATGATGGTGTAGCGATCCCAGAAATGAGCATACTCGCACAGTCCCGGACGACGATGATGTTCAGCGAGTCCAGCGGCGATGTGCAAGCGCAGTCCTAAATGATCATAAGGCGATTCTAGAAGACTTTCTTCCCCGGAAATCCTAAAAGACGGCCCTGTGGCCCGACCCCGAAAGTAAACTTTGGCGACCCCACGTAGCTGTATGCGGCGATTCCGAAAGCTCTGGCAGTCCCATAGAAAAGTGCTTTCAACTTGACTACGAAGGTGATTTTCCCGGCAATTCCAAGCGCTTACTGTGTTTGTCACGATCCCGAGAAAGATATTTCCGGTGGCCCCATGCTGACGCGACCCCTGGTGATCTGGTGGTCCCTATTTTATTTTCACAAGCTGAAATATCAGGTCTGCGTCGAAGTCGTTGTTAAAACTACCAACCGACTTACTTTCAGTGTCATCGGGGCGGGTTTGGGCGCTCACCACAGCCACCACGTGCGTACCACCCGTCTGTGAGCGCGGAGATCCTCGCATGTATCTCGTGGGCCTTGACAGGCACGGCGCAGCCACTCCTGCAATGCCCCGCCTTGCTGCAGTTGCGGCGAATCATAGAGCTGAGATCAGGTGATGTTGTTGTTGTTGTCATGACTTTACCACGTCCAGCGATCGTACCTGTCTTGTTCCCTGGCAGCCCGTCCAGGTGAGCGTGATGTAGTACAGACTGAGTCTTTGGAAAATCGACAGGGCTCTTCGAGATCAATAGGTTGACGGGCCGGTAGAGAAATGTGTCGGTAAAGGGCCTGTCCGTGATTGGTGCCTCCATCTCGGTCAACAGGTTTGTGCAGTTGCGTGAGCTAGTTGATGTATTTGACGGATCTTGTCCCGGCGTCGTGCTTGTAATCGCAAGTGCCTCCAGTTTGGCACCGCTGGTCGCGTTGTTGATCTCAAAGTATTATAATCCAGCCCCTTTACCGTTTTTTGCCTGTTGTCGCGGGTTCTTAGCCACAAGTAGAGTCAACGTTTTTCTTCGCAGCAACAGCAGCTCCAGACAGCCATGATCGTGGCAGTCCTGTCGAGAGGCTCATAGCGTACGCCACAGCAGCAAATCGGGCCTTAGTAATAGTCTTCACTGGATGACCCTCTCGGCTCGCAGCTCTGCAGATCTTACGCAAAGCGAGGCTCATAACCTATTATCGAGATCTCTGCATGAGTCAGGTGTTGCGCGGATGCAGGCACCCGGAAGGATGCGAGCACTGCCAGTCGGCGTCATTGAATTGTTTTTTTCGTGAGCTTCAGCTGCGGAAAGCTTATGGAAGGAATGGCGCTCCAAGGCCACAGTTGTGTTGGATATCGATGCTTTCCTAGAGGACAAGGAGAAAAAGAAGAGTGACGGAATGTAAGAGGAGCTCGTTGGCTTAGCACGAGCAAAACAAACCGCAACATTAGAGCCTCGGGAGCGAAAAACCCGACGGCCCTTGACCCTTGTTTGTCGGTACGATTATTTGGAGTTCACGATGTTCTGAGCTCTTCATCTGCGAAACGGCAGTTTTGACTTTTTCGTGTAATCAGCAAACAGTCATTGCACGTTTTGCGTGTCATGCCGCATGTCCTCGCACCCTGTGTATTGCTGTGGCCTACTCGCTACAGGCGACTATGTTACCGAACAGCGACTCGGTTGGCTACTATGATTGCTTAGTAGTAAAGTAGCTGTCCTATTAGTAGCAAAAACTCGAACATAAGGTTGAGCCCTTTTTTATTTTTTGTTGTCTGTGTATCCATTCGTGTGTCTGACCCCTCGATTTCCACACCATACGTAACGTGCACATTTTTATTTGGGCCTGCGAGCGGTACACAGAGTTGTTGGCTATCCTTTATCCTCGCAAGGCACCTAATATTTTCCGTGGTCATGCTGCCATCCTTATGTCATCACATTCTACGGAAGCATTCTCCGCATCACAGGCGTGAGAGGATATCATCCATCACCTTCTTCTAGTCTTCTACGAGTGGCTGCATGCATGCGCGCGCTCAAATCTCTGGACGACGGTGGCAAGGGTGGGAAGGAATCGCATCGCTAAGGACATCATCCATCACCCTCTTCCAGCTTTCCACGAGTGGCTGCATGCATGCGCGCGCTCAAAATCTCGGAACGAGGGTGGCAAGGGTTGGAAGGAATCGCTTCGCCGAAACGCCTCCGTCCAGTTGTTCCATATCGCAAGACGTCGTTTCTTCAGTACATGGAGCTCATGCACCCCGCGTGGGCCACAAGGATATCACGTCCTAGTCAAAATCCGATGGTTCAATTATCCATCCATCCGCCCACCACCACGGCACACGCACAAACCAGCCCCAGTGGTTGTCCCAAATATGTATTTAAGGTTTAGCCTTTATTATGTGCATGTACTTGCTTTTTTTCGATGACGACGTGCTCCTCAATCGAGCACCACCATCTATCTCGTCGTCGTGTTGTTTTCCCCTCTGATGGATTGGAGTGGTGCATCTGAATGAGTCCCACTAATCAATCAATCAACCAATCAACACCAACCGATCAACCAATCAACATCAACCAATCAACATCAATCAACCAACCAATCAACATCAACCAATCAACATCAATCAATCAACCAGTCCTAGTGAAACACGAAACAGCCAGTAGTCTTCTTCCGAGTCCTGTAGGCGCCCCATATCAATAGTATTCGTTGTTGCAGGGAGGCATTTTCTCCCTAGTGCGCCGGGGAGCCTGCAAGTAGCAACAACCCACCTATAGTACTTTGTCCAAAAGTGGCGATGGTAAAAATTATCCAAAATACCAGAAAAAAACGAATCATAAAAACTTCGAAACACAGCAAGGGGAAGCATAGTACATACTTTTGTGCTGTTCACTGGAGCTACGTATTTTACCAGGTCATCGATGAAATCCAACCCTCAACTCGTTTGTGCACAAGCGGATGCATCATCATAAGCATCAAACGTTACCGCTCTGCCGGCGCTGCTACGTATTGCTGCTGCTGCTGCTATGGCCGCTATACTGCTGCTGCTACGGCTGCTGCAATGGTGGCTACTGCTGCAATGGTTGCTGCTACTACTGTTGCTAGACTGCTGCCGTGTATGGCTGCTGCTACTAATATGCTGTGCTGCTGCCGCCGCTGCCGACACTCAAATAGCAAAAAAAACAAACATCTAAAAACAGTCGATCCTACCAAAAAAACATGGCCGAAACGACGCCACAGATAAAGAACGACACTATCATCCTCCGCTAATCCACGACGACTACGATTTCGTCACCCCAGCCCGAACACCACCCGTCCGTCCGTTCGTCGCGCCTACGATCGTGCGAACGACGACTTCCTTTACACTACCACCACCCCTCTTTACACTCCAAAATAAATCAAAAAGCGATTTGCGTAACGGTAAGTAAACCTGTCAGATCATTTCATTCATTCAGTTGATACAAATCATACAAACTCAGTCAAACGCTCCCCTCCTCCTTCTCCTCGTGGAACCCCAAAATGTATTATTATACCGTCGACTAAACAGCAAACTTGGCGTCGTCTGGGGGCGCGTGCATCCATCGGGCTGCTGCTGCTATTGCTGTTGTTGCTGCTACTGTTGCTACTGCACGCCGTTGCTTCTTTACCTGGTATTCGCAATACATACACAACAGTATAGTAAACTTAGTAAAACTGGTGCAGACCGCTCCCCCCCCTACCTGCCCTCCCGCCTCTCCAACAAAGGCCAATACTACTAGTAAAACCGGTGTTGGGTGAGCTAGTTGCCCCCCCCCGCAAAACGCCAGCCAACATTACTAAAACTAGTGAATCTTGGTGTGATTTGCCCTCCCAACAAACCAATCGACGCCAACTTTAGCATCGATATACCTAGTGTTGATATCGATTTTCTCCCCCGCAGGGAACGCTGACACTGCTGGTACAAACTCCCACCCCTCTCCGCCTTCATCGCCGCCATGGTCAACGGAGTACCGTCCGCTGTAAAGTAGCAATAGTAGCCAATAGAAGTTACATCACCCACTCTCTTCTTGCTAGTGCTTTTCTGCCTATGTATGCGGCACAAAACGTTGTGCGCGCGAACTCTCGTGCCCGTGCCCGTGCTTTTACAGCGCTTCATTGCTTCTAACTCCTCGTACAGGGAAAAAAAACAAGCAAGCCGAACATCCAGGAGAAAACAAACCCGGAGGTAAAAAAGAAAGAAAAGGCGATGCAATCCTTACCCCGAGGTCAGCATCAACCAATCATCAAGCAACAGCAATTGCATTGCATTTGTTTCCTTCTAGTGAAACGCCCCCCTTCCCCGTCCGTCCGTCCGTCCGTCCGCCCTTTCCTCCGTCTCCTTTCCTCCGTCTGTGCAAAACGTCAACAATATTGAAAACTAAAACACTAACGAAAAAAAACTAGAAACAAAAAACCAGGCCAGGAGGCCAGGTACACATATACAGATAGGGTACAGGGTACGCGGAGCGTGACGCAAAGGGTAAAAGACATCACTACGAGCAGACAGTAAAACAAATCGTATCATCATATCATATAATAGTACGTTACGTAGTATGCCAATAAACCGGCATGAACAACAACTGTGACAGGGCACGGGTGCGGCGACACAACACGCAGGGAGGCACCCAATCGGGAAACGCATGGTACCTGGTAGAAAGCAGGCCCACGTCTGCCCATAATATCTGCGTGCTGTCACCAATGTCCTTTGTTTTGCACCCAACGACCCCGTGGCCGCTCCCGCCTTACCCTCTACATTAGTTGCCAACAATTTGTGATGGAAGGCACACAAGAAAACAGCAAAAACCATAATGCAGAACGCAAGCGATCGACATTTAAAAAAAATAACAAAAAAAAACAACCGCCCACCGTCCATGTACGCTGCTCTGTCTCACTTCATTCTTCAATCTTGAAACGCCGCGTACGCCCTCCAAGAGCCGCCGCCGCTGCTGCTTCGACAACGACCATGAACGTGAATAGCACCAACGCCTCATTACACTAGCGGTCATCCCGCTGTTTCCGGTTCCATCCTACACCCACGACTATACGACTATGACCCCCCCCCCCCCCGCACCCCACCTATGACCCTTGCACCCCCCCCGCCCCTCGCTCCTCCCATTGGTCCATAGCAGTCTCACGGGTGGCCATAACTTCCAGCCGACGACACATACACCGTACAGCACTGGACAGACAGACAAGATAGACAGACGGCCAGTGTCAGCGGAACACCGCGCACTGAAATCAAAGAAAAACCCAACGCTCAGCGTTTCATTTTCTTGCCACGAATAACCTTTTCTTTCTCCTTTCCTCCATCCTGACCCTTCCCATTCACAGCCCCTCCCCAGCCCCCCTCCCGAATAAAACGCCTGAAAAAAGACGGAAACCCGCCTCGAGAAAAAAAGGGGACCCCTCATAAGGGAAGTAACCCCAATACCTCTTCGCGCTGCGGTTATATCCCCCTCGCGCATCTCCGGTGCTTTGCCGCCAAAACAAAGCACCGCCGCAGGACGCCAAGCCAGCCGCGGGCGCACCAGCACAGCTTACTTCGGGCCATGCTTTCCGTCTGCACGAACCCGTTTGAACTCTAATTTTCATGTTCCGCCTCAAGCCATCGACTTAGGTCGGCATCCGTCGCTAACCCCCCACGACCCCCTTAAGCTCTCCCCTCCTCCACCTCTACCCCACTTCCACACCATCACCGCCGTCCCTCCCTCCCTCCCTCCCTCCCACCCTCCCTCCCTCCCTTCCGTCCCACTCTCTATTCCTATCACCCACATAATTTCCCAAACCTACTAAAAACGAACCAACGACATCATGGAACAAACGAACGCAAGGGAGGCAAACAACGACGACCCAACGACATCATGGAACAAACGAACGGAAGGAAGGCATACGGCGCACAGCAATCAACCAATCAATCAAATCAATCAACACATCAATCAAGTCACCCAATCAAGTCAATCTTCACAATCATCACATTTCTTAAGGCTCTCATGAATCAGTCGCCCCTCCTAGCCTCAGCCTCGAACCTAAGCCAACCCCTACAACCCTACCGTCAAACAATCAAAACCATACCAACTCAAATCAAGCAAAAACTTGAATCGGAAACCCTTCACCTTGCCTCCGGGCCACAAAAAGCATTCAGATTGGAAACCTTCACGTTAACTCCGGGCGACAATAATCCTTCAGATGAAAACCTGCACGCTACCTCCTGGTCACAATAATCCCTCAATTGAAAACCTTCATGCTACTACTGGGCCACAAAACGCCTTCGAATGGAAACCTTCACGTTACCCCCGGGGTACAAAAACCCTTCAATTGGAAACCTTTACGCTGCCTTCGGGTCAACCAAAGCCTTCAATCGTCAAGCTTCACGATACAGCACCTCAAGTGGAAGCCTTGACGCTACCTTCGGGTCACAAACATCCCTCAATTGGCAACCTCCACATTACCTCAGGGACACAAAAAAGCCTTCGATTGGAAGCCTTTACGACACAGTACCTCAATTGGAAGTCTTCACGTTACCCCCGGGTCACAAACATCCCTCAGTTGGAAACCTCCACGTTACCTTAGGGTCACAAAAAGCAATCAATTGGGAACCTTCACGCTAACTACGGGCCACAAACATCCCTCAACTGGAAATCTTCACTTCACCGTAGGATCACAAAAAAAGCCTTCAATAGGAAACGTTCCACGACACAGTACCTCAATTGGAAACCTTCACGTTGCTTCCGGGTCACAAACATCGCTCAATCGGACACCTTTACGTTACCTCCGGGCCACAGCCTGGTTAGGGTGGGGGTTCCTCCGACCCCACCCGGCCCCGCCCAAGGCACACTCACGCCCGTGTCTGCGACGCTACCGCCGCCGCCACCGTGAGACACAGCCTCCTCGCCGCAGGGCAGGCGCAGATGCCACATCCCATTATCCCCGGCCCCCAAAACGGCGTCGAAACCTCCAGATTCCCACGTCATGTCCACCACGGAGGCTCCGTTGAGGGCGACGCCGAGGTCCTGATGCGTTTTCATTTTTGTAATTGTCGTTTTTTGCGGCGCGTGGGGGAGATGAAGGAGAGGGTTAAGATTATGATCACACCGAACGCTTTGACAAGGTGAGACATGACACGATTGGAGCAGCATGACATGAGTGGAGGAGATAATAAGAGGCAAGGCAGGGCACGGCAAGGCAAGGAACGGGGAGGGCAGGCAGGGCAACGAATACAAGGCAGGTCAAGCCAAGCCAAGCAAAACGCAAGCCAAGACAAATTTACACACAACCAGCTGACTCACGGTAGCCTGTCGCCAACACGTACGCCGCTGTTCTCTCTCTCTCCAGCTTATCGAAGCCGCAGCACAATCACAAGCAACTACACATGCCACGGTCAGCCAACGCCACCTTCAAGCCATCACCATCGCCAACGCTCAACCCGACCCCATCACCTGCACTCACAAGCCCCAATCCCTCCACCCCTCACTCACAAGCCTGTGTACAAGCCCCGCGCTCCTCTCTCCAGGCATAAACGCTCCGTCGCCGCCGCCGCCACCACCACCACCACCACCGCGCTCTCCTCTCCCACCGCCGCCACGGCACGCCTCCTCCACGTCCCAGACCTCGAGCTTGCCACCGCTTCCCGCCACCGCCACCCTTCGAGGGCCGGCGGGGGCGAGGCAAGTGATGGTCACGTCGCCGATGCCGCCAGGGCTGCTGCCGAAGGCGTGCCACGTGAACTCCTCGCTGCCAGATAGGTGCTGTCGCCCTCCTGCTTTTCCAGTTGTTGTAGCTGCTGCTTGCGGTAGAAAATCGAGAAAAACATGAAATACCAAAACAAATGGAGAGACAAGGCGAAATCAGGGAAACCGAGGACAGACAATGGAAAAAATCTGCACCCACGGCGATATCGACGTCTGGCAAAAAAATTGAGCTCCAGCCCCCATCCCATAAACCCTCCCCCCCCACGCCCTCATCACCTTCATTCCCGCCGGCAGCTAGCCAGTCGATGTCAATCGCGGTGACAGACGCGCCCCTTCCCTTCGCAGACCACAGCTCCGCAGCAACAACAAACCGCCCAACGCTGGCCAGAGCCGTCGACCTCACACCGGCCGAGGCACCCAACAGCTGCACTCCTCCGTCTCGACCACCACCACCAATGCCACCAATGCCATCACCACCGCAGTCACTATCGCGGAGCCATAGCGCCACCCCTTCCTCGCCCCCGGTGGCAAACAGGAAAGGCCTGTCAGCGCCACCGCCGCCGCCACTTTCGTCCTCCTCCCCAAGCGGGGAACGAAGCACGCAGATCGCTCGGGTCTCGGCCGCCAGGGGAACAACACTCGTCGCGGCAGCAGTCACCGCGGGAACAATAGCCGAGACCCCGTCCCCCCGCGCGGAGGTAGTGGCGCCACGAGCGCTGGGGGGGGGAGAGGAAGGGGAAGACAAGGAAGGGGAAGGGGTGGGGCGTATCGTCAGCAGACACCGCGTCCCGTCCCACCCTCCCACGGAGCACAGCTCGGACCCGGACGGGGAGAAAGCGAGCGCCACCACGCCGTCGCTGCTCTCGGCATCGCAGGCATCCACAACGATAGTGCTCGCGGGATATTCGAACCCCGCGCCCCTCTGTCTAGAGCTTCCGCCACCGCCGCCGCCGCCGCCGTTACAACCCCCTCCAGAGTCAAGCCCGTCGGTCCCTAGAGACCAAATTGAGAGAGACCCGCTCCGACCGTTCGGCCCGGCTCGGGGCGCCGTTCCTCTCGCAACCAAGCCGCCTCCAGCGGAGATAGCAACGGCGCCGCGGGGGAATTCACCGCCGCCACCACCACCACCATCGCCGCCGTCAGACATCAGCGCGCGCCGACGGGACGAGTCCAACTCTTCCGCGAACAGCGAGGCGCCCTCCAAGTACACCACGCGGCCGGACGAAGGGTGCCACGCCACGCAGCACACCGCCGACGGATAACCACCACCTCCACCTCCGCCGACGCTCGCGGCGATAGCAGCTGCAGCAGCGGCAGCGCGAGCAGCAGCGGCAGCGCCAGCAGCAGCACCAGCCGCGCCAGCTGCGGTAGCGGCGGCGGCGGCTGCGCCGCCACCGCCACCGCCACCGCCACCAGCGCCGCGCTTCTTAGCCGCCAATAGCGGGCCGCGTCCGTACGCTGCCGACCGCGCGCGTGCCGCAGCCACGGCCGCCAAGATGGGCGGCTCCTCCCCGCCGCCGAACGGCTCTTCCTCCTCGCGCTCCTCTCCGACTCCACCTTCGACTCCAATTCTTCCCTCGACTCCACCCCCGACCCTGGCTCCGGCGCCAGCTCCGACTTCGACCTCACCAACCGCGGCCGCCGCGTGGTCGACGACCGTCTGCAGGCTGGCCAACGCCTCGGCGAGGGCACCGGGGATGCGTTCATTTCTACCCCCCGCCCCCCCTCTTCCCGTCGCATGCAAGGGTTCGGGCTGCGGTCCGAGCAGCAGCGCACCGGACAAGAACAAACACGCGGACGGGGTGTGTGTGGAGGCACGTAGGCGGGGGTGGGGCGGTACAAGAAGCAGCACAGGGGACAAGCGCGGACAAGCGCGGGTGGGGAGGGGGGAATAGACAGACGTGGGTGAGGATCGTGGTGGGAGAAAAAGTCGCAGGCTGGAGCGTTTATGGACACCAAACTTGGGCCAGGGGCGCGCGCGGGGGGGGGGGGGGGCAGTTACACGATCACTGGGTAGCTCCGAATCCTTCCATCGCGCTTCTACTCGTACAGCACAGCACTGCTCCAAACAAAGGTTTCGTGAAAGCACTTGCCCTTCTGGATCTTCATGCGGCCCACGATATAGCATTGCCGCCGCCGAAGCAGCAGCAACATCAGCTGCAGCAGCACAAGCAACAGCACCAGTAGCAGCAGCAGCAGCAACAGAAAGCAGCACAAGCACCAGCAGCAGCGGCCGCAACAACACGGAGCAGCGGCAGCAGCAACAACAACAGGACCAGCAGCAACAACAGCAACAGCAACAGCACCGCAACAGCAGTACCCCCATCACCGCTACCAGCGCCTTCAGCAGCAAAAGTGCCAGCAGCAAGCGGTTGCCAAAGCCGATACCTGGTAGAAAACAACAAAAAACGCGCAACCCTCGTCCCTACATTCCGACGACGGTATCCCCCCCTCACCAGCGCTATTCCTGGCGGCGGAGTCTGGTCCAAGATCGACGCAAAGCCCCTGCCCTCCTCTTTCGCCCCCCCTTGTGTCATCGACGCCCAATCTCCCGCTGCCGCTACCACCTCCGGCGCCGCCGATTGTCCTGCAGTTTTTCCAACAAAAATATCCTCTTGCCCCTCTTCCTCCTGCCCCTCCCCATCTGCTCCATCCTCCTCTCTCTCGTCTAGGAACCATGGCACCTTCCGCTCTCGATCTTCCGGACGCAAGCTCGCGCGGCCCCCGCCACCGTCCCGCCCCCCACCACGGACCGCAGCCACCGCCGCCACCGCCGCTTCCGCTCCCGCTTCCGCTTCCGCTTCCGCAGCCTCAGACTCTATCGCCTCCAGCTCTAATTTAAGGCCCCCGTCAGCCCTCACCCCTACCGCCCCCCTTCCTGTCATTGCCGCCGCCACCGCCTCCATCACCTCCGCGGCTGCTGCCGCCGCTGCGGCCGCGGAAGCTGCTGCCACCGCAGGTGGCGTCTCCCATGCCTCCGGTACGGGAGCGGCGAGGTTCGACCAAAGCAGCACCACACCGGTACCGTCGCACGTAACGAGGCGGTCGCCGGACGGGGAGAACACCGCGACGGTCACGGGCGACGCGTGGGCGGCGAAGGCTTGCGGCGCGGAGATGATCACGGACGCGCTCCCCTCGTCTCGGTGGACCTGCAGGTTCCAGTCGGAGGGTATACCGGCAAAGGGCGGGGTAGGAGCGGGGCGGGGTGGGAGGGAACAGGGGGGAGGATGGGAACAGGAGGTAGTTGGGTTGGCGCTTTGTTGAAAGGCGCCACCAGGAAAACGAAGTACACGGGTACGCGGTCGGGACGGGCGCCACAGTAGAAGCAGCAACAGCAGCAGCAGCACCAGCAGCAGCAGCGGGGAGCGTTCGCCAACGCGTAGCAGCTGCAGCCGCAGCGCCACATACACACACGCACAGATGCACACACCATATTTCCGTTCATACGCACCTCACCCCACCACACGACAACATACGTCCCAACCCCACCCCACCCCACCCTACTGCGCCCCACCTGAGAAAAAAACAGCTCGGAAGGAGATAGCACAGAACCGCTGCCACCCAACGCCCTCGGCGCCGCCCCGCGCTTTCCACTGCCGACCACACCCGACCCCAGCTCCGCGGCACCGCCGCCGCCGCTGTTGGCAGGGGGCGCCGGCGATACCAAAATCAGCCCGGGACCCGCGGGGGGGTGACACGCCGCGATGGCCATGCCTGCCTTGCATGGCAGTAGCGCCGACCAGGCCTGTACGTCGCTGCTGACATATGGGGGTGGAGAGCGAGAGATAGGGGGGGGTGGGGAAGCGAGAGATCGACAGAGAACGAGAGACACAGGCAGAGCGAGAATGCGAGAGATGTCATTGGAGAGGGAGACATAAGAGAGGCGGATAAGAGAGAGACAGCGAATCAGAGACGGGCAGCGACACCGACGGACACACACGAGCAAGGCGAAGCAAACACGAGCGAGAAGCGGGGAAGCGAGAACACGTGCGGGCATAGGCATGGTGTGAAGACCGTAAAAAATGAGGAAGAGGGGGAGGAGAGAGGATAGCATTCATCACGGGACAGGAGTTAGGATGGAGGGAAGGGGGGGGGGGATTTCAAGACGGTCACGGCACCGCTCAGCGCACCTGCAAGCGGTGGCGATGAACAAAACAACAATCTTCACATACACACCCCCACACACACAACCAAAAATCTCGCGGCAATAATGTTATGCTAACACCATACACATTATACCCGAATCAAGGCCGAAACATACCCGCGAAGCGACCATGCAACAACAAAATATGACAAAATAACCATAGCACCTGACCCCCCTGACCCCCTCCCTTCTCCCCTCCCCCAGTCCCCTCGCCCTCCGAACCCCCGCTCTTACCCGCCACCGAGCGGAAACCTGAAGAACTTGGTCGCCGTGCACGCCAATAGATCAGCTCCGTCCCCCGAAAAAACCGCGTGCAAAAACCCACCACTCGTCCCAGCCCCTCCCCCCCCCCCCCACCCTCCCCCGGCCTCTGCTCCAACTCCCGCCGTCCCGTCCCACGACCCTGAGTGTGGTCGCCGCGGCGACATCATCCCCGCTCCCACCGCTGTCATGGAACGCCTTCCAGCTCTCTGGGCAGGTTTGCCCAGCCTCCCCTTGAGGACCATGGAGGCCAAGTCGTACAGGAGGACGCAAGAGGGTTCCGTCCCGATGACGGCCAGGCGGTCGCTACCGGGAGAAACCTGTACGGGGCGTGTTGGTGGGGGGGGGGGGGGAGAGAGAGAGAGGGATAGGGCGGGGAGGGTGATGGTGAGCGGTGTAGGAGGGGGGGGGGATACTCAATATGACGAACGGCCGTAGTCGTATGACCATAGACCCTCATCCCTACAATGCCGGGACGGACCACGTCGGGTTAATACCGACCAGGCAGACACTGCTTGCACCAAGCGCGAAGCTTCGTGGCGCCGTGGGTGTTCGGCGAGTCGCGTGAAGGGTGAGGAGTGTACTCACTATCATGCATGGCCGTAGTTAGGGAAGACAAGGATAGGAAGAGAGAGAGAGGTGGGAGTGACCAAGGTGTGGTAGGGGTCGGGGTGGGGGGTAGAGGCGAGGGTTATGGGTGGGAGGGGGGGGGGGGGGGGGGGGGGGGGGGTAGGGGAGAGCGAGGGGGGGAAGAACTGTACACCATGTCACAAAAAAACATCGATTCGACGCTTGAGGGTTGTCAGCTACGGAGGCAAGGGCGTGGATACGACACCGCAAACAAACAAAACTCGGGCGGGCGGAAAAAAACGAATTAAAAAAAAAACAAGAATTTCAAATTGCAACTGGAAGCTATTTCCGTTTCCATTTAACACAAAACCAGAAAACAGAAACATAGTATATACGTACCAGGTACCATTTTGTCCGGGATTTTAATGGACCTTTTGGGCATCAATACTTGTACTAATACCCAAAAGGTACTTACATCCCGGGACATAGAGGTATACAGGTATGTATAAGGCGTACGATTAGTGCCACGACAGACAGGTGTCCTGCGGTCACCCACCCACCCACCCACCCACCAGAGGTGCACCCAACACCGCGCAGAAACACACCCCTTCCCCCTTGAAAAGGATAAGACAAAACCATCCCTTTGCCCCCGCCCCCCTCCCAAAAAAAAAACAACTAGGAACCCCAGAACTTTCCCTATCTCCCTACTTACAGAAAGCCGAATCGGGCGCCCCGGCACTGGTTCGTCGCACGCCATGACCCTCATCGCCTGGTACTCCCGGTGCGGGTCGTAGAGGCACAGTAAACCGTCAGCGCCGGCGGAGATCACGCGGGTACCGTCCGGGGTGAAAACCACCTGCGCACGCGTTCCGATAACATTGGCGTCGAGATGGGCGGGGGTGGGTAGGGTATATGGGACGTGGGGTGGGTGGGGTGGGGGGCGGGGGGGTGTACTTATTATCATGCATGGCTGTCGTCGTATGACCATAGACTCTCGCAACGGAGGGGGAAGAAGGGGGGGGAAAAGGAGGGCGAACAAAAAAGAAAGCAAGAACACAAAGCAAGGCAAACCGGAACAAAAACGATCGTGTAACACGAGATACCAACACCACCCCACGCCCCTTCTTTTAGAACTGAGGAGCTATGCGGGGCGATCGCAGGGGCAACGGAAAAACTAAAAGGGTAACCGACCGTCTGACCGACCGGCCGACCAGCCAGTCAACCAACCGATCGACCGACCAACCGACCGAATAGCCTACCAGCCAACCAACCAAATGACCGACGAATCAACCACCCTACCAACTGCCATACAATGAGGCAAAAGTAATAAGGTGACCAAAAACAAAACGAAACAAACTGCGTGAAACAATAAGCGAAAATAACGAACCAACCACACATCCAACCGACAAACCAGACATCCAACCAACCGACCAACCGAACCCACCTGCTGCACCGCCCCCCGGTGCTGCTGAGTCTCAAACAGCGTCATCGCGGACGGCACATCGAAGACCCTCAGCGCCCCGCTCACGTATCCCGCCACCAGATGCCACTCTTCCTCGCCCTCGCACCCAACCCCACCTCCGGCCCCGCCCCCTCTCCCAGCAAGGCCATCAGCCGGCGACAGCAACTCCTCATCCACCTCGCCCCCATCAACGTTTCCAACGCCATCGGGGCTATTAAAGTCATCAACGTCAACGTCACCGCCGGCAAGACCGTCACTGGCGGCAGCAGCAGCAGCAGCAGCAGCATCAGCAGCAGCCGAAGGATTCGGACACCACGGGGCGTACGCGACACACGTAGGTTGATCCGAAGGAGAAGAGAACTGGTAGCGCTGGGCGCCGGTAACGAGGTCCCACACCCTGCGTGCGTCGCGCGTCAAGCAGGAAAAAAAAGTCGGTCGGTCGGTCGGTCGGTCGGTCGGTCGGTCGGTCTGTCGATTTAGGAGACAGCAGCTCAGGGAGGGTGAGGGGTGGGTGCGGAGGTGGGGTTGAGCGGGATACAGGGAGAGGCTATGGACGGCACACTCGGGGGAGGGGGGGTGGGGGGGCAGATTAAGGCAGCGGCAGTGGTTGGCTGCGGCGGCAGTGGCCGGTTTCTCAGCTGAAAAATTATCGACCAACACTAGCACTAACTTAGCCCATCATCTCCGCGAGAAAGCACTCATGGCTCATCCAGGCGGGGGGGGGAAGCCTCCCCACCGCTCAAACGACCCTCTCTCCTCGTCAACCACAACACATGGCTTTCGCATACCACGAACCAAACCAAACCAACCCCCAACCGAACAAAAAAACAGCACCATATCATAGCTTCCAACACACACCACCAAACCATTACATCACTAAATGCCACCACCAAATCATTTCATGCACTAAATACCTACCGGTATCAGGTATCACATCATCACCCCACCATCATCACCACCACCACCTCGACAGTGCCACACCATTCCTACCACCCCCCATCCCCACCAAATCACCCTACCACCAAAACTACCCCTCCCTCCCCTCCCTCCCCCACACACCCTACCTCCCTCACCGCACCGCCCCCTCGCCACATCCTACCTGACGGTGTGGTCCTCCGACACCGTGGCAAACTCGTCCCTGTCCCGGGAAGGATCGACAGCGGCGGCCGTCACCCTGCCCCGGTGTGACCGCATGGCGGTCGTGTAGCCGTGGGTCATCACATCCAGCACGCCGATAGAGCCCGCGGCGGTCCCAACCGCTAGAGTCTGCCCGTCCTGGCTCGAGGTGACCGACACCACCGCCGACTGTGACCAGTCACGATTGACGGGGAGGGAGGGAGAGGGCGGGGGAGGGGGTTGGGATGGTGGTGGGGATGAGGGTGGTGGCGGTGGTACACAGGGGGGGTTGGGGGTGGCGTCCGGAGCAACGGGAGGGAGAGAGAGAGCGCCAGGGAGGAAGAGATTCGGGGCTGGGGGGCGGGAGTTGGGGGCAGGCTCGAGAGGGTGGTGGTAGTGGTGGTGGCGGGGGGTGATGGCGGCGGTGGGAGTGGTGGTGGTGGGGATGGGGGTGTGTGGGGATGGGGGGGTGTGGGGAGGTAAATGGCGCGCAAATAAGGGTTAGGAGTGGGGGGGGGGGGTGGGAGTGGTGGTAGGGGGGGGTGGAAGTGGTGACGGAGGGTGAGGGGTGGGTAGGGGGGGCGGAGTGCGTTATGGGCGCGCCGACAGGACATAAGGGGGGGGGGGGGCGGGCGGGCGGCGAGGCGGGATCGTCGCCTACTTGGCAACCGTGCTATCGGTCGACTGCTGCTAAACAGAACGGCAGTGGGGATCGAGTGCCGCATGGCCGATGTTTCCCTCTTCGTCGGTCAAGACAGCTAACAACAAAAGCGGGGAACAACACTTACAAACAGCAACACTGCCTGCAAGACCGCTACAGCTACAACAGCAATAACTCTATTCCGAAACACAAAGACCTTGAACGGTCAACCAGTGGTCCATGTCCATGCCGACAATGCTACAAAACAAAACAGACTCCATGCCCCCCCCGGAGTAAGAACGGTGCTCTTCTCGAAAGGGATGCGTGGTCAATGGTCAAATGACTAAGGCAACCAACAACTGAGTACACCCCGTCCCCCCCCCCACCCTTCCCCGTCCCCTGCCCGTCCCACCACAGAGGCAGACCATAGAGCACAATACAGAAGGAAAAATACGCCCCCGCACTCCCCCCTTCCCTCTACCCCCCCCCCTTCACGCCTTCCTGCTGACCTCGTGCGCCGCCTCCATCAAGAAGTCCGAGAAGTCCAGAGGCCACAGTCGCACTAAATTATCCTCCGAACAGGTGACGGCGTACCCGTCGTTAACCTCGAGGGACAGGATTGGTCCGTCGTGCAGCCGCAGGACGCACAGGAGGTTGCGCGTGTGGTAACTCACCTAGTCCCGTGCCGTCCCATCCAATTTGGTTCCGTTCCGTGACCGTAACCGTACCGTATGGTATATTCCCATATAGTCCCACCCACCGTAGGTACATGATCAAAAATAAAATACACAAAAATTAGAATAGCGTTAGACGTGACATAAATCAGCGACAAAAAAAAATCAGGAACAACACCAACAGCAGCAGCAGCAAGAGCAGCAACAAAAAGAAGAACCAAGACGACATCCACAAGCAATCAAACAACAACGACACAACGCCACACAACGGGCCGTATGCAACCGTGCAGCGTCGTTCGTACACACACGCTGGCGTACGCACACACACGGCACAAATTCACGATGGGAGCATACACCGTGGGGCTTTCTATCAACATGGCTCTACGATAAATTTGAGTATAATTGTGCAGAAGTAAAAATACGTATAATGGGCGTGCAACCCTTGCAGGACTCCAAAACAAAACACACACACAAAATCCAAGCATTTTTTCTCAAGATGTGGGTGGTATTCAAAAGGGGCTAAAGGCTGTGTGGCAAGAGCGAGGGAGGCAGCTGCGGCAGTACCAGCAGTAGCAGCAGTAAATGTACCTGAAGCACGGTCCCTCCTCGCGAAGACACGTGAACAACGCAAGGCCTCTCCGACCAGTCCGCGCACCCGTCCTGTCGTGTCCGTGTTCACCGTCCGCCAGTCAGTCGCCGACATCCAAAAGCGCCCAAACGAACCACGCGAAAAAAAAAAGAGAGAAGCAAGAGAGAGGGAGAGCGAGAGAGAAAGAGAGAGAGGGGGTTAGAGAGCGGAACAGGGAGAGAGCGAGATAGACAGATAGGCAGAGAGAGAGCAAGGGGGGGGGGGAAGAATGACGCACGCACAGAAACCGCACCGCACCGCCCGACTCCGCACCGTACCAAACCGTACCGGACGAGTGAGAGGCCATCGAGCGCGTCGACCAAGCTGCTTCGTTTTACGCCGCCCTTGCCGCCAAAAGTTGGGCCGCTACCCTCCTGCTTGACTACATCGACAAATCTCTTTCCGTAAATATTATACCGCACAGGTTCAGTACTCCACGAGTATACTCAGCGAGGCACCCCACCGGCATCCGCCTCATTACCGATCCACCCAACCACCCACCCACCTACCCACCCACCCCGACACACCCCAGAAAGACAGCCAGACCATCGCACGTAGCACAACGCGCGACGGCATCGAACCTGCTCCCATCTGCGCCCGGAAGAAAAACAAAGTACGTGTACAGCTTACTGCTGTTAAAGACGACCATCACCCGCCCTCCCATCATCACCCCCTTCCACGCAATCTAGGGAAAACTAATGATGTAAACCTCGACCTCTCTCCCCCCCCCCCCCCCCCCCACCATCCCTCCAAAATACGAAAAGAAACGATACATTGCACTGCAGCTATCTCCGTTTCCCTCGACCTTCGTGAAAACCCCCAGCGAATTCTCACCGCTCCCGCGAAGCCGCCGCAGGAGCTCTGGAAAGCCAGGTCCGTGCACTCCAGGTCCCTGGCGAAGTCGTTGAGAACCGCCGGACAGGCCGGGAGGTGCCTCCTCCTCATGCGCCAGAACCGCACGTTTTCCCTCCCGCACGAAACGAGACGCTGCCGGAAAAAAAAAACAGCCGCAGCAGCAGCAGCAGCAGCAGCAGCAGCAGCAGCAGCAGTAGCAAGCAGCAGCAACAACAGCAGCAATAGCAGAACGATCGTCATCGACAGCCCAACCGCAACAAAAAACTATCGCAGCAGCAATGACGACATCAACAACAACGTCACCGACAACCAAAAACTACACCAACAACAAACACGTCACCAACACTACCAACACCACCACCAACAACGAAGGCAGCGTCCTCTTTCACCCAAACACCAAAACAGCAGCGACATCAACACCACCAACACACATCTCACACCCTCGCGACCCTCACGCACTGAACCCTACCCGACCCGCCGCACCACACTAAGCACCGCAAGGAAAGACAAAACCAAAACCCAACCCAACCCAACCTAATCCAGTCCAAAATCAACCCAAAATCCGAACGACACAACACCAACGCAAGCGTGCCAGCTTCTCGAAAGGGCTGAAGAGCAATCGCGTGATTCGGCCGAGTCAATCAACACCAACAACAACACCAATCCATCACAAAAACCAACCCAACTCAACTCAACCCACAAACGAACCAACCCACACAACACCTAATCGAAACGCACCAGCTTTTCAAAGGGACTGAAGAGCATTCGCGTGATGGGGAAGTCGCTGATCTGGCGCGCCACCACCGCCAACCCCGTACCGGCGCCGTGCAAGGCCCCAGCCCTCGCCGTGCACAGCAGGGCCACGTCCCACACAATCACCTTGGAAGGCAAAAAAAAAGGGGGATGGGGGGGTAAGTGGGTGAGATACAAACGGGGATGGGGGGGTAGGCGGGTGAGATAAAAAGGGGTCCCCTTTGAGCTGGCCGGTGGAGACGGAGGTCTGAAGTCGGACGGACATCCACGCCTATCCGACTGAAAACTCCCAACCTCCACACACTTTTTTTTTTCTTTCCCCCCCATCGTACGCCTTCCACCCGGCGTACACAGTTGACACCGACTAGTCACTATCCACCCCGAGCGTGAAATCCTCTACAGTAGACCCCCGTGGGACCGGAGACAAGCCACCAGAACAGCGATAACCCGGTTGCTATCAGCCGTCTACGAGAAGCATGAGCGCCCGCCCAGCATTGCCGGTAGGATCACGTTGCGCCCGTGCTGTACGAATTCCGTGCATGCAACCATTGTAACTCGGACACCATGTTGAGGAATATCATCCGCCAATCATGCAGCCGCCGATTCTGCAACCGTTAATTCTACCCTCTGAACTCAACAAGAGGCTCAACAGCGAGAGCTACATTCCCTACCAGGTACAGGTGCTTGATTTTATACCTGTGTTCTCCTGTGCTCGTCGCCTCCCACGGTGCACAGGAGGCGGTCATCGGAGCTGAAGCACATGGATGTCACGCCCCACCGATGCGCCAGGAAGTGAGCCACGCACTTGCCTCCCCCCAACGCGCCCGCGCCTCCGTCCCCTCGCCCTCCACTGAAACACGCCGCGTCCCAGAGACGGACGACGCCGTGGCCGCCTGAAAAAAAGGAGAGCAACGACAGAGTGCGAGGGAAGATTCGAAAACACACACAAACTCTAGCAAGCGAAAAAATGAAAGGAAATAAAAAGGAAAAATCAGAAAACGCGATTTCCTAAGGGCAACGAAATAACCCGGTCCCCCCCCCCCCCCCCTGCCCCCGCCTTCTCCCGCCTCCATCTCACCAGCAGCCCCCAATGAGTCCCCCTGGGCAGAAGCCAAGATGTGCCCAGCATGACTGAGCCGCAACCTCGTCACCGTATCCGTATGCCCCCTGAGAAACACGTGAGGCGCCGGCGGAGCCCCTCCTCCTTCCTCTCCCGCCCTCACCCCTCTCTCGTTCCCATTCTCGCCCCCCATCTCCGGCCCCAACTTAGGCATCACGGGGGTTTCCATTAGGACGATCACGTTGTTGCAGGGAAATGCCAAAAACTCGGCCCCCTTTCCAACGAATGCCAGCGTGTCTGGGAGACCCCCCGTATAGCAGAGCGCCCGCTCCAGGCGCAGGGCTGGGTCCGGGTCGAAGTCAGGAGGGTCTGGGCGTACCGCCTGGGGAGAGAGGAGTCGCGCACGGTAGGTAGAAGAAGGCGGGGTCGGGTCGGGCAGTGGCATGGTAGGCGAGGAGGCGGGGGCGGGGGCGGGAAGGGGTTCGGGGGGGGGGGGGAGTTTAACCGTCCTTGACAGATGCAACCGCGTTTCTTTAGAACCACACTTACGTTTTTGGGGTTTAACTACTTGGAATTAGTATGGGTTTATTTGTCGAGCAGAACAGGGCTTCGGGAATTGTTTTGTGTTTTGTGTTTGGGCCGTCGATTTCGGGTGCAACGCCCCTGTGTTGAGTTGGAGAGGGGAGGGAAGCGAGCGCGCCCCGGGCCTCAAGGCACACGAGACGCCTCCACGAGTCACAAAACGCAACCACATGATACATAAAAAGCAGGCAAGCAAACGCTCAAACGCTGAATCTTGCCGTACCCAGAGTCATCGTCGTCTTGCAATCATCACCGTTGCTGTCGGATGTCACCGTTAACATGAGGTATTTTCAGTCACATTCAACCTACCATCGCCATGGCCACCACCACAACCACCACCATCACGACCACAGCCAACAACACAAGCACCACAACCACTACCACCACCAAAACTACCCCCACCCCCACCCTCAACCCCCGACCCCCCGCGAACCTCCACCCACCTCAAGACCGGGAGGAAGCACACGCGTCACGACGGGCGGGTCCGCACCGCCCCCCACTCCCTCCCTGACCCCTCTCCTCCCCCCGCTCCTAGCAACACCCGGCACGGCAGCCACCGGAGACGGCGGCGCAGGCTCTTGACCGGCCCACCCTTCAAGATCCTCGCGACTCCAGCCATTCGCCTGATTATCACCATCATCGCCGGTACCACCACCACCACCGCCGCCGCCACCACCACCACCACCGACACCACCACCACCGCCACCACCACCATTCGCGGTGTTCCTCTTCCACAGACCCACCGATCCAAAGCCCGCCCCAAACCCCCTCCCTCCCCCCCCTCCCCCGCCTCCTCCTCCCCTCATCGGAGAGAGGGGGGGTCTACCTCTGGGCGAGGGCGCGGCTCTTACCCCTCGATTCCTACCCCTGGACGGCGTTTTCGAGTCGGGGCCGGGGGTCACCGCTGCACCACCGCCGCCACCGCCGCGAAACGCCGGGCGTACCCCCGCAGGACTCGACAGCGGGGGTGGTCTTCTCCCGCCCACGCTCTTGCTCCTCCAGCCGCTAGCGAATGCCTTCACCTCGCCCCCCCCCGCCGCTCTCGCCACCGCTGCTGCCGCCGCCGCCGCCGCGACACCCTGCTTTCGGGCGGTGGGGGTGCGGGCTTTGGGCCCGCCGACCGGGGCGGTAGTGTCCCTCCTCGGCCTTGGGGTCCTCGGAGCCCTGGCGGAGGGCGCCTCGCCCCACCCGCGATGGGGTGCTGCCGACGGCGACGGCGGCGGCCCCCTCGGACTATCCGCGGTTACCACCGACTACGAATAAGGTAAATGTCGTTTCGCCGTTTTATCCCCGCAATATTCGCGCCAGGGTCGCGCCAGGGTGGGGGCGGGGAGGGGGAGGGGTGAGAATGGCGTACAGGGGACAAAATACTTGGAATCAAAGTTGGATAAAGTAAAAGGCTTCATTTTCATTATTAATAACGGTGAGTAAACAAAAGAAGGGGACTTCGACGTCCAGTAGCAGCTAGTAATAACCCTGAGGTTGCACTGACTGAATTTTAAAGCTCACCGGCTGAACCGGCCCGTGAGGAGAAGGATGGGAGTAGTAACCGGAAAGGGGGGGAGCGGAGACGGGTGAACAGCTAAGTGTACAGCAGCGACGGCAACATTCAATATGTAACAGCTACAACTACCGGCACTCAACCCACTAGCCGTGTCATCGCCCGACGAGGAAAAAGTCCCCTCTGCTTCCCGTGAAAAAAGAGCCAACAGTTCGACATCAAAATCCGTTTCGCAAACACGAGCACACCACGCGCTGGACCTCTACGAGACAAAAACGTATCAAACCCGGCGGCCAAAATCTCGACACCAACACACGCTCCTCTCGTCCCCCCTTCCCCTCCCACCCCCCTGACCAACGCGCCGTCCCTCCCGGAACCCACGCCAGCAGACCAAGAGACCACAACGGACAACGGTACCCACGCTATCGACACCCCCTTCCCCTCAAAAACCGCCCTTCCTCCGCACCCCCCCCCCAAATACCCCCTCCTCTTACCCTCAACCTCCTAACCCCTCCCACTCCAACTTCCACCAAAGCCTTTCCAACTGCAAACCCTAGCGACAAACCCACCGCACCGTACGCCTTACCTCGCAGTCATCCACGTCTTCATCGTCGTCAATTTCGTCGTCCGTAACTTCCTGAGCGATGATCTTTCCGACAGTCCCGGGTTCCGAACTAAAGTGGCGTTTTTCCATTCGTCGGCGGGTGTGGGCCTCGGCCGCATTGGCGGCAGCCGCCGACGGGGTCGGGGAGACGGCTCCGGGGGGCCAGGCCGTGCGGACCGAGCACCGCCTCCCATCCCGCGGAGGGGCAGCGTTTTCATCGGGGACCTTTTTTTTTATTGGGTTTTGTTATTGTAGTCGGGAGAGAGGTCGGTTGGGGAGGGGGGGTACTCATGTCATGCATGGCCGAAGCCGTATGATTATAGACCCTCGCATTCCTACCTTGCCGGCACGGACGTTTGGGGAGTATAATTTTGAATTTGGGTTGATTGATTGGATCATAAAAATACAGACGAGGGCAATGAGAAAACAACAAAAAACAGAAAAAAGGAGATAAGAAAAGTAACAGAGAGTGCAGCAGTACTGATATAATCAGGTCTACGAGTAGAAGCTTCGCTTCGTACGTACAGCTTATCTGTGAAAAACCACTTCCCTCTTCGCGGTTGCTTTACCCAACGTCCCTACCTGCCTGTCTACCGGCAGACCTCTTGCGGATACCAACAGAAAAAAACTCGCGTTTTCTGGCAAAGCCTATGCGCCACCACTATAACGTAACCGCCAAGACATTCGCACAACAACAAAAATAACCCGCTGCGACCCCGCCCCTGCACCCGATCCCTTCACACGCTCCCACTCACCCATCAAACCACCCACAGGGTCCCTCACCGATCCACCCACCCACCAACCCATCAACCTAGCAAGCAACAAACCCACCGACCCTCTCACCCAATCCCGCCAGCACCCATACACTCGCCCAACACCCACCAAACCACCCACCAACCCACACTTATCCCCTCGGTCCTCACCTCAGGAAGCCACATCCACTTGTACGCGGCTTCCCAGTCCCCACCCCCGAGCGAGCGGAACGCCATATCCTTCGGCATGGTCTGCGGCGAGTAGACGCAGTCCGACGCGTACACGCCCCTCACGACCATGTTGGAGCCCAGCCTCACCGATCTCAAAACCCCGTACCCCTTGCCCCCCCCCGCCCCCGCCCCCGCCCTCACCCCCTCCTCCTCCACTCCGTCACCGCACCCACGCCCCTCGCGCATAAGGTTCACCATGTCGACGGCGATGACCGTCCATCCTCGGGAGCGCGACGCGTCGAAAGAAACGGGGATTCTAAGAGCCCCTCCCCGCCTAGATAACGCCGCCGTTTCCGTTCCTGTCCCGCAATCTGTGTTTCCACCACCGTCACCGCCGCGACCGCTGCTTCCGCCGCCGCCAACCCCGCCCTTCCATGTCACCACGGCCGTTGCTGCAGCCGTCCCGGAAGCGTTGAAGTGCTTGCCGCCGAACGTCGGCGCGCGGCCGCCGGCGTGGTCACCACCATTGACGACCGCGGACGGGTCTGTCACGCCACGACCGTTAGCACCACGGCCACCGCCACCCCCA
Organism: Nereocystis luetkeana; assembly: GCA_031213475.1. Classification (NCBI taxonomy): domain Eukaryota; class Phaeophyceae; order Laminariales; family Laminariaceae; genus Nereocystis; species Nereocystis luetkeana. The sequence goes on from JARUPZ010000007.1 coordinate 7,843,285, forward strand.
CCCCTCGGCGTGGTCGGAGGAGGGGGGACGGAGTACAGGGTGCTGAAGGTCACGCGCGTCGCACGGCCACCGGCGTCCACGACGTCTAGGTGAAAAGTCATCACCTTGCTGCCGATTGGCCGCACCTGCTCGCGACACCAACACCCGACACCAACACCAACACCGAAAACACCACGAGTGCGTCGGGGTGCAGTTGGACAAAGACAACAAGCACGGTAGGGAAGGGAGCACGAAAATCAGTTTTCCGCAATACAGGCGTTTGAGATGAGGGGGATCGGCCGCGAACATGCACGGCAGGTGAGAGCGGAACAAAAAACAGTTTTCCGCAATACAGACGTTCGGGGGCGGGGGGGGGGGGCAGCGCGGACCCTCAACCGACGTCGGTTGATCGACACGAGAGGGTTGACAACAAGGGCGTCCAGTCCGGAGTGCCCCGCCCCGCCCAATCTCCTACTAGGCCAACGCCTTGCCGACAATCACCGATACAGCTCTTCAAAACAAAACAAAAAACGTTGAGATTATTTACGTCGGCATCGGCTGTGATGTGTACTATTAATAGACACCTACAACCGGACAACAAGATACCAGGTACTCGAGAACGCGCGACTTTGAGGCAAGGGTGGTTGATCATGCGCCTGAGTCATCCCGGTGTTATACATCGATAGTTCGGAGGGGTGTGCGTTGCGGGGGGGGGGTCGGAGCCCGTGCACTTGGCATGTAGCTAGGGAGAAGCGTCGCCCTCCGTCAACGAAACAGTTGGGGAAAGGGTGAAACATGGAAAACTAGGACAAAACTACGATATTGATGAACAAGTAGTCTAGGCTACGTATAGCGTTTAGCCTAGCCAATAGAAAAGCGGCGCGCGGTCTCACGCCAACTGTTTACGAAACAGCTGGAAAAAGGGTAGGACACATAAAAACTGGAACCCAACTTTTGATAAACAAGTAGCCTAGCCTATAGCGCTTAGCCTAGCCGAAAGAGAAGAGTCGCAAGGTCTCACACCAACCCGTCGTAAAACACTGAACAAAAACCGTTGTGAGAGCGACTAGGGGGAGACGAGAGGCGGGCGAGAGAGCACAGACGGCATAACACCGACGGCACCGACAACGCCAACACGCTGACTGCCGCTACCGCCGCCCGTGGCGCGGAGCGCTCGCGGGAGGAAGGGGGGGAGGGAGGGAGGGAGACCCCTCCCCCCCCCCTCCGGTTGGGTTTTCTTTTTCGATCTTCGCGTACGGAAAAACGTCCCAACGCCCTCCCGCTTCCCGCCCTCGCCCACAAGTATAATGTGTACGGTGGTACGCAGGAGGTGTGATCTGTGTTCTGCGTTCTGTGACTTTTTGTGCGAGTACTTGCACACTCGTGTGCCCGTACTGCTATAATACCGTACGGCAGAACTGACTGATTGACCGACGGACGTTTGACTTTCGCCCGGTGAGGAGGAGAATGTGACGCCGTCTCCCCCACCGGCCTCGCCGCGCGCCCGTACCAGCCGGAGGGCGAGACTAGAAGCAAGCAAGCGAACGCCAAGGATCGCCGCCTCCGCCGCCGCCGCCGCTTGATCCGCTTACCCCAAACCCCTTTCGGTCGCGGTCCGATCCGATTCAGTCCAAGCGGAGCGTTAACGTCGTACTCTGCACATCTACATCTGATATTGCATTAGACGTGTATGTATATTACCTGGTACCATGCATCAGAATACTGCTCTACTTTTATAAACACGACACGTACTATCATTATTAAGACCTGTATAATGGTACCATGCCATGTGTATGTACGTATGTACGTACCGTATACCAGTATATATAACACACCATCTCGGACGTTTTTCGAAGCATAGTACCATGTCATCTGTATGTACGTATGTACGTACTGCTGTATAACACGCAAGGTAACACACCCCCTCGGACGCAAATCGATGCTATTATAGTTTTCTCTCGACAACATGGATACTGCTTGTACCATTAATATTAATATTATTAATGCTGCTGTACGTGGTGTAAACGCCGAGCGACGCGTGCGTTGAAAGATCCCGACGATACCTTTCCGAAGCCACCGTTTTCATGGTGCGCGCGGGCCCTTGTTTGGAGAAAACCAACTCTGTAATCACTTCATCCCAGGGCGTGTGTTAAATTATCACCCGTGTGATACGGGGGTACTCGTACTCGTACACGAGAACTATGTGCTGCTGTAACTATAAACTTGTTTGGGCTGGTCGGTGTTACATGCCCGGTTACTCGCGCTGTGGCTTTTTTTTCCCCATGTGTAGGTTTCAAGAGTTTTTATGTTCTTTGTTCTTCCCCCTGCGGCTACGTACGAGTAGTAGATGATCCGAGGAACGACCGCCTGCTAGCTGTGTACTCCCGTTTCAGCTTCCGACACCCCCGGGGTAGCAAGTCAACCACAATCCCGAAGGGCAAACCTGGTACTTAAAATACGTATTAATAGTATATATCCATATGTACGCACGATATGGTATTAATAGTACCGCCGTGGTACCAACAGCGTGTGTGTACAATTTTACCTACTCATCGTCGTACAGCAATATAATTATTAATAGTATACTTCGAAGTACATGCATATCAGGTATCAGGTAGGTCGGAGTTTCGTTGTACAGCAGTACTGCTATCATCGCTGTACCAGGTACCAGGTATGTATTCATACGTACCAGGTATGCTGGTATCAGATATATTCGGCGGAGGAGGAGGAGGAGCAGCAGCACGCCGGGAGAGTCACCGGGACGGCTGGGCATGGAATGGCAACATGGCGGCAACACAGCGACACCTCCTGCGTTTTGCTGCTCCCCTCCACCCTCTCCCCCCACAAACACAACAATGGTTAAAAAAATTAAAGATCAAAGATTTCAGATCTCCACTCAGCACACATCGACAATTTACGAGCACACACCCACACAACATCGCAGCAGCAGCAGCAGCAGCAGCAGCAGCAGCAGCTCAGCACCAGCAGCTGAGCTCTACGTACGAGTACTTCGGTACCTGTATGTAGATGAACCGGTTGGCCAGGTTGAGCGGGGCGGTCCTAGCCTCCCTTGGTACCTCAAGGTAGTTTGCGGCTGACACGGCGCCAGATATACGGCAGCACCGCCTTCCGATTGTCTTGTCCTATGATGAGCGCACAGCGGTCCCAGAACGCCATACATATGATAACAGCGGCCACAAATGCAGAGCGGTAGGGTGAAGCGGCGGCGGACGAACAGGCAAAGTGAAACAACAAAGCGGAACACAAGTCAGGTCCACGTCAAGTCATCACGCCACAAGTCAAACCAAGCCAGCAAGCAGCAACAAGCAGCAACAACAGCAGCAGTGGCATTGGATTGCTTCAAGGGCCGCGCGTGCACGCGCCCCCCCGCCAAACGCAGCTCTCATCCTCTGGGGTTTGGGAGGATCGCCTCGACGGCTACGTTACAGCCGCAGTGATACTATACATACATGGTGCATGGTGGTGGCACCACTCTTCACGGGTACTACGCCCATGCATAGAGAAAGCGCGGCGCCGTCGCCTCGAAATTGATTGAAACGTGCTGGTGGTATGGTGTGTGTCATCGAAAGGCCGGCACTCAAGGAACCTTTAGCAAGCATGAAAACATTGGCTGTCGTCCGTAATCCTATGCACAACTCACGAGAAGCAGCAGTTGAAATTCAAACGCCCTCGTGCGAGTATTTTAATGCCAACAGCCAACAGCCACACCTAAGCTGCAAGCGCGAGGAGCTACGGCAGCAGTACTGTACGGCGGCGGCGTGGGCATACTCGAGGCGGGCTTTTACCATGCTAGCGCAAGCGAAGGGCGTCGGGTGCTCACCATTATGTGCTTCACGTCCCCAACTGCATTCTCCTTGGCGCGCGGGTCTTTGTCGCCTCTCGCTGCCTTGTTCGTGCCCGCGAGCTTGAGGATGGGCACAAACGAGTGCTGCCACTCAGAGCCCGTCAGCTCGCGGTGGGGCATCGCTTCCCTCTCGCCAGCGGAGCACCTGCGCTCCTCGGTCTGCATCGGGGTTCCGCGGCGGATACGGCCGGACGACCAGAGCTAGCTGCTGTCGCACAGCAGTAATGGTACCGTCTCAAGGGCCCAAGAACCTTGCCAACGCGAGAGAAAGACCCCCGGGTGGGCAAAATGTATACCAGGTACGATTTGCCCCTGCCGTTTGGTTTGAAAGGTATTGACACCCTCGGCCTCAAACGTCTCCCAGGCACTCGGGCTGCGGGTGGCACGACCACGCAGTTGTCCCCAAACGACTCGGACGACGTCCTTGGCAAACGACTAGCCAGGGAGGAGGATGATCACGGCCTCCCGCGTTGCCGCCGATCCTCTATTCGAGAGCACAACGCAGGACGGTGTGTTTCGTTCCCCAGACCCACAGGTGCCCTCTGTGGTTTTATACAATATGGAGGCTTGTTTTATACTCAGGTCAACTTTGAAACTGCGAAAGTTGGTTGTGTTATTGGCTGTTCGTTGTTCGTTGGGACAGGCGGGAATCGGGAGCGGGGTATAGAGACGACTTTTGGACAGCAACTGCGAGAGTTCGGCCGGGATCAGACAAAGAACTTCGCGCAAAATCTGCGCCGGGATCCTAGAGTACGTCGAATCCTTCCGAAACAGACCGAGCTCAGAGCGACAGGAGAGGTACAACAGCAGTAGCCCAGCATACGTACACAAAAGAAGTATACAGGGACGCGCATATTAATATGACGGGGGACCATAGTAAATAGGACAATGGTATACATAAAAACCTATATATTTAACCATTTTTACAAACAATATTTGGTCCTATTAACTATGGTTCCCCGTAATAATAGTAAAATCGTTGTAAAAATGGGATACACTCAAAAATGGTTTAACGGTGACTTTTCGACGAGCGTTCGGTAAGGTCGGAGTTGTCGACTGCTGGCTGTGCAGCTGTTTTATCGCGCGAGGGTAACTATACACCACCACATACTGGTAGGCGGTTGTCGACTTGGATAGACCCCCCCCCGTCCCCTACCCACCCTGCGTTGACTGTTAGTACACGCTGTGCCAAGCTGACAGTCATGTCAACAACCATCAACGTACAGCAGTATTTATTTATTGGATATATCCAGCTTGAAAACGTGCGTTTAAACGTATATATATGCCGTTCTAAACGTATACCAGGTATACTGGTATACATTTAATTTACGCCAAGGTTTATACGAGTACACAAAATACATGTGCGAATGTGCGAATACTCGTAGAGCAAGAGCATGCCGTATACCTGCTGGTATCTCAACGTATATACGGTATCATAGTACGGTACGTGGTAGTTCTCAACGCTCTGACGAGGGGGCGGGTCTGTCCAACCGTGTGGAGTATATAGTTTCTGCGTGCTTTTTCTGCACACTCGTTCTCTCCCCTTCTTGGAGCAGAGGGGTTTTATGTGTACCTACTGAGTGTTTCATGTACGTACGTACATACTGGATACGCTGTACGCTGCATGATTCACGATACAGCAGAACCCGGGGGGGCAAACGTGCAGAGACCCCAGGCACCCGTTACAATCAAAGTTGTGGTAACTGACGGTACGCGGTCAATGCGGTCAGTTGCCGACGGACGTGAGGCGGTCACACTGACCGCAATGAGCTGTTTTTGCCCTCTGCTGACCGCATCTCCTATCCCCTATCTACCAAATAAAGCCCTAACACCTATTTGGAAAGCCCCACGGATCCGTAACACAGGTACACAGACGTATGTATGTATACACGGCACACATGGCGCGGCTGATAGTAGCTGTGTCCGCTGTATTCGTAGCATGACTTCACACGATGTTGATATATTTTTCTCTAGTAATTATAGAAATCTGTTTTGGCCCTCCAAACCGCAAAAATATCGGCTTTTTGGGGCGTTTCGCTCGTGTCCCAGAGGGTTTTGCCGTCAGTAGCGGTTATAGGCCGCCAGGTTGCCCATTTGCGGTGCGGTCAGTTGATAGACTGCGGTCAGATACCACCCTTGTTACAACGTCGAGACCCATACGTCTGAAACGATACATACATACATGCGAAACGCGTCGAGGACATACCTGAATGAATGCGCGCTGTCAATCATCATAAATCATTACGCGTCAGTCTCATAGTACTCGACTATATATAGATTACTTCAGATAACCTAGTTGAGAAGGGGGGGGGGGGGGGGTGATTGCAGTTCAGTTGTGATCAGGGGGTTCACGTGTGTGGGATTTCATTTAGTTAACTATTCACAGAGGCCTGGTTGGTGACAGCTCGCATGCCTGAAGTAATTGGATTTTGGGGTCCCTTTCATATGGATGGTGTGAGCGCCACTCCTAACGAACAAAAAAAAACACGATTCGAGAGATTTTCGTCGTGAATCGTGTTTTTTTTTGTCGTGATAAAAAATCACGATTCATGACGCCAATTTTTTTAGCTTTTCCCTAAAAAAAGCAAAACCACGATTCGTGACATTTGTCGTGCCTCCAATCACGCCTGATCAAGGCACTACGGAACCCACGCGCACCAACGGTATCCGAAGGTCGGTATAAGGGCATGGCAGACTCTACTTCGTACGCCGCTTTTGTGGACAACGGGCTGCTACCCAAAGACACCGTTGAGCGCTGGCTAAGGGTCGATCTTAACGAGGAATGTTTCTCAGTTTTTTTCAGTATTTTCCCGAAATTTCGGCAGTTTTTTCTGTATTTTCCCGAAAATTCGGTATATCCTCCCCACCGAAATTTCGGGGAAATACTGAAAAAAGCTGAGAAACATTCCTCGTTAAGATCGACCCCAACGAGCAGCTTGTGGCCTCCAATTTTCGAGGGGGAGGAGCCACAGCTTGAAGACAAACGCGAAAATGACCTTAGGATGTCACAGGCCAGGCCGGACAGAGACGCCCTGCGAGATGGAACGTCGCGAACCGGGCTTGGCCTATGGTCGGTGACATAATCTCGCAGGCTGGGTCAGGCTTCGGCCCGTGATTCGAATATACCACGGGCCGGGCCAGGCGCGTTCGACCCGGCTCGGCTTGGCCGTGCCCCACTCGCGAGAGTTGGCTCCACCCGCAAAAACCGTTCGGTTTGAAATATCGGATTTTTTACAATATTAATTTGAATATATCACGAAACGTGACGTTTTCCGGCCTTTTTCGTTAGAACTGAAATGCCACGGATCGCGATATTTTGGCATGCCAAAAAGTCACGAATCGTGATTTTTTTTGGGTTCGTTAGGAACGGCCCTGATTGGGACAAGCATTTAGAAGCTTTTTGTCAGATGGCTAACAAAATAAAAATAATCTGTGGGTTTTATATCATGTAGGGCTTGAATCATGGAGCGGGTATATAATGAGACAACGAACATCCAGCAACAACATCGGATGCACACTGACATTGCATACATATCGCAGTGGGGCGGAATGGAATATCGCAGAAGATATATTTATGTTCTCCCCCCGAGGTGACGTCGTTTAATTTTTTTTCGTGCTGCCCCCTAGGGGAAAGCAATTTATTTTCATAACAAAGTTGTCCCCGGGGATACCAAAGAGGTAGGGGGGACATCGTAAAAAACCACATCCCCCGGGGATAACACAACGTTCTCCCTACTTTTTCTGCCATTTGGAGGAGGGGGGGGTGACATAAGAATGGGGGCGTTGACAGAGGATATCACGGTAGTTAGCAAGTTGGGTCTTGGGAGTCTGCAACTCGACGGTGTGCCCGTACGATGCTGGGATGCCGTTTTTGTCGCCGTTGCTCTCCTTCCTCTGCTCCTCCTCTCCCTTCTGCGTTATTTCCTGCAGCACAACAACACTACTCTTGGCGTCGTGTGACGAGCTATGCATCGGCAAAAAGGGGCCAATCAATCAGCAAGCCTCCATCCATCCGCAAGATCTCCGCGCAACCTTGAAGAAAGGGGTTCTCGCCAACGCATCCAGCTTGCCCCCGATACTACCCGTACTGTCCCCCTCGATATTACTCGTACCACCCCCCACCCCCCCCTTCCCCCCTCCCCCCCGCGGTACTTCTTGTATCGTCAACGACATGGCAGCAGCGATAACCGATACCCCATCGTCGGCGGCTGCGAACACAGCGCCACCTATAAAACGCTAACGAGGGCAGGAAGGACGGTATGCGAGGGACGAAGCAAACACGGAGGGAGATGCGTGAAATGTGATCGGAGAGGGAGGGCGTCAAGAAACGGCTTCGTGCCGATCCGGACGATCGTGGTTTTTCAGAAATCGGCCACAAAGATGAAACCCCGCGGAGGTGGCGGCTATTCAGAAGTATGGAGTTTAAATACTATGCCAGGTAGCTCGAAGGGTTTGCGAATGCGAGCGAGTGGTATATTTGGCTCTTTCGTAAAACCCTGAACGGACTTGGTGCGGAGGGGAAGATGTCATTCAAATCAAATCGAAACAATGCCGGTTTTCCTGGGGGTGTGGGGTTATTCCTGGCTGTGCGCGGATGGGCTCGCCTTTAAGGGGGGTGTAATCTTGCCGCCGACCCCGCCTATGCACATGTATGCAGGCTTAGTTTGTGGTGAACTTGAGTCGATGACGGTGCGCATCTGATCCAACGCGCATCTTCCCAGCCTAACGAGCTTCGGATTGCACGTGTGGCGTTCCTGCATCCCCGTCGGGATTGTGGTGCGTGCGGGAGCAGGTCGAAGCCGTCGCGGAAAATCTGACGAAAACCCATGGATAGAGGCTGCGCACGCCCAGTGAGATAGTTGGGGTTCGACAACAAAAATTACATGCTGTATTCGACCGATTCAAGCTAAGCGATTGGCCACCCGCAAGGAGAGAATATTCCGGGGAATAATTCCAGTAGTTATCGTGCAGCAAGACATCCTATCAACGGACGTAACATGGTGAACTAGCCCGCTGCTCGTTTATCCTGTTCTTACTGATATACTTGGCTGAGTATGGGCCATAGATTCCGACCACCTAATGGTGTACCGATGACAGGTTGTCTCTGGCGACTATCGGGCAACGATCGGGTCACTCACACGCGTACTTGGGGGTGTGAAGTAGCTATGTGCTACTTGGTATCAGCTTCGTATAATAGTTGCTTGCTTCGCTGTGATGACGGCCTCTGACAGAAGGGTTGACTGTGTACACTGTCAATGTATACATGATGCGTTCCAGGTACGAACGGGACAAATGACCGGAACCTTAACCCCCACAACCCTCTGGGGACTGCAGAGGCAAAAAATGATGATCAGACTTAACGATCACAGCATCGGCCATTCATTGTATGATTGGGTATTTGGTGGAACCACAGAGAGAGTGAGCCGGCGAGAACTCTTTCCTTGACACGACCGAAAGCAGTATCGGACAGCAATACCGCACATCCTTCTGCGCGTGAAAATATACACGCAGCGGTTACGAACCAGCCATTCACATAGACACCTGGTTGTCGTTCGATGCTTCGTCGGGAGTGTTTGGGTCTTTGGGGAGGAGGGTTTGGCCCTTGCGGACGAAGGGGGTAGGTCCAAGAGAACAGGGAGGAGTGTCTCGTTTTTTGTAGTTTTTGGTTGATGGCAACATCGCTTCACGCTTTGGCTTTCGGGGTGTGCTAAACGTTGATGTCCGAGCTGTATAGCAAGGTGTCGTGCAAAACGGGCGCAGCATGATCCTAGAACCCGCATACTTCTGGGCGTTCATACTACATTTGGACGGTTGATGAACTATACCTATATTTTTTTCCGGGCGATCTTCGTTGGTCCCAAAGGGGCTAAAGGATAGATCACAGCCCTGCGTAGCCCGCCCTGAAAACCAGGAAGGAACCAAACATGCGCCCGGAGTCGTGGTTAGACAACGTATTGAATATGCTGCGCTCCACAACACACTCCCACCCCACCACATCTTTAGACTTTGCAAGGCGAACAACAAACTCTACAAAAATCGGTTGCAGAGGTATACATATAGGAACAAGACAACGGGTGGCGTCGGGCAGAACGCGGGCAAGCGGGCACACTCGACAAACTGGACATCCTGACGACAAGCATACCAACCAGTGCCTCGATATCGCAACACAACCACTGCCTCGCTTCTAAGCGTTTATCCTATTTCAGGAATATATTTGCCGAGAGGATAAAGCTGAAATGGCCTATCTCCTCCTGACACGGATGTGTACCCCTCCCCATTGCTGTTGACACCAGGATTAAGAGATGTATCCTGATGAATGTGATAGTACCAAAGCTAGAACATGCAGGAGAAGTACGGGAAGGGAATGCGAAACTCGTAAAACAGTTGGAAACAGTACAAATGACAGCAGCTCTATGAATACTATTAATAGGATGCTCATGTACGACGAGCAGTACAGCAATAAGAGCCGAATTGGGAATGTACCCGCGTGAGACCAATAGAGGCGTGAGAAAGCTGAAATGACAATATCAAGTAAGGAACATGCTAAAGAAGAGGTTGACTGCCCCAGTTGATAGAGCTGTATGGGGGAAAGTACCAAAAAGGCGAGCTCGAATAAGGTAGGATAGCGTAGTCGAGGAAGTATGGAAGGATATTTGAGGAAACGAAGGAAATGACAACTGTAGAGAAGCTTGGGACGTGCGAGACATAGGTAGAGGAAATTATAGAAAGAAGGGGAAGACTTGCGCTGAGGGAATAAGCTGAAACCGGAGAAACACTTAGAGATATTCGAGGGGTTACTGTGAAGATATCAGAGGTAAGGGTAAGGGTAAGGGACGCAGGTGTTTTCTGGCAGCTGGGAAGCAGTGCTTCGCTTCTTCTTATATAGATCTTCTTTATTGATGACTAGAGCTGAGGAGGTGCTCTGGTAGAGAAGTGAGAGGTAGGGGGGTGGGACTCGACGCTCAGATATACTCGTCCCACCCCATGCTACAAGCTCTCCTAAATTCCTCTTATCTAACGTACTCCTAAATAACTTTCCTTTGGCTACCGAACGTTCTTCTGCTAATATAAGAACTTCTCACTTTACGACCCTATCTGCGTTAAGGAACATTCCTCTTGTCTGACGGCCTATCCGCCTTAGAGAACATTCCTAAAAGACGGTTGATCTCAACTACCGGAATATCCGCCGGGTTAATCCATTCTTTGGATTATTCTCGTATTCCTCAGGCTACGAAACTGCCGACTATATTATCTATATCTATAGCCCATGAGCACTCGATTCATATCACATTAGCCCACCCTGAATAGTCGTATATGCAGACCACAAGATGGTCGAAGGATGATGACAAAGTTCATCCCAAAGACCAGGAAAAGGTGGTCGAAGATGCGGCTATTCGAAACAAAAGAAATGAGGCTATAGATCCCCCCACACCTCGTCATAAGACCCAAACACTGCGAAGGGGTGTTTACTTAGAACAACCACTTGAAGGCAGAGACCGAAGGAGATGAAGAAATAACTCAAAGCGGAAGCGAAAGCAGAGAAAGGCAAAGCGAAAACCGAAGAAAGAAGAAAGAAAACAGGAGACAGAACAAAAGCCGAAGCGAAGGCTGAAGAAGAAAACTAGTACCGAAGTGAAGGCGAAAGAAGGGCGCACAAAAAGGTGCGAACGGAGGTTGGTCGCCGAACCGGGTTGGCAAACTAGGAAACTCACGAAGGAGGCAGTGACCGCAATACAAAAAAAAAACACATACCTGGTATATATTTGGTAGGAGTAATGCCTTGTCTTGTGGCGGAGGTCCTAACGTGGTAGACATCACTCAAGAGAAACGGGGCACTGCTAAAGTGCAAAGGGGGCTGCGTACACTAGGGGCTATTAAAACCGGGAGACGGAGCGAACAACGCGGCGTCTGGGAGGCCTCTTCGTGGTATGGACTATACCAGCAAACGTAGCAAGGTATTTTACTCAACAAGAAAAACTCAAGAAGATCCGCAAGAAGATTGGCCTAATGCGTGCAGTTCAAGATGGTATATAGCGCAAGGCTAAAACACTAGCGTGTGCAACTCGGCCAACAGGGGCGACATCAAAGATGGTGTCGTTTGCCACAGAGCAGAGGGGCGCGCGGAATACCGAACGAAATATGAAGAAACCTAAGAAAAAGAAAACAAAGCACGATCGGGACCAGGAAACTAACTGAAAGCAGAACACGAGTCAGGGAAAATCGATCTTGGTAGAACCGCCATGGTTGATAACTCTGCGGCCTTCCGGGGCGGCAATGCTATCCGGACCCTACTTGGCAAACATAGAAGAAACACGGGCGAGCTGGAAGCTCGATAAAATCTTAGCTCGATGACCGTCTGAAACAGGGGTCGGTGGAAACCGACGGAGGCTAGGGTACAGCCCAGGCTACGACACGATTTTACCTCGGCGTAGTATTGCCAATAATTTGCGGTAGGCTAGTGAAGTACAAACAAATACGAAAATTATGGTATCGCTACGACTCGGTGGCCTGAACGTAAGAAGGCATCACGGAGGTGTAGGCGGTATGAAGAAAACAAAAGGTAGACGGAAATATATGCACCCAAGAAGCTGGCTGTTGGTGGCTATTGAAGACTAACCCTGAAGAACTACTTTAATATATTGTTGACTAACCAGAAACAAGTACCCAGAACTAAAAAAAATGCTAAACCAAGGCTATCCAGGGGGGGGAGTGGAAACCGTGGGGGCTCCGCGGGACACATCAGAGTTCCGCAGCAGCCCACGTGCTCGGCTCCCATTCCCATGGCGTTGAAGACACCACGATCCGTACACGGCGTTCCGTGCTGTAGTGTAGCGGGAGGGTTGAAGGTCGATCTTGATCGGTCCGGGGTCATCCAGGAACCGGATGATGTAGGAGCCGCCCGGTGAAGGTTCTGGTGGAGCTCCCGAAGAGACGTCCGGGGGTGAGCGGTGAGCGATTTTGCCCAGCCACCAGAGGCCGTCGCGCGCTTTGTACCATATGTGCGCTCCGGGGGGGAGGATGGTGGTGCTGAAGTTGTGGAGCCAGAGGCTGCGGGAGACCAGGGCGTAGCCGGGGGCGAGAAAGATTTGTCCTTGAGATCGTGCCAGTTCGCGGTGGGCAGCGCCGATGCGCATCTGGCGGTAGAGGCGGTTCGTCTGGCGGTGTTGTGTCGGCGCTCCTGACCAATAGAGTAAGATGTTGCGCCGGAAGTGTTGAAGGTCCAGTTCGCCTCTCAAGAGGGGCTGAGAAGTCCAGCCCAGTGGGTCTCGTACAGAACGGCGATGACCCCGCCGCGGCCGCGTACGAGTTGATGGCCGGTGATCTGCTCGACCTCGAGGCGTTCCGGTGGGGGAGTGACGTCGTCGACGGTGACGTGGTAAGGTGGGGACTTGGCGGCAGAAGCTGTGAGTACGTATGTAGTGAGGTCCGCGGGCAGATGCTTGGGGATGTCGCTGGTGTCGTCGGGGTTCCGGCAAGGTTTGCATCGTTGAACGGAGACGCGGGGCTTGGAGTCCCGTCCCGGAAGGTCGGATGGAAGGTCGAGGAAAAGTAGCTTGTCGTGAAGAGGGCGGTTGTCGGGGGTGTTCGAGGCGGGCGTCGGTCCAACGGCGAGGACCTTGAAGGGCCCATTCCAGTTAAGGGAAAGCTTCGTCTTGAGTACAGTTGCGTCGGTGCCCTTTTTGACGCCTTGGCGAATGGTTGAGGCGGAGTTGTAGACCCAAACCCAGCCGCCGACGGTGAAGGGGGGGGATGCTCGGAGGGCGGCCATGATGGGCGCGTTGCGGCGCTGGAGACGCGAGACGGTGAGTCGGTGTAGTTCGCGGACGAGGGAGTACGCGCGTCGTTGTCGGTCGGTGGCGAGGTTGATGTAGACCAGATGATCGCGGTCCAAGCTTTGGTGGCCGCCGATGTTGTCGGGTTCGAAGACCGAGAGCGGGAGGCGAGGAAGGCGGCCCATGTGGATTTCGTTAGGCGCAAGCCCTGTAGCGGCGTTCACGGAGTTGTTGTAGGCCGACGACACGTGCGGCAGCAGGACGTCCCAGTCGGTCTGCTGTTCGTTGCCGACCATAGAGAGCATTTGGGCCAACACATGGTTGACGCGCTCGACGCCGCCGTTGGTGCAGGGGTGGTAGGAGCTGGTGTTGACCTTGCGGATACCAAGGCGCTCGTAGACGATGTTTGCAAGCTTGGAGGTAAAGTGTAGTCCGTTGTCGGAGAGAAGCGTAACCGGGCACCCCCAGAGAGGGATGTATTCGTTCAGGAAGATGTCGGCGGTGCCGGCGGCCGTGAACTGCGCCGCTGAAACGGCAAACATATCGGCGCGCCGGCTGAAGCGGTCGGTGAAGAGAAGGATGTGGACGTTGCCGCGCGGCGTGAGCGGCAGGGGTCCGAAGTAGTCGACGCTGACGGTGATGCCAGGCCCGTTGGGCAAAGGAAGAGAAAGGATGGGCCAGCGACTGGTGTGCCGGGAGGTTTTCCGCGCCTGGCATTGAAGGCAGCGGCGGATCCACCAGCGGGCGGAAGCGTCCATGCCAATCCACCAAAAGAAACGTGCCAGCATGCGGACCGTTCGGGTGACTCCTAGGTGTAGAGAGGTGGTGGCGTGGCAGGTGTTCAGCACCCAGGGGCGCATTAACATTGGCACGTAGATGCGTGGGGTAAGGGGGGCGGGTGGTGGTAGGCTGTTCCCGGGTGGGGGTGGGGGTGGTCGTTGGACCAGGAGGGTGGTTTCGTCGTCCCTACGGTGCAGCTTGCTTTTGGAGGCAAGGGTGAGGACGTCCGGAAGTTGTGGGCGCCGGGCCGAGGGGATGAAATCCAGGAGGTCGTTCGGCGGGGGGGCAGGGGAGTCCAACGACAGGAAGCGGATGGTGGCGCAGCACAGGGGCTCTGCTCGTTGTTCTCGCGCCCAGTCTTTGAAGGTGTAGTGCTCGACGCGGGCGAGGAGGTAGGGATCGTCATCGGGTTCGACGATGGGCTCCGGGAGGGGCAGCGACGGTGGTGCTGGTGCCGGCGGAGAAGGCGTTGTTGGGGGGGTTGGGGTTGGGTTTGCGGGCGCAAACGGGTCGGGCGGCGCGGGAGCTGTGGCTGAAGGCGCCGTAGGAGGAGGGGGTCTTGGCTGGACCCCGGCCGGGGGCGTGGGCGCACTGGTGGGTGTAGATCGTCTGCGTACGACGGGTTGTGGTCGACGGCCGAAGCGATAGTCGGCTGTGGGTCGAGGGGTTCCCGCGGCAGCGGCGATGCGATGGCGGGTCCGAGAAGATATCAGGCCTGAGACGGCTGGTTCCGTGCCGCCAGTGGTGGACGGCGGAGAGATGACGGACGGCCTGGAAGCCGAGCCTGGAGGAGCTCCGCTGTTCACGGCGGCGTTCTCGGGGCCAACAAGCAGTCCAGCGGTGGAGTCAGGGGTCGCAATAGGCCCGACGAAGGTGTCGGGTGCGGGGGAAAGGGTGAGGTGCTCCATACGTGGTCCCAGTAGGCGGAAGTCGCGGAAATCGTCGGTGGTGAAGGGAAGCGGCTGGATGGTTGGGATGGGCCTTGAAGGGGGGGATACGAGCCCACCCAAGCCGATACCCGGGGCGGGAGGGTCGTTCGGCGCGAAGCCGCAGGGGCGGATGAGGTAGATGCCGACGGTGTCCGGGCCGGTAAGGCGGTTGCGTCCGGTGCGGTCGGCGTCGGTGGCGGGTTGGGGGAGCCGGGAGAGGAAGTCGGCGTTGCCGTTGGACGTGCCCTTCCGGTATTCCAGCGTGTAGGTGTACGCCGAAAGGAACTCGAGCCAGCGCCGGACGCGGGCGTTGTGTTCTCCGACCTTGGCGATGTTCTCGAGCGCCTTGTGGTCCGAGTAGATCTGGAAGCGGGTGGACCATAAATGTCCACGGAGGCGTTTGATCGCCCACACGATGCTCCCGGCCTCGAGGTCGAGGGGTGTCCACGAACGTTCGGAGTCCAGGGTGGCACGGCTGATGAAAAGGATGGGTCGGACTGAGCCGTCGGGTTGTTCTTGCTCAAGGGTCGCGCCGAAGCCGTCGATGCTAGCGTCGCAGTAGAGGCGGAAGGGGCGGGAGTTGTCGGCAACGGCGTCCCAGTCGGGGTAGACGAGATAAGGGACTGCCCCTCGAGCTCAGGGGCAGCGGTGGTGTCAACACCGTGGCAGCGGGTGGAAGCCCGTCGTTCGCGGGTCCAACGCTGTCACAAGAAAGACGCGCATGCTGGAACAAGCGCGTATGGAGCGGCCAATTAGAGGCAGGCTCAGGGGGCGATGGCCCGGTCGACGAAACGGTAGTTTCGTGTGAACCGGAACCGCTGGTAGCCGTAATCGTCGAGACGTTTCCCAGGGTAGCAATGTCTGGGGTCTCGGCAATGGTCGGCAAGTAGCGTTGCTCACCGCCGGAAGACGTCGAGTGGAGCATCCTGGTGAGGCTCGGCGTCTTGGCCTCCTCCCGCCCACACCTCAAGGCAATCACTTGAGCAAGAGGATCAGTGCTTGAGCAAGTGGCTGGGAAATGGGCTGGGTTAGGGGGGGGGCAGGGGTCGGGGGCAGGGGTCGGGGAGGCGTGGTGCACGTGATTTACGCGTGCGTCCTGAGAGCCTCGGGTGCTCGCAGTAGATGCTGTTGGTGGAGATGCGGCAGGTGCTCCACCATCGGCTTGTCAGTTGGTGCGGAAGGTTCCCGGCTGCCGTTGGTTCGAGTGGGTGGTCGAGTTGTTGCTGCCCATCCGCATGTTCGCGGGGGCAGCAGGTGCGGACGTGTTGGTCGCAGGGGTATGTACCGTCAACGCGGAAGACGAGGGGGCAGGCTCGATGCGTTGTTGTCGGAACTGTTGCCCTGGCGAGTGTCGGTTGCCGTTGTCGTAGTTCCGGCCGTTGCTATGGCGCCAGTTGTTGGAGCGCCCGTTGTCACCGCGGTAGTTGCGGGAGTGGTTATAGTTGGAGCGGCTGTTGTTGGAGTTTCCGCTACGGTTGGTGTTGTTGCCTCGACGGTTGTTGTCGTAGCGGTTGGAACTCCGCTCCAGGTTGCGCTCGTATTGCCCCCGGCGGTAAGAGAGCATCCTCTGCTGCCACTGGCGGTAGGCGTTTCCGCCGTCGTTCAGCTGTCCTAGCGCCGGGTTCAATATGCCGGACGTGTTGAGGAAGCCCTCGGAGCAGGTCTTCATGCTGTGGTCCGTGCCATTGCAGTTGAGGCAATGACCACCGTGGGCGCGGAGGGCTTGGGCGCGGGCAGAGCTCGTCAGGAGTGGTGTCAGGAGCGGTGGCGTCTGAGGATTGAACGTCGTCGTCACCATGTAGACCTCCTCGTAGTGTCGCAGCGGCCAGTCCGCCTCGTCCTCGCAGAACGGGTCGCGCCCCTGTTCGGCGACGTTCATGACGAACGGGTTGGAGGAAGACCCTCTTGCGTTGGTCCCTGAGCCACGTGGGATTTGCTGTCGCGCCGGGGTCGACGGGGAGGAGGAGTTGGAGAGGGCTGGTGGATCCAGGCTTGGATCAGGGTAGGCGGCTACAATACCAACAAACCGATCTAGGGGACAGAAAGGAGTGACGGTAAGGACGTACAATAAGGGGTATTGAGGGGGGTGTGCCACAATTTTAGTGCCCGTCGAAGGATATTTTTATAGTTGAGGACGTCTAGCTAGTTTCAGGCGCCTCGCGTGTGATTGACGGTAGTCGCGCCCGAGTCACTCAAGTGATATCAGTTGAGCCGAATTGAACAGAACTCCGTCTGAAATGTCTAATGTTCGTAGTGATAACAGGGCGTGACGATTACTGGGCGTGGGCAGTGCAAGACCTTTCGTTGGGATACAATTAGAGTACCCGTAAAGGAAACGTGTAGGTCGAGTCGGGGGGAAAATTGCAGCATGCCGGCACTATTTGGTAGCTGCACAGAATATCGGGCGATTCCCTACTTGAACGGTGGGCAGTTTTTCGTTCCGTGGCAGAAACAGACAGCAACCGATACATTTCGGGGGTCGCGAGGCCCGATACGTTGTGAGATACTTAGGGTATCGTAGAGGTGGCACAAGTGGGAAGAAAATAAAAATAAAAATAAGAAATAGACCCCGGTACGTAAAAACATGGAAAAGAGTATCAATCGGCTCCTTTGGGGGAGTCGAAGACGCTAATCCGCCGCGAAGGATGTTGTGTACTATTGTGTTAGTTAGGCCAGCATTTAGTTCATCACTTTCGGAAATGGTCACTGCCCGGGCCACAGTTACTATGCTCCATATTCGAGCAGCTTGCAGCTGCTGTTTTTGTGATGAGCTGGACAAACATGGGAGAAACAGTTGTTTACTACCAGGTAGTTTGTGTAGCCTTTGTGGTGTTACCGTTCTAGGCAGCCTGTACCCTGCTTTATTTGTAAAAGCTGGTGGGGGTGGGGTGCGTTGGAAAATAACACTTGTTACAAACTTGAACAGTGTCTACCCTGCTTTGATTTAAGGTGGGAGCAAAAAAGAAAAGAAGAGAAAAAAAAAAAAAAAAAAAAAAAAAAAAAAAAAAAAGGAAGGCACACGTCCAAAACAAAAAAGAAAGGGAAAACAAACACGACCAAACTAATATTCGGGCCAGATCAGGTAGCATACATTCTGTTCTGACGTGCTACAGCTGGGGGGGGGTAGACGTATACAGCAGTAGACAAAGTTGCGCGCCACAAAGCCTCGTTTCGTCGGTAACGCTGAGGAACGTGCACGTAAGAGGCTGTAGCCGGGCATATTTGTGCAGCATATATATACCTTATTTCTGGCTTAAAACTGGCAAATTTAAATGCGCCTAGGCAGCAGACGGACAAGGTTCGGCCACATAAAGCCGCATTAAGTCGTTAATGCCGGAAAACAAACGTGCACGTAAAGATCAGTAGAAAAAAAAATCTAAAAATAACAGACATCGTTTGTATCCTATAGGCCGTGGCGGTGGGGCATAAATAGCAGAAATCCGATTAATTTCCGCAGCATGCGTCCTGTATTTATAGTAGAGCAGCAGGAAAGTAGTGCATCATAGAGCCTGTTCTGCACGGTAGAAGCAGCGTGCGGACGGGCAATCTGAAGAGGGGTGCAGAAATATGAGCTGGTCCCAATGAGCAACATTTAAAATTCGCCTGCAGATATATTCCTAAAGAGCTACGTGCAACTATATAAGAATTGTCTACAGGTATACCTGGTATTCCCAGAGCGCTACCCGTACGTGTGTGTTCTTCGCATTGTATATACGTGCAACCAGGTAAGGTTCGCCTACGTACGAGCATAAATATATGCATGCCTATACGGTGGATGTGCTACACCATCACATCAAGAAAGGGGCACCGACCGTGCATCGTTTGTCTACCTAAATATATCGTGAGGAAGGAAGGGGGGGTTCACGGGAGATTTCGTCACTAAAATAGTGTTACGTACCCCTATTGGTACCTCGCTCGTATACCAGACTTTGTAGGCTACTACCATATATTACAATGTACCAGGTATGTGTTGAAATCCTGTAACCAAGGCATTCAAATAAAATACCAGGTACATTTATGGCTATTCTCGCTGTGGGGGGGTCGCCAGTATGGTTAATTCATACGTATACTATCGCTCGTATCAGGTACCAGGTACCAGGTATGGTCGTTCAATAACTCGCAGGCGAATATCCCACGCGATGGATAACAATGGATACAATTCGCAATTATAGCCGAGCCGTTCGTAGGCTGCTCACATATGCATATAATAGGAATGGCGTATTTAGTCACACAACCGCTGTTCCTAAAAAAAAAAATCCACGTATCAGTATACTGCTGCGGGTGTCCTACCAGTACTACAGCAGCTTCTTTGTAGTCGTGGTAAGGGTCAAAAGTCGTGGTAAGGGTCAAATCCCATACAACGCTTGTCTATACAGGAAGGTGCAGATAAAATGGCGGGGGGGTTAATGTGAGCAGTTCCACCTACTCTTTACGTGCCTTCCTATGAAAGGGCGGGCATACATCGGAGCGGAGGGGGTTATTGTTGTGAAAAACGCTCTCGTTGTTGTGCGCGATGAGCACGATGTCATTTGGGGGGGGTCTCCAGGTGCATTCAACCACATGGTGTCACGTATCGTGGAGGTGATCGATCTCGTCATTCCACGGCGGAGGCGGGGTACAGGGCGCGGAAAAACAAACCTCATCACACTGCCGAGAGCAACAATAGTACTTATATGACAAGTACCTACTAAGAAACAGCAGAGAGAAGTTGTACGTACTTGTACGTGTGCCTGATAAGGGGGGAAGAATGCGTCTACTCACCTATACTAAGAGGGGAGCAACGTCTACTGTCGCCACTAGGCAGCTTGTCACAGTCGTCGGCACTAAAAACGCACTCAGGAACGCAGGTTCGAAAAAAAAACAAACGAAGAAAGAAAATAGACAGCGAGGAAAACGAAAGAAAAAACGAAACAAGGAACGAAAAGAAACAAAAATAAAAAGTTGACTTCAAAACCAGTTGCCTCCCGGGTAGGGATGGCTCACATGATCGTGAGAAGATCTAGAAGAAGCGCTGCAGTCCTCAGCTTGGCCAGAAGGTTCGTCGAATGCGAAGACGTCAGATGTGAAGATATCAGAGGTAAGGGTAAGGGTAAGGGACGCAGGTGTTTTCTGGCAGCTGGGAAGCAGTGCTTCGCTTCTTCTTATATAGATCTTCTTTATTGATGACTAGAGCTGAGGAGGTGCTCTGGTAGAGAAGTGAGAGGTAGGGGGGTGGGACTCGACGCTCAGATATACTCGTCCCACCCCATGCTACAAGCTCTCCTAAATTCCTCTTATCTAACGTACTCCTAAATAACTTTCCTTTGGCTACCGAACGTTCTTCTGCTAATATAAGAACTTCTCACTTTACGACCCTATCTGCGTTAAGGAACATTCCTCTTGTCTGACGGCCTATCCGCCTTAGAGAACATTCCTAAAAGACGGTTGATCTCAACTACCGGAATATCCGCCGGGTTAATCCATTCTTTGGATTATTCTCGTATTCCTCAGGCTACGAAACTGCCGACTATATTATCTATATCTATAGCCCATGAGCACTCGATTCATATCACATTACGCGAAGGGATAGGAATGAAAACGTGTTTGCGCGGCCCATTGGACTTCGCGAAAACGCTGAAACTGCGATTTCGTGTAGGGGACCAGGACCTTCGAGAAAGAAGAAAGAGAACACGAGTAGCCGGGAGGAGGAGGAAGCAGATGCACAGATGTGCCGCTGTGGCAAAGCAATGGAGAGTAGAAGTCACATTGTAGGAGAATGTGTAGTGTACAAGGAGGAACAGGATGTGTTAGAAGAGGAGATGAGCCGAATGTGACATGGAGGTGTTTGGTACAATGGAGAGTAGAACTCACATAGTAGGAGAAAATATGAAGTGTACAATGAGAAACGGGATCTGTTAAGAGAGGAGATGAGGAGGATAGACGAATATGCCACGGAGGAGTTTGGTACACTAGATAGCAGCGAGAAAACGATCGCTATCCCAGGAGATAGATGGTATAGTCACAGGCGGCGAAACAGGAAGGGAAGAAGATGAGCAAAACGTTTCTACCAGGTACCTGGTATGCAATATATGAAAACAACGTACAGAACGCCCAACTGTTGGAGGTGTCTCTACTAGGAGTAGGAACGGTGCCCGGTCTCGAAAGGGGTGTGTGTAGTCGATGGTAAAAATACTATGGCAAACAACAAATAAATGTACGCCCCCCCCCCCCCCCCCTGACAAATTGCAAAACGTGAAGCAAGAGCCACACCTTGACGGTGTGTTCAACACAACGCAATTAATGTGCCTCCCTTGAGGGTGCTGGTCAACGCAGAAATCTTCGCAATATCTGCGCAACGACGCATGGAGGGCGATAAGCGCTGACAACGTCCCCCGCTTCTCCTGCCGGGCATGCAGGCCCGCACAGGTGGATCAGATGTGCTACGAAGTACATTACTGACTGTTTGTGTTCTGATTTCCAGCACGTTGGTCCGCCCAAATATTGCGCTGCTTGGCCCGGCGGTGTCTACCCACCCGCTCCGTGAAAACAAGGCGTTGAACTGTCAAAATGTCAAAATCGTCTACCAGGTATACACTATACACCCGTCACAGAGTAACTGTGCGGAAACTACTCAATCAAGTATGAAGTACAAGGAGGGGGCCAATGGTTGGCTTTGCTATTAATAGTACAACTGCTGTGTTCAGCAGTATACCAGGGTACCTGGTGCAGAGTACAGTATACGTATGTATATAGTCCTCAGAATCTGAAGATCTGCTGTAGTAATAAGGCACGCAGAGTTACTATTAATATTAATACTGACTGTAGCATATTATTGTTCGTGTTTTCTCCGCAAGGGGGCCAACGGCAGTGACAGCAGCAGTGATGAGACACGGAGGGGCAGGCGCGGACATTTGGGGCAGGCTCACATGCAATGTCTGTTTGTTCGCGCTAGGTCAACGCGGACCAACGTTGACAGCCTGTATTTCTCGCGTACCAGCACCTGGTATGTATGATTTACGTATGTATGGGCAAATGGATTTTCTCGTGTACGTGACCACACAGGAGGGCGCCGCCAACGACCATCTTGCTCGCCACCCTGAGCAGGCTATGCGGGGTTTTTGCGGCAATCAAGCACTCTCAAGGCCAAGGCACGTGCCTCACGTTTTCTAGGGGGCTGTGGGGATGTCAACCCGCGGTGTGATGCATGTGGGCCATCTTTGATTATCGCGGATTCGCGGATGGATCGTATCTCATATTATTTGTTCACGTTCATTTTTATATTTCAAAAGAAAAACAACTTTTAGCAAAAACCAGCGGGAGTTCATATCAAATTTGGTAGCATGTCTTACGTGGCCGTTTGGCCATTTTCGCTGTGAGCGGCGAGGTGCTCGAGGAACAGCTACAGGCCAAGCGGAGGAGTTTTCAAGCACCCATAATCGGGTTGAAATAATGTGAGCGTGGCTTCTTGCGTACCTTGTTGACAGTCGCAGTCGTTGATCGAAAGCTGAAGGGCCAAATGTAAGCACCTGTTTTGAAATTCTTGGGCGAAAATTGAAAATTGGTCATGTAAACACGTTGCTGCTTTGCTACGCAACCAGCAGCAGGGCCCGTGCAGTGCGCGCTGTCTGTCGGTGGGAGCACCCTTAGTGCATGTAGCCTTTGTGGAGCTCTCGTTCCCGAACAACACCCGACGGCGGAGCAGGCGTGCGTTCTTTCGGACACAAAATCAGCCAGATAAGGCAACCTCGAGTGACCCTTACCGGCCTGCGACAGCCGGTATGTACCATCGTCCGCCAACATCGTCGGCCACCAGCGCCCATGTCGCGTTCCCCCGGGGATAGCCACGCTGCTGCCTGTTTACGAAGCACTCCCGGACCCCCGTGTGCTGTACGCAGATATACCTCGTGCGCGAGTTGCAAAAGGCGGGCGAGCGGGCGGGCGGGCGGGCGCAGCTGAGCGGATCAACGTTTGAGAGAAGGACACCAGTAGCACCCACGGCAGCAGCAGCAGCAGCAAGGGGGCGGCGAATCAACCATGGGTGATGGCGGGGACGTGGTGTACAGCTTCCCCGTACTGAACAGCAAGCAAATCGTGGGCTACCTATCGGATGTGAACATCCACGTGGCAGAGGAGGTGATCATGTTGGCTGCTGTACTCGCGTATGGTGTATGATGATACTGCAGCTGTTGTAAGTATCATTTCGAGGCAGATGACGACGAAAACAGCACTCGCGCTCGTATCCAACCCTACTGCTGTACGTGCATACCCTTGCCCTACGAGTATGTTTGGGAATACACTGCTGCCATTGCTGCTGCTGTAAATACATCATCCCAGGTTCTGGTGAACGCACAGCGGAGTAGAGTGTGCCCCCCCTTCAACTTTAGAGTTAAAAATTATCTCGTGCCTCGTGCCGGCACTGCAAGAGATTCGAAACAGGCTCTTCGTTTTTGGATGATAACTCCAATTGTTCAAGGTGACATTATTATTGTACCTCCTTTTTGCGAACAATAATAAGGATGCCACATTGCCATGATGTAAAGTTACGTTCGCCGTAGGTACCAGTACCAAAGTGGAGCAGCAGCAGCAACAGCAGCAGCAGCAGTCGCGCTGGTCGTGCTGTTGCAGGTATTACCGGTATACCAGGTACCACTCTGGTTGGGAATATAAGGAGCTTTAGATATCAATATGAAGACGAAGCGATCCTTATATTGACGCCCATAGTGGTCTATGATATGCACCGCAACAAGTGCCAACGGTGGTACAGCGGTACAGCAGTAGCCGCAGTACGTGCTCGTACGGTATGCACCAGGTATAACTTGGCCCAGGATTTCAGAATGCGAATACAGCAGTAGGCGTACAGAAGCGGCAGAAGCAGCGGCAGCAGCACCAGTGTCTCAGAGTCTTTGGACCCTCCTCGCGCGTCGCGCGCCCTGCACCGACCTACGACTTCGTAGCTTGTTGCGACTTGCGACGGTGCCTCGGCCACATGTGAATCTTCCACCAAACCTACATTTACATAGTCTACCGCTGTTGGTGTACGCGTACGTGTAGTGGTGCCAAAGCCTTTCGGTATTTCGGTTTTTAAGAGAGCTCTGACATAACGCGTGTACCGGTATGCCCGGATCGTGATACCTCTTACAGAAATCCTAATCGTGGAACGAGTAGAATCGCGGTCTTCCCCGCCTTGGGTACCTGATACGATGCTTACAGCTAACATACAACAGTGTAGTGAGAGTACCAGAAAATGGCCCTTCTCCGTTTATTTTGTATAGCCTACTTGCTTTGCCGTACCAGGCACTAAATAATACCAGGTGTGATATATGCGTATTTCTTACATTGAATCTTCAGCCCTGACTGGAAGGCGGCAGCTGCTATATACTGTACCCGAAACGAACTGGCTCTTTTATCCCGCCGTTTGAGAGCGAATCCAACACAACAGTAAACCAATCCGGCAATCAGCCCACTCGCAGAAACGCCCGTCCCAGTGGTCGAGGAATCGCTAATCGCGCGCGCATAACCTTAACGTTTGTGTTACAACTACAGACAGCAGTACCTGGTAGCTTTTTTCAAGGCCGTTCACGGGACGGGTCAAAACTCCCGGGTCGGGTCGGATGGGGTCGCGCAACCCGACCCCACCCGACTCGACCCGACCGGTGAGATTTCGAATATTTTCTGACCCGAGCCGTCCCGACCCGCGAGGTTTTGAAGACCTCGTGACCCGACCCGCGAGTTGGATCATGACCCGTGAACAGCCCTGTATTTTTTTTCAATTTCAAGCAACGGCCACGACCTCGCAGTGCGGTCGCCCCGGCCCCGACCTCAAGCCGTTTAAAATTGAGAACGATGCGCAGTATTTTTACTGCTGTAGTAACGAGTATGGTGCTGTGTGAAAAGGAACAGGGGACGGCAGCAAGATCGTTCCGTCTGCCCGCAGCGTATATACAGCAAAGTATTATACCTTGTAAGTGTAAGGCACCGGTTCCTTAACGAATGTATAACCTACCACGTAGGGAGAGGAGATCCCTCCCCCCCCCTGTACAGCAGCACGACATCGCGCTGCCGACCTCGTTTAAAGCGCACCGGGATTTTATCTTGAGTGAAGTTGGTTGCATGGTCGTGGTCGATCCTATGCACCCGCGGCAACCATTTTTTACCACCCGCCGCCGGAGTTCGCCGGGCTGGGGGAAAGAGACCTTTTTGTTGTAGTGCAGCTGTAGCTTTCGCTAGGATCTCGCTCTGGTGGGTGTTTGTAACTGTCGTCAACGGTGCGCGTTGGTGGAAAGGCAAAGGAACGCGGGCCGGCCCGTTCCCATGGCACCTGCTACTGCTGCTGCAACTATCTGGTGCTGTTGTTGCCGTGGACGGTGTTTGTGTTGCACAAAACTCGACCGCTCCTCGGTTTGTTGTTTTTGGGAGATTGTCGGACGGGGTCCGGAGATTCGGGAATGCGTAGCTGGAAAATGAGTGCCCTAGTATGTGTGTTATGTCGCTGTGAGTTAGAAACTCGCTTCGTACCATATTTGACAGTCGCTCGCCAGGTATCGCCGATCGCGCAACCGGTTCTTAACCCTTTACGCACCTCGTCTGACAGATAATCGATTCCCAGTTCATGATCTAGATGTTTCGGGTCAGATAGATCCCTGGTCTGTACGATCTACAGATCGTGTTGCCGGCGAAGGGATCGTCTACTCTGCGTAATCTAAGATATGCTATCTGGATTGAACCTGTATGATATACGAGTGTTCACATCCTGCGCATCTTCTCATAACGACAGTTTAGGGTCTAGATGATCTGTGTATGATCTATCTGCAGATGATCTATCAGAGGTGTGTGACGCTTACATACCACGGCGAAAAAAAAAACGCTCGGCATTCCGAGTAGAGTGTTCGCGAAACGTGGGTGCAGTTTTAAGGGGGTTAAGCCCCGCACTCTCCCGGTGGTATATAGCCTGCGGCGTCGATGGAAGCCCGGTATCGGCGCGGGTGCAAACAAACGGGTGCGAATGACAAACGACGAGAACTCCAACCGTGCTGAGTTGACTTCTGTTTTCTTGTCGTGAGATCGCTTAGCGACCGCGGTAGTGGTACATGCGACGGAGTTTCCTCGTGAAAAGGTCTGTTGTTGTTGGAACGTACGAGCTTACTGTGTCGGCGTGTCTCAGCTCCACCCCCCCCCCCCACGCAGGCCGTGTCCTCCCTATCTGCCTCTCAGCGTATCCATATATCCGTGTATCATTGTCTCTTTCGCGGTTTCGATGTCTCGGTCTCTCCGTGCCCTTTGTGCCACAAAGCTTCAAATGTCTCAATCTCTCAAGTAGGCGTTTATCGAGGCGGACGCCCTACCACTGTCCGAACAGTTTGCACGTTCGTGTACAGCTTTCCGACGAGTTATCTGGAGCCGAACTCATTAGAGCCCAAGGAAGAAGTTTGTGTAGAGTAAGGTCAATAAGGAAACCCGCGCGAACGAATAGTAAGAGACAAATAAGCGATGGCATTGAGACAAAAAGGATAGGCGTAGTCTTATGCCGCAGCAGAAAGGCCTCAATACTCCCAAACTATGTTATACGAGTTAAAGCGTCGACGAAATGTTACGGCAGTACTGTTTGGATTCATGCGAGGACAGATGAAGAGCATCCCCGGATGGGGAAGAAAGGCTGCCGGTGGCACAGTAAGAGCGAATGAGAGGCAATGCAATGCACTTGCTCACCTAGCGGCCTGCAGCGGCACAAGGGCATAGGAAGCGTTTAGAGAAGACAGACCATCCCGCCCACCCATCGTTGTGCGCCAAATGCGCCGACAACGAACTAGGTTTGTGTTTTGTTTTGATTACGATCGAATCAACGCGGGGGTAGTATTACGGGGGAACATAGTTAATAGGACCTATGGTATACATAAAAACCTCTATATTTAAACATTTTTACCAACACAATTTGGTCCTATTAACTATGGTCCCCCGTAATAGTTGCCCTGGGTGTGAGTCTCCCGCTGATCGCAGCAGGAGGCCTCATTAATCCCACACTGTAGGTTTACGGGTACGAGTTGAAGCGACGACGAAATGCTGCTGCAGTATCTCAATGTTTACATGCGTCTCACATCTAGTCGCCTCTCGAAATCTAAGGCCTCAGCACCGCTCAACGTCTCAATGTCTCTACGTATTGCAATGTCTAACGACCACTGTCCCCAAGGCCTGTCTAGCTGTCCGTCTAACATAGCTGCATTGTCTGCCTATAAAGCGGCGCGTACCGCGTCGTCTGACTCCTTCTCCTGCCAGCGCTGTTTTCTTTTATACGCACGATACTTGCCGCTGCTGTTGCTGCTGCACTTGGGTTACCGAGCGCTCTGCGGTTTGAACCCAACGCTTCTCCAGTCTCCGTTCTCCCCCCCCCCCCCCCCCCCCCCCCGCCTCCCGGCGCGTTTTTTTGCGTGCACCGCGGTTGTGACCATCTTTTTTGCGCCGCCGCCGCCGCCGGCACCACCGCCGCTGCCGCCACCACAGGTGCTGTCGGATCCGAAGCAGCACGCGTCACAGGTGGTGATGGTGTTCGAGAAGCTGGTGGAGACGACGATGGGCGTCACGAAGGAGGAAATGAGCCAGCCCGCCTTTGCCGGCCTGGGGTCCCTCAGCTACCCTGAGCTCCACGACGTGAGTTTTGCGCTTTATGGCACTTCGATTTTTGTGTGCCTGTGCGTACCATATATGGTACCTGGTACTACTTTCGGCTGGTGCAACGCCGCGCCACGGGCCCCTCTCCCTCCCCACCCTTTCCCCGCAAGGCGGCGAAACAGAACGGGGATAGGTAAGATTAGCAAAAAGTACATTTGCCATGTATAGTAAAAACGTTAATGAGCGCCCAAATGTTGGAGGTGCTTCTGTTAGGAGCGGGGGCCTTGCTCCGTTTCGAGAGGGGTGCGTGGTCAAAGGTCGAATTACTAAGACAGGCAACAAACGGGTACTCCCCCCCCCCTCCCCCTTCCCCCTTCTCCCCCTCCTCCCCCCTTGCTACCGCCCTCCCCACCCGCTGCCACCACCGCCATTGTCGCTATGTTGTTAACGTGAACACGACACCGAGCAGGACAACATCACCTTCCTGGCGCTGTTCCGCAATGTGTGCAAGCTGATGAAAATCTCCAAAATCGACGACTTCGCCCTCAAGGACATGTCCGACCCAACTCGACCACGGTAAGCCCAGAACTCCTTGCCCTTTTAAACCTCTTATTGATGGTGCTGCGCAACCTTATTTGCGCAGTTTGTCGGCGTTGTCCTTTTTTGTTGTATTTGCTAGCTATGTGTTGTAGCCTTTTCTAGCCCTACCACTTGCAAAATAGCTGAATGATGTATTGTATAACCCATGAAGAAGTGAACGCTGCCGCACGAAGTTTCACAAGACACTCCCAGTGTGCTTCATACTCCCGAGTACTGAGAGTATTGCAGTACTGGCGGCCTAAATACTGCGAGTATTGGGAGTATAAACATTACTGAAGGCCCAAATGCTGCGGGTGACTGGGCGTATGAGCAGTACAGAACCCCCGAGTACAAGCAGTACTCGCAGTATTTTCTGTCGAAAATAGTTCGCCTCACTCCCAGGTACTGAGAGCATCTGCGCATTTTTTTCCCAGTTCCGCCCTGTTTCGATGCCCACTCCTGCTGGCGCGCGGAGGTTAGTCGGGGTACGTTAACTTTTAGAACTCCAGTCCCGTTTTGGGGACAAACCACTCAAATTCCAAGTAACTTGTCCCCAATTGTCCCCAAAACGAGACTGCAGTCCTAAAAGGGTTAACGATACCCTCTCGCTGGCTGTCAAGTCGGTTGCAATTGCGGTTGGGGTTTCGGCTGCGCAGTTGCGGCTGCGGCTGCGGCTTCAGCCCGGCGTTCGTCGAAACGTATGAATAGTATCGTTTTAAAACAAGCACTTTAGCCGTTTCATGCCGCGGGCGGCGCGCCGTCAGTCACTTCTTTTTATTGGTCCATCTTTTTATTTTTTTTTGTCTGCAGGCTTTTTTTTTTGCTGTCTTTCATCTTTTTGTTTTTTGTTAAATTGTTTTTGGTCGGCATTTCTTCTTGTGCCTTCATCGCCCCTTCCCCCTTTGTCCATCCTCGTTTGCTTTCACTTCGACTGCTGGCTGTCCTCGGTTTGTATTACCCACTATACACCCGGCACGCGTCTGTACTTTTTTGTGTCAAAAATCGGAATCGCGCTTGGCGTGGAAAAAGACTGAGGCGGCAGCTGAGCGCTGCGATCAACTTTGTCCGGTTTCGCGAAGAGAAGGAAGGCATGCACCAGGAGTGGTTGGCGAGGAAGAAAAGCGTCGCGGCGGCGTCCAAGGCTTCCAAGGTTTGATGAAATATTGTGGGGGGAGGGAGGGGGGGGGTGTACTCACGTCATGCATGGCCGTGGTCGTATGGCCATAAACTCTCGCTTCTCCACAATGCCGGGACGGGGCACGTCGGGTGTCACCGACCAAGCAAACATTGCTTGCACCAAGCGCGAAGCACCGTGAGGTGTTCGGCCTGTCGCATGAAGGGTGAGCTGCATCCTGCTAAGAACCGCTTAGGAGGAGGACTTGCATGTGGATGACAGCGTCGAATGACTTGATCGTGGGTGGGGGGGGGGGGGGCGTAATTAATTGTTGTTTGCCTTAGTCATTCGATCATTGACCACGCACCCCTTTTTAGACGAAGCGGGGGGGTGAAGTGCATGCGTGTCCTCCGTGCGTGTACAGTAGATGTAGTGTGATGGACGCGGAATGATTTGGTTTTCTTGACGGAGCGCAATAGCAGCGTGGCTGGCGCCTGCGCAGGCTGCAGCCTCCTGGGTCGACTCTGACTTGTATTCGTGCTGGAAATCCCCCCCTCCCCCTGGTGTCCTCCTCGCACGGTGTTCCTGCTGTCGTTGCTGCTGCTGTTGCCGCCGCCGCTGCTGCTGCCGCTGCTGCTGCTTATTGTTAGTGCTGTTTGCCTAACTACTGTGAGTCCCTTTGGGGTTCATTATAAGCTGGGTTTCCAGCGCGCATGCAAAATATCAAGCACGACGACGTGTGTTGCTTGTTTTGTTTACACTGCTGTTTTTTTGCACGACGCCCTTAATCTCAAGTCTTGCCTCGCTTGCCTACGTACAGTAGTGCATGCACACACCGTGCTCAACCGGCTTATAACTCACCCTATGTTTTTTGGGGGCGCACCAGTTGGATTCAGTGTAGGGTATTTGTTTTGCATTTTATTCTGTTACGGGGGACCATAGTTAATAGGGCTAAATATTGTTAGTAGGAACGCTTAAATATATAGGTTTTTATGTATACCACAGGTCCTATTAACTATGGTCCCCCGTAATAGTAAGAGACGTAATCCCCTTTCGAGTTGCATCTACGTTTTTTCAGAACAATTTCATTTGGATTTAATGTCGGAGAATGTATGCAGTAACAAATAGAAATATATACGTACCTGATACATACTATAATATGTACATATTACACGTACTGATACTCCGTACACTTGAGTCTATTTTTCAAGCCTTGCCCCACCGCGCCTGTCACCGCGCCACGCCGCACCCCCTTGTCTTTCTTCCGGCACGTCTTAGCACCGAAATATCAAGCTGGCCGACGACCTCGACGATGTCCAGAGCAGGATGGCGGAGAAGAAGAAGGTGGGATAGTTTCCATATTTGGGGGGGCACGCCGGCGCGGCGGGAGGGAGGGAGTTGCACTCTGTGCTGCTTTTCCTGTTTTGTTTCGTACTAGCTGGTGTCGATCCCTTTTTTCCAACTGTGGCCGCCTTTTGTACGTCTTGCGGCGACAAGATCTTTGTTTTTACTCGACGTTATAGTTGGATGTTTTTTTTTCATGTAGGAACATCAATAATTTACCCTTTTATATAGCGCTGTGCCCACGTGTTTTGTGGCAAAGCGTTTGGAATTTGGGTGGGGTCATTTTTGCAGTATGTAAAGGTTGAAGCATGTTTGGGTTTGAGAGCGTTCGTTGCTTGTGTTACGGGTTGGACAAATCGGGGCTGCACCGAGCGGATTAAGATTGCATCGTCCTCTGCCTACCTTCGGCTTTAGACGCCCACAAATGTACAACAGTAAGCACACTTTCACACACACGAAAATCATGGATATACGTACCAGTATCATATAAGCGCATCGCAAGCACACTTTGGCGCACACAAAATCATAGATATACATATCACATACACAAGCACGTAAACCACACCAACTAAACACAAATAACACGAACCACAAGTAAGCAAACCTCCTTTTACTACTAGCATATACAGATCACACAAACAGCTAAACAACACAAAACACAAACAACAAACACATGAGTAGGACAAACCAATCACACAGCAGCAGAAGTGAAACAAACAAACCGCATAAAATTCGACAAACTAAATCACAACAACGGAGCAAACCAATCGCACAAACCTCAACAAACAGCACCACACAAATTCCACAAACAGCACCACACAAATCCCACGAGCATACGAGTACAGCATCAGCAACGAGGTGACTGAAACACCGCACATCGGACACAAACCTCACGCATTAAAACACTTTTTTTTTTGTCAGGCGATCGAGGACATCGTGGCGAAGAGCAAGGCGGTCAAGGAAGAGACCGCCGACCTGAGCCACTCCTGCTCCGTCGTACGCGAGGAGGGAGCGCAGCTGAAGAAGGCAAACTTCGTCGCCAAGGATAAGATGGCCGGCTCAATGGCGGGGCTCAAGCAGGCGGAGGTAAGAGAGAGGGGTGTGGGGAAAGAGGAGGGTCATTGGGGGGGGGGGCGGGGGGGGGGGGGGGGGGGGGTACTCGATAGTAGAGATGTACTTGATCTCATGCATGGCCGTAGTCGTATGGCCATAGACCCTCGCATCCCTACAATGCCGGGACGGAGCATGTCGGGTTTTCACCGACCAGGCAGACATTGCTTGCACCAAGCGCGAGGCGCCGTGAGGTGTCCGGCGAGTCGCATGAAGGTTGGGCTACATCCTACTAATCACCGCTTGTGGGGCGGACTTGCCTATGGATGACAGCTTCAATGAGGTATTTTAATTTCCATTGGGGGGGGGGGGGTGTACTCGATATCATGCATGGCCGTAGTGGTATGACCGTAGACCTTCGCGCCCCTACAATGCCGGGGCAGAGCACGTCGGGTTTGCACCGACCAGGCAGACATTGCGTGCTCCAACCGCGAAGCGCCGGTTGTTTGGTAGGGTGGTGGGGGGGGACTTGGGGGGGGCGGCGGTGGGAGGGGGGGTTGTGCGGGGGGGGGGAGGTAGGGGACTCTGGGGAGGCGGTAGGGTGTAGGGGAAATGTGTCGTTCTATCTTCTGCACGTTTTTCCGTCTTCGGCGTAGAAAGCGGCGGGGGACATTGGTTGATGGCAGCGGCGCAGTCTCACCACGCTAGAACGGGGCAACGCTTTGATGCCACTATTATTACGTTGATTCCGCTAATGCTGTCTGTCCCTTTATGGCTGCCGTACTATTTTTTTCGAGAACACATGTTGTGATTTTGGGATGACTACTGCACAGGTCTGATGTTAACGGCATAGGCGTTCATTGTAGGTATTGTCTCGCGCGCGTTTGCGTCAGCTCTTATTGACGCTGATTGCCGTCAACACCGTTGTCGTCGTCGCTGTTTTCGTCTTCCGCCCCCCCCCCCCACCCCCCGCTGGTGCAGGTCGAGAAAGAACGCCTCCTGGGGCAGGTTGTCAACTCACCGCAGCGCATCCTGCGCGAGGTGGCGGACCAGCAGCAGGCCTTGGACCAGGTAATTTTTTCGCTGCTGCTTCTTGTGACGTTGCTGCCTCTTATGACGCTGCTGCTCGTGCTGCTGCTACTTTATCGCTGTGATAATGCAACTGCCAATTTTGGAGGCGGGAGCGGGGGGGGGTAAAATTTCTCAAGCGGCTTTCTCACACCCCCGGACCGTTGCCTCAACTAATTCCCACCCCGCCGTCTTTCTTGTTTTTTGGTTTTCGTTTTTTCAGGAGCTGGCGGATGTGCAGGCGGAGATCCAGAACACCCAGAAGCTGCAGCAGAGCGTGGTGGTGCTTGGGAGGGCGAAGAGAGAGCTGGTTAAGGCTGCCGCGAGCATCGAAGAGGTAACCCGGTCGCGATGGCTGCCCTGGTGTACTTTGTATTATACACGGTGCCCAAAAAAGGGACCCCCTTCGAGATGGCTGGAGCGACCGACCGACCGACCGACCGACCGCCAACGCACACAAGTTGGCGATAGTTACCGGTATCCTGCTGCGCGAGTTTCTACCGACAGCTTCCTGTTTCAAGTACAATAGCCGTTCGAGTGCTTTTGTCGTGGGCCAGATCTCGTGTGGAACGCGGTGTTTTGGGGCGGAGATCGGGGCGGGGCTGGCGGGGGGAGGGGGGAGGGTACCCGTTTGTTGTTTGCCTTGGGGGGTGTCTTAACTCCCTCCAAAGGACATGGGAACGAGCGGAACGGAACGAGGCTGCTCGTGGTCATTCGTTCCGTTCCAATATAAAAAAAACGTGTTTGGGTCCATGGAAAATCTTGGGCCTCGCCAGCTGAATCAGTACGAACGGTGTATTTCGCACATGCCACGGCCAAGTGGTGTACACGTTCATCTTCGGCGGTATCCATGTACATAAAATAATCTGCCATTTGTTCCGGTTCGGTGGGGCCGTTTGGTCCTCCCAAACAAGAAGAAGGGGTGCAACAGTTCTTCCTCCTCCTAGATATACTGTCTTCCTCGGGCTGCACTGAATCTGTTCGTTTCCCGCAACCAATCAGCACCGATTCATGTGGCAAAGAATAGGCCATTCGCTTCGTTCCAATGCTCTCTGGGGGGGGTTAAGACACGCCCTCAGCCAATTTGGCCATTGACCACACATCGCTTTCGAGACGGAGGGCGGGGGAGGGTACCCCAGTTTGTGGTATATTGTTGTATGGTCACTTGTCGTACACTCCGAATATGTGTACTTGAGTGTCTGGTCTGGTTGCTGCACTCCGTTCTACCGACCGACCGACCGACCGACCTTGCGCGAATTGCGTGTACGTTTTCTGTGCGATTTCTGCGCATTTTCTGTACGTGTTCTCAACACTTTCCGCGCGTTGCTTTTCTGCGCGTTTTTTGTTTTTTGTTTTTTGTTTTTTCAGGCGGGCACGGAGCTGAGCAAGCAGGAGTCCGCGTACAAGGAGGTGAAGAGCACTCAGCGCAAGATCGTGGAGAAGAGGGAGGAGTACGCCGCGCGGGCGTCAGAGATCTCTGAGAATCAGCGCAGGCTCATCCGGTGAGTGGCGGCGGAATCCGAAACACAAGTATTAATAGTGTATATCATACGACTGTTGTTGTTATCACTATTGTGGAGTACGAAGATGATTGATAATTTTTTCTTGCCTTCCAATATTGTTGTCGTTTTTTGTTGGTCTTTTTTTTTTTTCATGACCCGAAACAAAAACCGTTTTATCAATAACAGGCTCGAAGAGAAGCTGTTCCATTTACAGAAGCAAGCGGCGTTCAAGGCGGAGGCCACTGAAGGCGAGCTAGACGCCGTTAGAACGGCCATCGCGGACAAGGAGGGACAGTGGAACGAGGTGCGACCCCCTACCCTCCTCTCCCTCCTCCCCCGCCCCTCCTCCCGCTCCCTCCCCCCCCCCCCCCCTCCTTTTCCCCCCCTCCCCCGCGATATCGAGTACACCCCACCCCCCTCCCCCGTCCTCCCCAATCCCGATACCTGTCACAGGAGATGATTGCGCTATTAATAGGTATTGTCTCTGTATACTCGTATTTGTCGCATATTGTAATGAGATGCACTTATGTCTTCGTATACCAGGTATACCATGCCTTGTATTCCTGTCGGTTGAATTGGTGCACCAGTTGTCAAAAACGCTTATCAATGTCAACAGGAGACCGCTGCTTGACTCCCTTGGCTGACCGCACCTCGTCACTGAAACCAGTATACTAAGGCCAAGAGGGGCCTTGATGCGCCAACAAGTATCGGTCTCCTACGTACGTGCCACTCTGGACGGGAATATAAGCCCCTTTTCGTATTCACATTAGAGTCCCAATGAGTATTATATTTCCGGCCAGGGTGGTAGCGTTTTTTCTGTTCATCACCCCCTCGCTGTCCTCGTGATGCGCGTCTTATGTCCTGGAATATTTGCTTGGTGCACTCAATGTCGAAGATAAAGATGCTACATGCTGTAGGCGGCCGCGGTTTCATCCCTTGACCGACCGCCCCTCCACACGATAGGGCCCTGATACGCCTAAAAAGACTGGTCTTCATCTTATATAGCATAGCTCTTGATGCACTTGTTGTCAAATATGCTGTCATGAGGAGACTGTGGTTTGACACCTTGACTGACCGCCCCTCCACACTATAACCGGCACAATAAACCCAACAGGTCATGACGTGCCAAAAAAGACTTGTCTCCTTGATAGAACAACATTTTTGCTTGATGCATTCCTTGTCAAAGATGCTTCAAGTACTGTAGGAGACCGCGGCGTGTTCCCTCGAGTGACCCCCCCCCCCCCTACACTATAACCAGTATAATAAGGCTAAACGGGCCTTGAATCGGCCATGAAAAAAAAGTGGTCTCCTGTCGTCTTCGCTTACTGTGTCATTGTGGGGCGTTTGCGCCTTTCTCTTTCAACATTTTTTTCAGGCGCACGGTCGGCTGGAGAAGGCGAAGTCTGCGATGGACCAGCACTTGCAAGAAAAGAACTTCCTGGAGAACCAGATTGTGAGATCAGATAAACAACGAGAGATTGCACCGCTTAGTACGGAAATGTAAAGACCGTCTGGCTATTTCTATACTAGTATATATTCAAGTCGTTCTTACATCCGAGCGGTCCTTACATACCCGGACAGAGTGGAAGGTACTATCAACCAGTTGCAACGTCACGCTGCTCGTGTATGTTCCACCGGGTAGTAGGTGTGAGCTACGAGGGGACCCCTCGGCCCCTTTGTCTGACATCGCAAGTTTTTAGTTATTGTTTCGCGTAGGCGTCCTTCTCTGTTCGTCTGCCACTCATGTTTGGGCATGCTGTAGATGGTGAGGTGCACAAAGCATGGTATTTTATTAGCAGTATACTTTGTAAACTGCTGTATTACTTTAATAGGTTTCCCTTGCTTGCATTTGCATGCTTCGCTGTCGTCGTCGCCGTTTTGGACCTTTCGCCTCCCCCCCGGTCTACCCGGTTAGTCCCAAGCAAGCAATACTGGCCGATGCTGTAGGTAGTCGTCACTTTTTGTCGTCACGTTCTCCGCTTGATTCCCCAGAGGGGTTGACCACTTATTTTTCTTATTTTTGGGGAATGTTTATGAGTGACCAAACGTCGAAGCTCATTCGTGCTGAGCATTGTCGGATAGCAAACGCAATGATATTACTAGAGCCAGGGCACACCTTATAGCGCTGTCGGGAAAGGTACAGACCGATTTGTTTGGCTGTGACTCGGCTCAAATAGCACAGCTACGTACATACCTGATAGTTTTTTTCGTTGGGTAACAAGGCAAATATTACAAGGGAGCATAGTAGTCCGTACCGAATACTCGTATACTTGGTAGTTAGTAAGCATGGGTGGGGTTATAGAGGGATACCAGGTACATGGTTATTGGGATCGATCCTGATTACTATGCCCCCCCCCCTTAAAACTCAGTTTTTTCAATAAGAGACGCGATCGAGCCGCAAACGCGCCAACCAGAGCCGCAAACGCGCCAACCAGATGCGAAAACACAGACCTCCACAAGCACCCAACTGTAATGACTAGATAGCCAACTACACAGCAGTGTGGCTGGTCGGCGACTTACTACTATCGTGTCGGCGACTTATTGTTACCCAACTCTCAGCCCTACTGTTTTGGTATATACCCGTGCTACGATAAATGTTGCACTTTTTGGCCGAAACTTTTCTGACTGATGGGGCTTCTTGACCCTTTTAGGACTGCAGTCCCATTGTGGGGAGAAAACACTTGGAACTAGACTGGTTTGCCCCCCAGAACGGGACTCCAGTACTAAAAGGGTTGAGGACACCGAGGAATTACTACCCAGTGTTTGTTGGAAGGCCATTATTAATACTGTTTATACTATGTTATTCGTTGAATACCTAGAGCATGGCAAAGCTCATCTTGATTTCTGTTTTTGTCCGATTTTGGGTGACAGATAGAGAGCTGCGTCAGTGAGGAGCCCCGTAAATATTTTAGTGCACCCCTATGTACCATGGCATGCTTCTATTCTTATATGAACACCAAAAATTCCCTACGTTTCCGGCGGGCAGAGTGGTGAACCGCTTCACCCCACAACCATGGTTCCACAGCAGTTACGTACGTACCACTATGTCCCTAAATCTGATGACCGTTTTATTCGAATCTGAGTGTAAGAAAGGTATTTATATGCAGGGACAGAGTGGTATAAAGCTTTTGTGGGATATTCCTGGGGTATGTATACGGGAAAAAGAGAAAGCGATCATTACACCTCCCACCCAGGTCAGAAGAATACCTGGCGAAAAACAAAAAACAGTGGGGTGGGATTTCTGCACGAATGAACAAAATAGACAAGCCGAAAGTTGGCACAGAAGGGAAGTAGGTAGACTTGGTGCATGGGTTTCCTTTTGTTTCCGAGGTGTTCTTCTTTCGGGAAAGTTATGAGTAATCAATGTTGAAAGGTCATGCTGCACATTGTCGGATGGCAAGAGAAATAATAATAATGAACAAAAAACCGTTTCGTCGTTGCTGCTTTTGTTTAGAGGATACCCCCCCTGCCTACGAGGTCTCGAAAATGGCAGTCGGGTGATGTTGTTTTCTTTTTTTTTTGTGTGTACCGCTGGTTATTTACAGTAGGCATCGGGCTCCCCCCCCCCCCCCCCCTTAATGCTGCCTCCGTTCGTTTGCGACCTTGCTGTTTGTTGCGTCTGCTGGGGAGCAGGAGGAGCAGGTGCGGGAGACAAAGCACCTCGTTGAACAGGTCAGCACCATCTGCCGCAGTCACGGGGTCAGGCTTCGCGAGGCGATGAGGGAAGGCTCGGCGCCTTCCTCCACCGTGCTCACGTGACGGCATTTGTGTGATTGATGTCTTGTATACGTTTTTATATGGTGTCGACTGCTATTGTTTGTTTGAATGTGTGTTTTCTAAAAGAGTATGATACGCCGCTGCTTCGTTTCGTAGGTATTACCGTTGACTCGCCGCTCGCAACAAGGCGGTTTGTTTTGTCCAGTAAAATATCACGAGTACGCCAGCTGTGAGTCTAGACGGATGTACATGGCGTGTTTTGTGTTTTCGGCCAGTACACCGCTGCTGCTGCGTTTCGTAGATATATGACCGTTGGCTGGGCCATACAACGCCGTTTCTTTTATGGCATTTTTCTGTTGCCTGGAGGTATATGATGTTTTCTGCTAGTGCTCCGCTACTACTGCGTTTCCTAAATATGACGGTTGGCTCCACGGTTCAGCACCGGTTTTTATTGCGTGTGGCGTTTCATCCGATGGCTGGTTCAGTAGATATGACCGTTGACTCGGCGATAAAACGTAATCTTGCTCTTGAGAGCAAAGGGCAGGGTCGGGATTTGGGATGTCGCCCGGGCGTTCGAGGAAGTGGAGGGCCGGAGGAGGGGAAGGAGAGGGGGGTGTCAATGATGTCTTGCATTATTGTGGCGCAAGGTCATTTGTCGAGCATTGTGTCGGCAAATGTGTCGGCGAAAAACGCTGGATGGCGTACATGTACTAGTGTTGGGTGTGTTCTTGATGGGCACGAGTACCTGTTCCCTTTCCAAGTATGTATACTGGATTCCCCGTAGAATGTATAGCGGCGTCACTGAATGGGCTAAGTGGGTGGCAGGTCGCCGGGCGCCATGTGCGTTGCCTCCCCTTTCTCAGCTGGCTTAAGGGACTACAGCAGTGGGAGAGGCCAGATTACTCCTCGTGTATTGGATTTTTATTTCTCAACCATGCTCCTCGTGTGGTATGGTATTTCTCGGCTAACATAATAACTGATTTCCACTACATTCTGCATCGGAACCATCAAATCAAAGGAGCCGACATATGAACGATTTTGGATCCATGTCATGGTTTCAGAGTCATGTAAACTACCAGTAGTAACATCGTCAGGGAGTTCGGTGGCGACGTCGAGGCGTTTTCGTGAAGGAAACTGATGAACCCTTTTAGGGTCCATCTTAACGACACGTATATATTCGTTTTTTCCTGAAATTTCGGCATTTCGCCAAATTCAGCGATGGTTAAATCTTATCGAGTAAGTGCCTCAGTTGGCTCGGGAAATAATCGTCCACCCGGCACAGAACCGTCCCTACAGCAGCTGCGCTCGCGGAACCCATGCGTGCGGTGGTCCCACTGTCATCGGCCTGACTCGTAGGCAGGTGTCGGTGCCTTGGGAAGTGAAATCCATCACCAACTCGTCACGCAACAACGCCCAACGCTTGCCCAACGCGACAGAGTCTCAGCTATTGCCCTCACCGAGCTCAGTCGGTCGGCCACCTCGGTGCGATCACCTTGTGAACTCGGCCAGGAGGGCCCAGAAAGCTATCGCGCGTTCTGCGTTCGGCCATGACTTGCGAATGACCTTAGGAACGACCCCTGTCAGCCGTGTACTTAATTTCCTGAAAAACCCGAAAAACTCTAAGACGTCATTTTTCGGGGTCGGAGTTTTTCGGCTTTTCCCAAAATAATTTCGGGAAAATACCGAAAGTTCGGGAAAATAATGAAAAAACTGAAAAAACAGTCCTCGTTACGATCGACCCTTGGGGCGAACTGCAGTCCCGTTTTGGGGACAAACCACTCAAACTCCAAGTAGTTCGTTCCCAAAACAGGACGGCGGTCCTAAAAGGGTGAATGTGTGTCTGAGCCACAGCTGCCCGGAGCCAAAAAACAAGATTACCGACGAGCCACGTGCGCCAGCTGCTGGCAAGAGTCGCCCCCCGGCAACGTTAGAAGTAGTGAGGCACCGCCCAGCTGCGGGAGAGGGTGCCTGCCGCGAGTTAGGGCCACCAAACCGGTCCTACTTACAGCAATGCGGTTGGTTCCGCGTCTTCAACCCTCCCCCCCCGCCGCCGCACATACGTAAAATAGAAGGGATGCAGAAGCACCGTCGTCTCTGTCGCCGGGGGGGGGTGCCTGCCTATCCATCGTGCGTCATATGGATTCCCTCCGCCAGTTATTGGTTGTTGTGATTGTCAAAATTAACTCTCTTGGGACTCAAGCATGACGACAAAAACTCCGACACGTGTCGACTGTAGTCAACCGTCTAAGGAAGAGCTTCACAACTCGGGCAGATCACCGATTCCCACTTCATTGTCTAGATATTCCAAGGGGATATCGTTTTCCGATGTTGTATGGTTTACGTACAGTGGTTCATGTTGCCGTATGGGACCCGCAAAATCTGCATGACCTAGCACAAACGTTTCCTCGGTTGGATATGTACTGATAGGTACCACGCGTAGGCAGATCCCGCGAGACCCTCTCACACCGGCCAGTGAGAAACTAGATGATCTACTGCTGTTGGTCATGATCTGTCCCAGGTGTGCAGAGCTCGGGGCACAGTGCGAACAATCGTGCTGCGCGCGTGTCGCGCGTTTCCTCACTACGTTTGCATATCGGAAACATCCTCTGTGCCCCAGCTGCCCGGGCTGCTTTGTGCTGCGGCAGATGCTATTGATATAAAATGTAACCGTCAATTATTTTCGGCGTAGTTTGCCCATAACAAAAAAAACCACGAGGTATACTCGTATCAAGTCATCGCCACAAATCTTGTCCGTGGTCGCAAGACAGAGGCTAAAAAAAACTGGAAATAAAACCAAAAGAGTTAACTGAAAGCAAATCAGTCCATTCGAGTCGACAGCTCTCGCGTTTCGATGCCCTCCTCCGTGATCAGGTGCACCACCGCACCGTACCCACTGAGACAGTCCCGCTCAAGCGCGGAAAGCAGGCACCGGGAAGCCGCTAGAAACAGCTCTTCCCGCTCCATCCCTACTCGGAAAAACGCCTCGCAGGTGCCGTAGAGCGACTGCGCCGAGGTTCCCGCCACCACGAAGTCGTCCACTGTGACGGGGGCTCCGAGCATATCCTGGGGTCCAGATATCAGATGTTCAGTGAAAGGCGAAGGGAGGGGGGAGGGGGGGCCAGGTGAAACATGTAGGAAAATCGTAAGGCGAAGCTTAGTCAGTTCCGTGCGCTATTGAAAACCATAACATTCACAGTTGAACACCGTCGTTAGGCTGCACGAACGAGTGCTCTATCGTGCAGTTTATACAACCGTGCTATTCTGCTGCCTCTGTTGCTGCTGCAAACCGCGGGGAGATCATACCGTCAAAACCGAGAAGATCCCCCTCCCCCCCCCAGCCTCAATCGGAAACCACGTAGTAGTTAGCCCCGTCGTGGAGGATACGTCGTGTGGTACATTCCACAATTAGCAGCCGCATGCACGTTAACGTAAGCAAGGCCGTACATAGGATACACCAACTAAAACTCTAAGCGCAACTCTAGTCGTGTGGTCCTCAACAATGACTACCTGTTTCTAAATCAGCGCAAGGTCGTATACATATGCCAGGTACATAATAATACACCAACAAACCCTTAAATGGAACCCTACCAGTATATATTACAGTACCAAATCAACGTTGTCCTGGTTTCATCGCAAGACAGCAGAAGTAGCAGCCAAAAGCGAGCGCACCTGCCCGCATAGGTACGGCCTCCCGCTCGAGTCCAAACCCGCGATGATTGGCTCCACAAAAAACGGGCTCCTTCGGCGGGAGTAGAGGAGGGTGGACAGTAGTCCGGCGAAGGCGGCCGGGGAGATGGGGCGATCGTCTTCTATGCCCTTGAGGGTCACTTCCGAGGCCACGTTTTGCATCACCGTCAACGCGTCCGTCCACAGACCCGTGAATCCACACAGCAGCTGACCGTTGATCTGTAGTTGGGGGGGCGGGGGGGGGGTGTACTCATCATCATGCATGGCCAAAGTCGTAAAACCATAGATGGGGGTGGTGCTTGTTGCTTGCATCGTATATTGAAGGCTAGGGCAATTCTCAGGCTCTACTTGTCATAGACCTCGGCTGCTCGTAGCCCGTAATATCGGGATCTCCGCATGAGCCGTGCGGTGGGCGGCTCCTGGCTATGCCAGAAAGTCCGCAGGAGGCAAGCACAGTCAGTCGGGGTTGGGGTCAGCCGACTGCATGAGCTTAAACTCCGGAGAGCATGCGAAAAGAATTGCGCCCCAAGGCCATTTGTGTTTATTAACGGCGGTGTCCAAGAGAGAAAAAGGGGAAGGACAAAATGCGAGGAGCACGCATGTCTCAGGTCGAGCAAGACCGAACAACCCTATAACACCGCGGATCGACAAAAACAAACGCAACCAACGAAAACAAACCCAACGAGTCGTCACCCGTTATCTCCTT
Organism: Nereocystis luetkeana; assembly: GCA_031213475.1. Lineage (NCBI taxonomy): Eukaryota > Phaeophyceae > Laminariales > Laminariaceae > Nereocystis > Nereocystis luetkeana. The sequence continues at coordinate 7,885,960 of JARUPZ010000007.1, forward strand.
TATCGGTTTGGGGTTATACCCAGAGGTCCTGCTCTGAACTCCTCCTCTACGAAGCGGCAGTTGGTTATGCCGCATATCTACTAAATCGGTATTTGACATACCGCACTGCTTGTACCGCTGTCGTAGCACCTTGTGCTGCTGTGGGCTCCTCGCTACCGGCGACTACGTTACCGATCAGCGGCTCGGTAGACTACTGGGTACTGATGTGTAGCATGGTAGCTTATCCTCAATACCCTGTAGTCGTGTGAAGCTCTCTCGTGAGGCCCTGCCAACATTCGAACCTGTAGGCAGGCCAACAAAGTACAAGAACAACAAGCCTCACGAGTCTGCGCGGACATCGTACGGCCTTTCTTAGCCGTGGCGGTAGTACTGTACCAGGTTTGCCCACTGCAGTGCATACTGCACACGTGGCAACGTAGTATCTCTGTGGCGTAGCTTTGTGACCACAGAACTTGTATCTCTTCTAGGATTAAAGAATCGGCACGGACACTGGTTGTGCTGGATGTCGACGGGTACAAAGAACGGTTTAATGTGAAGAACACACACACACACACACACACACACACACACACACACACACACACACACACACACACACACACACACACACACACACACACACACACACACACACACACACACACACACACACCAGGTACAAGTACGTACAATAGCTCTACTGACTGTAGCAACATGAGAAAATACTAGAGCTTGGGCGGACAAATATGACCGATAGTCCGGCGCGGTGCTGTTCTGCGTGCAGCCGCCCGCCATACTGCCTGCTGCTAAAGCCTGGCACCACCATTCAGTCCGTCTCGTACCTGGTACCATGTACCATTCATGCGCTCATGCAAGGACGATATTGACCTTTCGTGTCTGTGCACAGTTCGGATGATGGCGAGCAAAAGAGAATGAGTGACCCTCGAGCTTACAGCAGTACGTGGTTCATGTGATACCCGATAGAACAGGAGCTTCAAGCCCACGTACATATGCCGTACGACACGTACTGCTGTTTTGCTCATGATATTGTGATACCTTCAGAACGCGCTTCGCGTCGGTAGAGACTAGCTGCCCCTCGAGCCCGAACCGTCGGTCCACCGCCAGCGCCACGCAGCCCTTGCCCGCCATGGCCAGACAGGATCCTCCGTTGAGCTCCATAGGGTTGCTAGAGGCCGAAGTCCTCCCTCTGAAAGCGATTGTTGCCGCGAAGACGACGAGGATTATCAGGTGGCGACAACGAGGCCAGCAATGTAGAGACCGAGAGAGGACCTGCCTTTGCCCGGCGATACTGCAGCTGCCACTGCCGCTGCTGCTGCTGCCGCTGCTGCTACTGCTGCATGGAATACGAGGGATATGCTTCCGCCGCCTGAACGTTGTGTATTCGTTCGTTCTGCCACACCAATCGAGGTATGCTATTAACCCCATCCTTGGTTATCCGGTTCGTTGGGGCACACACCAGATCAACGGCAGCGGCAGCGTCGAACGTTGGTGGAACGGTCGAGCGAACAACAGCATACAGCAACACAGCAACACCTATGTAGAAAAGGATTTCACAAGGTTTTAGTTTGCATATCTGCAAAGGGGCTGAGGGCAGTACTAAAGATCCACGTTTGTTCGTTTGTTCTTTCTGCTCGCGCCAGCACGTTCTGGTTCAGCTCCATCTCTCCGACACCTGCCCAGGTGCAACACCGTCACCCAGTGAAGGTTCCCAATGCCGAGGTGATCAATACCATAATCGTGCCGCTGTTGCATCAGGTGATACGCAATAGACTCGCATCAGCGTTTTTGCCGTACTTGACTTGCTGGGACTGTCAGCAGTCAGCAACGCTGTAATCGCCTTGCCGATAAAAATACCATAAAATCGAAGAAATGTTTATCCACGTAGATTGTTTTCAAGTGTGCTTGAAACGAATTGGATATTTTAAGTACAGATCGAGAAATAATATCACCGTTTTTTACCATGTTTTTGTTTTCGCACAAAAGTCCGCTATGATAACGCCATCAAAGTTGTAACAAACCCAAACGATAAAGTCCGAAGAACACACGCCGGTGGCGCACCTTCTCCTCGCGAGAGAGCGCAGGCTAGTGCACGAATAGTATCAATCCATACGGAACATAATACAATGGTGACACCCGTATCGAAGGATCATGGACGTTTGTCTCAGGGTATGTCAACAGCCGACCTTAGCCGACACCTCGAACATATCGACGCCGGAAAATCGTTCAGCAGCGCCAGCAGCGACAGCAGCAGCAACAACAGCAACAACAGCAGCAGCAGGAGCGCAGACGAGAGCCCACGGCGCAATCTTGAGGACGGCAATCGATCTTCGGTGGCGGGAGGAGGGAGCGACGGTCGCGCCAGGGGAGAGTTCTCGGGAGAGCCGGAGTGGCAGCGTGCAGCCGGGAGATGGACAAAGCGAGAGCAGCGTCTGCTGCGGGAGATGAAGGCCTTGTTGGAAGAAGACCTGCGAGCTGCGCCTCCCTTTCCTGAGGTGGTGGGGAGCCGACGAATGCTGCGGTTTCTGAGGTACGAATAATACTGTGTTTGCTGCACAGCACTCGAGCGAAAATTTTACGCCTGCCTCTGTTGCAATTCGCCGGCATAGTAGAGTTTTGTGTGCTGGTCAGCGTCGATTTTATCTCTCTGGGAGCCCCCCTGAATAATACATTCTGCATCTTCGGCACACCGCGGGTGCGGCGGTACGGCATCGGTGCTTTCTCTTGCCCCGCGTCCGCACCTCACCGCACCCCACCGCACCGCACAACCAGGAGGACCTTTAAAAATCTGGGAGAAGGGATCTTTCGGTTGGTAGGCTGTTCAGGTGTTTTGGTTCCTGTTGGGATCAAGGTACGGGCGAAGACCCAACCCAACTCCTGACTCTAACCCTAACCCTAACCCTGACCCCAAACCGCAGCCTAAACGGCCCCAAACTCGCCATAAACGCGGCTGCGCCGCGTTTGCATCGAACCAGGAAATTTCTCAGTTGCGGACGACGATTCTGAAGTGCAGACCACGCTACGCATTTTTCAAGTCAAAAACATCCCCAAAGATCCCCTCTCCCAGATTGCTAAACCTACTCGAGGCAACAGCTGTTAGCCCGTTCGGGACCCTTGTATAGCGTGATATCGAGCTAAAGCGACGAAGGCGATATCATCAATCACGCGTCCAGGAAGGGCGTGCAGTCGTCAACCATGCTGCGCATACCTGGTACACATATTCCTCGAGGTTTGGACAGATCATCTGCTACAGATCATCCCCAGTTCATGATCTAGATATTTCAAGCCAGATATATCATGTGTTCCCGATCTTGTGTGATCTAGCCTACATTTCCGGGTGGAACCCGCATAATTTGCATGGTCTAGCGCATGTTTCCTGGGCTGGATCTGGACTACAGCAGTACGTACGCAGATCCTGCACAACCTTTCGCAACGGCAGGTGATGAACTAGATGATATATCTGTAGATAGATAGGTCATGATCGGTCCGAGGTGTGAACCATTTACATCGCTGTTCGGACACTTGACCCTTGACGGAACATAGCAGCAGCAGAAGCAGCAACCCAGGCTGCTTCCGATCGGCCGATGCTGTTATTTCATACCATGGCAGTTGCGACAGTTTTCCCCTCTGAGATAGGTCCCAAAAGCACAGCAGCCCTCTCGTTTCTTCATTCGCAATGCTTTAGTGCCCGACGCTCCTCTAATACTCTAACAGAACTTGGCTTACTCTCGCGCAACAAAAATCTCTAGGATGCAGCGCCGCCAACACCACCAAACACCACCACCACCACCACCACCACAGCAGTGGTTGCACTCGCCTATTATCGTCCAGCGCTTTGCGGCTTGTTTCCGCGAGAGGGGCACTTTTTTTTCACAATCATCGTGCGGCACGATGCCTGCGGTGGGAGCGACGCCTTGATTGAAGATTGAGTCCCTCGCACCTTTTCTGCGGCAGAATACGAAACAAAGTAGAAAAAAACGCCGACGCACAACTACGCGGTACCGGTACGTACCTAATATGCTCGCGCACATTACGGCACGTGAAACAAACTAACAAAATACACTGAGATCAGCTACAATGTGCACCCCCATTTCAGAGCGCCCGAGATAAGAGTTAGGGATTCAGGAGCGGTCAAATGGACATGTCCGGCCTGTACTACATGCTATATATTGCCCACTACAGATATGAGCGCTGTGTAGTTAAGAGCGCATGTTTTGGCTTATCATGAGGCGCTCCTAACTCGGGGTACCCACTGTACCAAATACCAGTTCCGGTGTGTGCAAGTTGGAACCGATCAGGCTGGTGAACCAATCGCGCCGTGAACAAGGGTCTGCAGGTCTGTAGTAACATTCATCCGCAACAGACCGTTTGAGTTTTACCATAAAAACACCGAAGTCCCTGCGCAGAAGATGCGCTCTGAACTGACATAGGTTGGGGAAGGGGGTGTAAGTGGGGGGAGTGTTGATGACGCTGTATGCAACGTAGGACTCTTCCTTCCTCACTATTCAGCCTCAGCCATCGATCAGCCATCAATCGTAAATAGAGTAAGGCTAGGTTGGTATATGGATGCCGGTCTTCCGGCCTCTCGCCCGCAAGAAGCAGAAAACAAGAAACGCCCCCACCACATACCGAGTAACTTGTACTGCACCAGGTATATACCAGGTATATACCAGTTGTAGGATTAGCCCTCTCGGATATGGTAGCCAGCACCCCCCTCTGAAATAAATATAGTGTAGCTGTCGCTACTGTAGGGACTCGCGTAGCAGGATATTCGCGTATGTCGTCAACTTGTGTGCGTGTGTGTTGTTTCACTGGGAGAATTGGGAGAAGCGAAACCCTCTCAGCGGAAATATAAACACAGTTTAGACGTAAACGTGAAGACGAAGCGGTCATTATATTTCCGCCCGGAGTGGTGTGTGTTTATTGCGGTCGGCGATCGTACGTAGAGCCTCGGTAGTAGGTCTCGTGTTCAGCCAGCTCGAAAGGCGTCCACAATTTTTGGCGTCGTGAAAATGAGAAACTGGCGTTCGCTCATCGTACAGATGTTCCAGAGAGGGTGAAAAGTAAAAAGGGCACACAGGGAGGGTGCCCGTTGGTATCCTGTGTACGGGTAGCTTAGAGAGACCAGCATGCCCGTTTTCTTGTTGCCCATTGATCGGGCGGCTGGTCGGTCGGTCGGTCGGTCGGTCGGTCGGTCGTTCCGTCGGTCTTTCCGTCGGTCGTTCCTTTGGTCACTTGATCGGTCGCCCAATTGGTGTTCCGTGCGGGCTGAACTTTTTTTGTTTGCTGTGCTTGCACCTTTTACACACAGGGGCCACCGGCACGACGTGCCGAAAGCCGCGGCGATGATGCGGGGGATGCTGAAGTGGCGCAGGGAGAACGGCGTGGACGCAATCCGAGAGGACATCATGCAGAACCAGAAGTTTCACCCGAGGTGAACGACCTTTGCCTTTATTTTGTTCTACTCCCAAGCATAAAACCTTGTTTTCCCCGCGCGCTGTATACACTGTTGCTCACCAACCTTCGTGTGATCCCAGCATTACTCCACCCTCTCCAACTCGTATTACCCCCCCCGTGCTCCGTGCCGGCATTGTAGGGATGCGAGGGTCTGTAGTCATACGACTACGGCCATGCATGATATCGAGTACGCCCCCCCCCCCCTCACGCTTTATGCCGCACCCCTTTGCCCCCACTTCACGCCCCCCCCCGCCTTCGTTTGTACGAGCAGTCAGTTTCCAGACGGCGAAATGATTATGAAGCTGTTCCCGCTGCTGGTGGTTAGCCCTTTGTGCGTGGACGTCTTCGGTGCTCCGATCTCGTACGAGTCGTACGGCTTCAGCCCCCGACAGGCAAGAAGAGCCCCCCCCCCTCCTTCCTTGCCTCCCCTTCCTTCCATTTCGCATACCCTTGGTAGAACAGTGATTTTCCCGTTGCTATACGGCAAACTCTTGAGGTAGACACATATGGGACGGTAGCTTTTTGGCAATAGGAGTGCATGCCGAAACGACCCGTAACGGAACGGGACGAAGCCGAGCGAATCCGAACCTAACCCAGCCCAACCCAATCCAACCCATCCCAGCCCAGCCTAACTCATCCAAACCCAACCCAACCCAACCCAACCCAACATCAAATGTTGAGCACCGTAAGGCGGGCACCAGCCGGGTGGTTTAGAGATGTTGGAACCGGAAAGTAGAGCGCAGCTACTTAAAAGCCTGAGAGTGGACAGTATTCTCCTCCAGGGGACAGAAATGGTTACACCGTGGCTGGGATAACTGGTCAACCGTTTCGTAGACGAACCAATTTAACCGTCAGACGAACCAGGGAAGCCATGGTTCACCGATGAGCGAACCAGGCAACCAAGTTAAACTTGTTTACCGGTGAACCGGTTATTGCAGTAGGTGTAAACGACTTATCCGGCTAGCCGGTTATTAACCGGCTTCAGAAAGCGCTAAGCCTCCAGAAATGGGCACTGAAAAGTTGTCATTTGTTTCTTCGTTAGCCCTCTGGCGGCATGGGTGCATGGCATCGAAGCCGTGCGCACACGTGCTGGAGTGCCGTGAGCTCATCCCTCGTCCCGGTCGCTCCTGCAGGTGACGGCGCACGCTAACGGTGACCTGAGCTTCTTCATCAGGTTTCACATCTACTGCCAGGAGTTCAAGCAGGTGGGGTTGGCCCAACTCGGTGTGTGTTCGCGCAAAAAGAAAAGGATACTTACTCGTACAGTGTAGACAATGTACAAGTACGTACCTGGTACGTTTTACGGGGGGTGATGTGCATTAGTTGATCAAGACAACGTAGAGATACGTACCTGGTACGTTTTACGTGGGGTGATGTACGTTAGTCGTTTAAGGGCTACAGCAGTAGTTGTTTCTTTTTCGATAGTAGGCTAAAGTAGTAGTTGTTCCGAGACTACTGTCGGTACAGTAGTACTCAGCTGTTTTGAAGCTATACAGAGTCATTTTTGTCGAGGCTACGCACGGCAATTTATTTCAGGCTACATGCAATAGCTGTTTCGAGGCTGCGTATAGTACAGCCATACACCTTTTCAGGGCTGTAGTATTCAGTACTGGCAACCAGGTAGTTTCAAGGTCCCTGCACTTGCTTCGAAGCTACAACAGTAGCTTTTTCGAGGCTGCGTACAGCAGGGTGTTTATCTGGACCGACATTTCATGAGTTGCTTCGCGTATCACCTCTCGCGGTTTGGGCGGACGTGGTTGGCAGCGAGTCAGCATTGCTAATCCCTTCACCCCCCCGCCCGCCCCGCCGCCGCTCACCCCCCTCCGCACCGCACCGCGCGATTGGTGTGCCGGACGATGACCATCAACACCACCACCACCGCAGATATGCCTCGACAGCCTCTCGGACGCCAAGGAGATGGAGAACCTCGCCCGAAAAGCCGCCGAATCATCCGCCTCATCGCCGACGGTGATGGAGCCCACACACTCCCCGGGCGACCCCAGACACACCGGTAACAGTACCGCTCTCGGTGGCGAAGAGTCGACAGGAAATACGAATCAAGGGAGGCGGCGGGAGGAAAACGACGAGGCGCGAACGACGGGGGGCGGGGTGGGGCGGAAGGGTAAGGCCGGCGGGTCTGCTGGCTCGCGGGGTGAAATTTCTGCAAGCGGTGGCGGCGGCGGTGATGGTGGTGGGGGCAGCGGGAGGGCAGGCGTTGCCGTTGGTAGGTCCCGTAGCAACGGCGTTCAGCAGCAGCAGCAGAAGCAGCAGCTAGGGTTGGTTGCGCTAGGCGAGGGAGGCGCGTCCGCCGCGGCATCGACAAAGGCTGCGCGGGGTGCTGAGAGCAGAAGGGGAAATGCGGCGGTGTTAGCGGGCGGGAGGGGAGAGGGCATTGGTTATGAGGGGATGGGGGCGGGAGAGGATGAGGGGGAGGAGGAGGAGGAAGAAGGGGAGGAGGGGGAGAACGATGAGGGAGAGGATGAGGACGAGCAGGACGAGGACGAGCCTTGGGGCGTTGTGCTTCGAAACACGATTATCAGGGACCTGGCAGGGTTCGGCATGGAGCACGCCGGGCCGATCGGGAGGTCGCTTATCTCGAAAGTCTTGGCTGTCAGCCAGGACAACTATCCCGAGATGGTGAGTGATGCACCCTTCAGTTTTGGACCGTTTTGCGTATGCATGGTATTCATACCAACACCCGAACGCTCCTTACATTTCTGCAGTGATATAGACTAAGCCGACATTGCCGCCGTTTTCTTACCCCACCTTCGCCCTCTCCTAAAACTGGCCACACCGGAAAATACTTTAAATCATTGAAGCTGTTGCCCATATGCAAGTCCGCCTCACAAGCGGTTCGTAGTACGATGCAGCTCACCCTTCATGCGACTCGCCGAACACCTCACGGCGCTTCGCGCTTGGTGCAAGCTATGTCTTCCTTGGTCGACGAAAGCCCGACGTGCTCCGTCCCGGCATTGTAGGGTTGCGAGGGTCTATGGTCATACGACTACGGCCATGCATGATATCGAGTCCCCCCCCCCCCACCCCCCTCTATCCTAGGAGGTAGATAGTGGCAACAGGCAGCGAAACAGGAAAGGGATAAAAATAGCAAATCAAAATCCGTTTCATAAATAGAAACAAACGCGTTGAGCGCCCAACTGTTGGAGGTGTCTCTATCAGGAGTAGAAACGGTGCTCCGTCTCGAAAGGGATGCGTGGCTAATGGTCAAACGACTGAGGCAAGCAACAAATAAGTATCCCCCCTCCCCCCGCCCAGCCCCTTACCTCTGTTCCCAACCGGGAAAAAAAAACGCTGAACGTTGTCGCCGTCGTCGTTGCCGCCGCCGCCGTTAACGTCGCCGCTGCCACCGAAACGCACAGATGGAGAAGTGCTACATCATCAACGCGCCGTGGGTGTTCTACGCTTTGTGGAAAGGCGTTACCCCGCTCGTGTCCGTCAATACCGCAGGGAAGGTTCAGGTGCGTGCGGAGATATATCGTAGTGGTGAAGACCTCACGTTAGCTCAGCCCCCTACCATCTATCCCGTAGGATCACAAAACCACTGTAGGACGGAATGTAAGGACCGTATAGTCTTGATGTTAGTGCCCAAACGTACCTTACATCCCGTCCAGAGCGGCACAAGGTATATAGGATATAGCAGCCTTGGAAGGCGTTTTCGATTTTTGCGGAAGGGGGGGGGTGTGGTGTCGCGGCAGGACCTTTTTGGATGTCTGGTAGTCTGAGTGAAGTCAAGGGCGTGTTATGCACGAAGCAGGGTGGGGGCTTGCAGATAAACGTGCATGCGGATAGACAGGCGGGTTGGTTGGTAGATGGAGAGGCAGGCAGGCAGGCAAGCAGACATATCGAGAGACAGACAGATAGCCAGACAAGACGGACGCGCGCCCCCCAGGAAACCTGGACCTGTCAGATGTAGGAAAGAGGTACAGCAGTAGCCGGGAGGAGGAGGGAGCATATGCACAGATGTGCCCGCATGGCAGAGCGATAGAGAGTAAACTCACGTAGTCGAAGAATATGAGATGTACAAGGAGGAACGAGAAGTGTTAGAGCAGAAGAAGAAACTTGACTAATATGATACGGAAACGTTTGGTACGCTAGATAGTAGCAAGAAAACGGTCGCGTCATCCTAGGAGATAGATGGCGGCTACAGGCGGCGAAACAGGAAGGGGATAAGATTGGCGAAATGTTTTCATGAATTTTATGGAAACAACGTTGTGAGCGCCCAACTGTTGTTGGTGTATCTATTAGGAGTAGGAACGGTGCTCCGTCTCGAAAGGAATGCGTGGTCAATGGTCGAATGACTAAGGCAATCGACAAATGAGTACGCCCGCCCCCCGCGAGGAAGATACACTGTATACCCATTGCTGTCTCTGGAAGTGGCCACACCAGATTATAAATCAATTCCTTCGAAGATGTCATCCACTGCAAGTCCGCCTCGCGAGCGGTTCTTAGTAGGATGCAATTCACCCTTCATGCGGCTCGCTGGAGACCTCACGGCGCTTCGCGCTTGGTGCAAGCAAATGTCTCGCCAGGTCGGTGAAAACCCGACGTGCATCGTCCCGGCATTGTAGGGATGCGAGGGGTGTATGGTCATACGATTACGGCCATTCATGATAGGAGTATGCCCCCCGTCGCCTCCAACTCCCCCCACCCCCCTACCTGCCTGCCTTGCCCTCCCCCCCCGTTCCTCCCCCGCTCTCCCCCCGCCCCCTCCCCTCCCCCCTCCCCCCACCTCCCGACGCCGAAAGGTCCTGAACAACGACTTCCTCCCGACCCTACGCAAGACGATGTCATTGGACCGCCTGCCCCGGAGTGTTGGCGGCACCTGCGACCCCAACGATGTGACCAATGACCAGATGGTGGACTTCGTCGTTTGCGGGATGGTGGCGGGTGTGCCTGCAGCGGAAGGCGGCGGTGAAGGGGGGGGCGGGGGGCGGGAGGGTTGCGACAATGATGATGGCGGGGATGGTGGCCTTGGGGTCCAGCGATTGGGGGGCGTGCAAGAGGAGGAGGACGAGGAGGGAGTGGGGGGGAGGAGGGGACAGGGCCGACGCAGCCTCGGCGGCGGCGGCGGTACCGGTAAAAGCAGTGGCAGTCGGGGCCTGCGGAGTGGTGGTGGTGGCAGTGGCGGTGGCGGGTGGGCCGACCATGGCCTACGCCACAGGCGCAACACAACGGGAAATAATCTGCTCGACGGCAGCTCCAACGGCAGTCGCGGCGGCAGCGGCGGCGGCGGCGGCAGCGGCAGCGGGAGCGGCAACGGTAGCGCTCGCGGAAAGTCCGTAAGTTTCCGCAACTTCCTGGAAAGGCTCCAGTCGTCGAGGGAGAGCCCTCCAGTGCCGGCGGAGCGAGTGCCCCTCGTTCACAGCGACTCCTTACTTCTATCGTCCCAGAGACTATCGGGGCGCGATGGCGGTGCCGGCATCGGCGGCGGTGATGTCGGCGGCGGCGCCGCCGCCGCCGTGGCCCCCACCGAGGGCAGCGCGGCTGGAAGCCACCACTTGCGCGACGGTGAACAACCCCCCCCGCGACCTTCTCCTGGAAGGAATAGGCCCATCGCGTCGCCTGGACCACGTGGGGTCCGACGGGCTAGTAGCGGCGGTGTCGGCAGCGGCGGCGGTGGCGGCAGCGGCGGCGGTGGTGGTGGCGACGGCGGCTTGATGTTCAGCCCCGTCCGGGGGGACAACGACGACCAGGCGGAGCGTTTCGACAGCCGGGTTGTCGACCGCGCGCTCGAGTTGTCCTTGAATCGAAAGGTGTGTTGCGGTAGCGAAGCGGTAAGGCAAGGTAAGGTAAGGTAAGGTACGGTAAGGTACGATAAGGTAGGTAAGGTAGCGTAAGGTGAGGTAATGTATGGTGAGGCAAGGTGAGGTGAGGTAAGGTAAGATAAGGTAAGGCAAGGTACGGTGTTGTGCCGTGCCGTGCGGGCGGTGCGTTGTGGTACGTTGTGGTGTAGCACGGTGCGGTGCGGTACTGTGGTGTGCGGTGCAGTGCGGATCAGTGCGGTGCGGTGCGGTGCGGTGCGATGCGGGTCGCGGAGGCGATGAGGGGAGGGAGGGAGGGAGGGAGGGAGGGGAAGAGGGATCCACCTTAACCCTGTGGTGGTCGCTTTCGTACTCTTTATGTTTACCAAAATCGAAAGCATGAGCTGTTGAGATCGGGGAATATGTCAAAGTTCACCTTTACAAGCTGTGTGTGATGCTTGGATCGATGTACATACAGGTGTTGATGTTCTCAATTTTCAGTCGTGTTTACAAGACAAGCCAGGCCCCAACAACCCTGGGATGGAGGAAAATATCAAATTAGCCAGGGAGGGAAAAGAGACGAAACGACACCACACTTCTAAAAATATTATATTGAAAAAAACAAAATCATTTTATGAAAACCGGTGTGGTGGAGATTTCTGAAAAATATATCCGAAAAGCGATTATTTTTCAACAAACGTGTTTTTTCAACTTGGTTTCGTATATAAGTAGTATACCCCCCCCCCCCCCCCCCCGCGCGCTACCCCTCATTCGACGCTGTCATCCATATTATGCCGAGAAAGTCCGCCTCAAAAGCGGTTCTTAGGATCCAACTCAACCTTCGTGCGACTCGCCGAACACCTCACGCCGCTTCGCGTTTTGATGCTGTTATAGCGACGTCTGCCAGGTTGGTGGAAACCCTACACGCGCTCCGTCCCCGCATCCCTAGGATCTATGGTCGTACGACTACGGCCACGCATAATATCGAGCAACCCCCCCCTCCGCCCCATGTCTGGGTCTCGAAAATTGATAGTGGGGAGGGGGATTCTTATGCTACTGTACGTGCACCCCTAAATCAGGACAACACCAAAAAAACTGAGGGAAATTGCACCCAGCAATAAAGTTCCTAAAACAGCAGTGTACCTGGTATATATATGTACGAGATATCGGGTCGCTGGCTGCGGGTCGTGTGTTTCGTTTCGTGTATAATAATGGTGTGCCCCGGTGTCCGCGCGCTTTTTTCCCGCCGTAAAATTCGGGGGGTGTTAATAGTCTCTTACACGGCAGGAGGAGTCTGGTTCGGTGTGTGTGTTTGTGTTTTGTTTTGTCTCTCACGCGCACCCCGTCCGTTGTTTCTCTTCCCCCCCTTGTCCCTCACCCTCTTCCTCTCTGGGTCTATGGCCTATGGTCGTACGGCTACGACCATGCAACCATGCATGATATCGAATTCACCCCCCCCCCCCCCCCCCCCCCCCCCCGCCCCCCGTGCAAGCAATGCCTGCCTGGTCGGTGACAACCCGACGTGCTCCTTGCCGGCATTGTAGGGATGCGAGGGTCTGTGGTCATACGACTACGGCCATGCATGACGTCGAGTGCACCTTCCCGCCCCGCCTACCCATTGCTGTCTCTGGAAGTGGCCGCACCGGAAAACAAATCAATCGTATTCGTTACGAGTACACCTCACCCCGGCAAAAGGTTGATCGTATTATATACCGGTATCATATATGGAACGAGCGTCAGGAGCGCCCAAATGTTGGAGGTGTCTCTATGAGGATTAGAAAACCGTGCTCCGTCTCGAAGAGGATACGTGGTCGATAGAAAAATGACTTTCAAGGCAAGCAACAAATGAGTACGCCCCGCCCTAACCCCCCCCCCCCCCCGCCTTTTCCGGCTTCCTTGCCTTGAAAACCGTGCGTCGAAGGCCCGGCGGGAGTAGGAACGGTGCTCCGTCTCGAAAGGGACGCGTGCTCAACGATCGAATGACTCAAGGCAATCATCAAATAAGCATCCCTCCCCCCCCCCCCCCTCCCCCCTATGGTCATACGACTACGGACATGCATGGGAATGAGTACCCCCCTCCCCCCTGCCGGTCTCGTTGCCTTGTTATCCGTTCGTCGAAGGCCCGGCGGTTCAGCATGACGTGCGAGGGAGACGAGTCGCTGGACGGTGATCGCGGCTTCCTCGCCCAGTCTGAGCGGTCGTCCGAAAGCCAGGACAAGGATGAGAAGGGCGGATGGGCCATCAAGAAGTGGAGGGGGGTGAGTCTTTTTTCGTTTTATTACGGGGGACCATAGTCAACAGGACCTATGGCACACATAAAAACCTATATGTTTAACCATTTTTACTAACACTATTTGGTCCTGTTAACTATGGCCCCCCGTAATAGTAGTCCGACGTTTTTGCGTACAGTAGTTCGTGCGTACCTGGTATTTCCTATTTTTTGTGTTTGGTTTTGCGTTGTGCTTTTTTTCAGAGTTTTGTTTGTTTGTTTGTTTGTTTGTTGTGCGTGTCTGTTTGTGTGTTTGTTTTTTTGTTTGTTTGTTTGTTTGTTTGTTTGTTTCAAGAGGTTGTTGTTTCTCTATATACGTAGCGCGTTTGATTTTTTGTTTTTCCTTTGTTTGTTCTATGCTTGTAAGTTTTGTTGTTTCTCTATATACGTAGCGCGTTTGATTTTTTGTTATTTCTTTGTTTGTTCTATGCTTGTAAGTTTTTCGTTTCGCGAGTTGCTTGTATTTATATCGTATTGCTTTTCACGCGTTTCTTTTCGGCACTGGCGTTTCGGGGGGGTGGGGGGCGCGCGGAAGAGAACGCCGCGGGGTACGGGAGGCTTCTCGCTGGGTGCAGCATCAACTCGAGCCTGTTTCAGGGAAACTGCAGATGGGCTTATAGCTTGCTTGTACCCAATAATTACGGTCGTGCTTTTTTTGTCACGCTTTTATGTTTTTCTTTCTTTTCTTTTTTGCCCAGGTTGTGCCTGTTATGCTCCTTGAAACCTCCAACAATTTTGCTTTTTCAATGAACAACGAAAAACACTCCTGCTACTACTTTATGCCGTTCAAAAATGAACGCCCCGATTGTGCCGAATGGTATTACATGCCAGCATGATGAAAGTAAGCCTATATAATAGCTGCAGAGAAGATGACCCTTGCGTGCCGTCGGGAGTTGCGCGCGCGCGTGTGGCGGCGGCGACGGCGGGCGGGCGGGGGAGGGAGTGGAGTGGAGTGGAGTGGAGTGAAGACACGACGGATGCTTCCTGCTCCGAGTGTATGTCCACACGACAGGAGAAGAGCGAGCCCATTGCCGCGAAGACTTCCGCCTACGCAATGTGTGATCTCTTGCGCGCAGGAGAAGAGCGAGCCCATTGCCGCGAAGACTTCCGCCTACGCAATGTATGAAATCCATCACACCACTTTACATCACATCAACGTCGCCTCGCATTGCATCGTGTACGTGACGCCCCCTACCCCCCCCCCCCCCCCTCCCACTCCCCCACCCTCCCCGCCCCACCTTCCGCCCACCCCGGCCCCACCTACCCGCCCACTCCCGCGGCTACGCCACGATTTGTTTGACGCCGCTATTATATTACGTGTTAATATGGTAATGACGGCTGCGTCCACAGATAAAAGAACGGCGCGAGAGCAAGAAATTGCTGGAGAAGGGTTCGCAGGGCGAACTTCAGGGTATTTCGGCGGGGGACTGCGCGGAGTGGGTCCCGAACAGCGAGCGGAACTCGTGCCTCCACTGCCAGAGGTGCGCCGACAGACAGACAATCATAAATACTTACTGGTAATATACAATACATATGTACATACATACATACATACATACATACATACATACATACATACATACATACATACATACATACATACATACATACATACATAGAACTACATACTTAGATCACAACCCCTGAGCGTGCTCGGTTGGTGCATCCCTGGCCTCTCAGAGCTCCCACTTCCAAACCGCCTCCTTTCATTACTTGCCGGACCTTTCCAGCAGTTCTTTGTTTTCTCGGTCCTTTCTTTGTTTTTCTTCTTTCGTTTCGTGTGCGTGCGTGCGTGTTCTCCGAGCACGGCATCGCGGGAGGACCCGGCACCGTCGCAGGTGTCAGCGGGTGCTGGCGGGTAGAGGGGGGGTTGCAAGGAGCGCGGTCGCCGCTTTCGTGCCTAGGCGTCGCGTGTGCCTCGAGACACGAGGGATGCATGAACGGGATTTGTCTGGCTTCGATTTATGATTGTTGATAGAGTATGTACGAGTTATGAAGGTCGTTCGGGAGGGCAAGATAATATTCAAGCGGTGCTTATTTTTGCGACCACGCTAAAGTTGAAAGAGGGAGGTGTGCAATTTGAACACCAACATTATCGAGCTGGCGAACGACGGCCACGGTGAGCACCGGGCTTCACGCGAGGCGGGCGACGGGGCTGATTGTGGCAGAGAGTGATAAAAGCTTTACCCGGACCGAATCGGTAGCGAGGTGGTCGCGAGAGGGGCGGGCGGCGTACGAGGCTGAGAGAGAAGCTCTTCTGTGCGATTTTTTCTTTTCTTCTTTTCGACCGGGTGTAAGGTGTTCCAATCAGGCAGAAAAATATTACACGAGAGGGGACGGGGATTTTTTTCCTTTCCGAGTTTTCGGTTTCATTTCCATTGTTTTTGCTGCTGTGCCGTGCTGTGCTTTCGCTTTCTTCGTACATACAGTACGTACAGACATAGAGCATATCGAAAGAAGGAAACAAGTACAGACAGTAGTACCCTAGCTGGGGTATGTACGTACGTACGACATCCGCGACGCGAAGCGTATATGTGGCATCCAAGCTGATGTCGGAGCTGTTTTTTCCTGAAGCTTGGCGGCGGGGCTCTTGGCATTATCAAGTCGCCGGTTTGCAATTACGATCCTTGAAAACACTAAACTCAATCGTGGACCTCTGTTCGCTTCGCATAAGTTGATGTACTTTTTTCCTTCCTGAGCGAGCGTAGCGGGCGGCGTAGGCCGCCCGCGGAGCGAAGCGCCTTGTACATACATACATACATACATACATACATACATACATACATACATACATACATACATACATAGAACTACATACTTAGATCACAACCCCTGAGCGTGCTCGGTTGGTGCATCCCTGGCCTCTCAGAGCTCCCACTTCCAAACCGCCTCCTTTCATTACTTGCCGGACCTTTCCAGCAGTTCTTTGTTTTCTCGGTCCTTTCTTCCTTTTTTCTTCTTTCGTTTCGTGTGCGTGCGTGTTCTCCGAGCACGGCATCGCGGGAGGACCCGGCACCGTCGCGGGTGCCAGCGGGTGCTGGCGGGTAGAGGGGGGGTTGCAAGGAGCGCCGTCGCCGCTTTCGTGCCTAGGCGTCGCGTGTGCCTCGAGACACGAGGGATGCATGAACGGGATTTGTCTGGCTTCGATTTATGATTGTTGATAGAGTATGTACGAGTTTATGAAGGTCGTTCGGGAGGGCAAGATAATATTCAAGCGGTGCTTATTTTTGCGACCACGCTAAAGTTGAAAGAGGGAGGTGTGCAGTTTGAACACCAACGTTATCGAGCTGGCGAACGACGGCCACGGTGAGCACTGGGCTTCACGCGAGGCGGGCGACGGGGCTGATTGTGGCAAGAGAGTGATAAAAGCTTTACCCGGACTGAATCGGTAGCGAGGTGGTCGCGAGAGGGGCGGGCGGCGTACGAGGCTGAGAGAGAAGCTCTTCTGTGCGATTTTTTCTTTTCTTCTTTTCGACCGGGCTGCGGGTGTAAGGTGTTCCAATCAGGCAGAAAAAAATTACACGAGAGGGACGGGGATTTTTTTTCCTTTCCGAGTTTTCGGTTTCATTTCCATTGTTTTTGCTGCTGTGCCGTGCTGTGCTTTCGCTTTCTTCGTACATACAGTACAGACATACCAGGTAGAGCATATCGAAAGAAGAAAATAAGTACAGACAGCAGTAGTACCCTACCTGGGGTGTATGTACGTACGTACGACATCCGCGACGCGAAGCGTATATGTGGCATCAAAGCTGACGTCGGAGCTGTTTTTTCCTGAAGCATGGCGGCGGGACTCTTGGCATTATCAAGTCGCCGGTTTGCAGTTACGATCCTTGAAAACACTAAACTCAATCGTGGACCTCCGTTCGCTTCGCATAATTTGATGTACTTTTTTCCTTCCTGGGCGAGCGTAGCGGGCGGCGTAGGCCGCCCGCGGAGCGAAGCGCCTTGTACATACTTACATACATACATACATACATACATACATACATACATACATACATACATACATACATACATACATACATACATACATACATACATACATACATGCATGCATACAAACATACATACATACATACATACATACATACATACATAGAACTACATACTTAGATCACAACCCCTGAGCGTGCTCGGTTGGTGCATCCCTGGCCTCTCAGAGCTCCCACTTCCAAACCGCCTCCTTTCATTACTTGCCGGACCTTTCCAGCAGTTCTTTGTTTTCTCGGCCATTTCTTCCTTTTTTCTTCTTTCGTTTCGTGTGCGTGCGTGTTCTCCGAGCACGGCATCGCGGGAGGACCCGGCACCGTCGCGGGTGCCAGCGGGTGCTGGCAGGTAGAGGGGGGGTTGCAAGGAGCGCGATCACCGCTTTCGTGCCTAGGCGTCGCGTGTGCCTCGAGACAAGAGGGATGCATGAACGGGCTTTGTCTGTCTTTGATTTATGATTGTTGATAGATTATGTACGAGTTTATGAAGGTCGTTCGGGAGGGCAAGATAAAATTCAAGTGCTTATTTTTGCGGCCACGCTGAAGTTGAAAGAGGGAGGTGTGCAGTTTGAACACCAACGTTATCGAGCTGGCGAACGACGGCCACGGTGAGCACCGGGCTTCACGCGGGGTGGGCGACGGGGCTGATTGTGGCAGAGAGTGATGAAAGCTTTACCCGGACCGAATCGGTAGCGAGGTGGTCGCGAGAGGGGCGGGCGGCGTACGAGGCTGAGAGAGCTCTGCTATTCATTTTTTTTCTTCTTTTGACTAGTGCAAGGTGTTCCAGGGGCAGACAATTATTACATGAGAGGGGACGGGTTTTTTTTTTCTTTTTCCGAATTTTTCGGTTTCATTTCCATTGTTTTTGAGGTGCTGCTGCTGCTGCTGCTGTGCCATGTTGTGCTTTCTCGTTCGTACATACCAGGTACATATCATACAGCATATCAAAAGAAGAAAATCAGTACCCTACCTGGGGTATGTACGTACGCACGTACGTACGGCATGTGACCCTTGGCATTATCAAGTCGCCAATTTGCAACTACAACAATCATAAAAATATATATTCAATCATGGACCTTCTGTCCGCTTCGCGTAGTTCGATGTACTTTTTCTTCCTGAGCGAGCGTAGCGGGCGGCGTAGGCCGCCCGCGGAGCAAAGCGCCTTGTACATACATACATACATACATACATACCTACATACCAGGTACATACATACATACATACATACAGAGCCGGCGTCCCCGGTGGCTTGGTAGGTGGCCCGCGTGCCTATCAAAATCAATTTCGTGGGTTCAAGTCTCACCGAGTGCACATGCTCGCAGGGACTTTTTCTTGCATGAAGAAATTGATTAGCGGAAAGCGCGAGAGCGTGAGTTAGCTACATTCGATGAAAATCG
Organism: Nereocystis luetkeana; assembly: GCA_031213475.1. Lineage (NCBI taxonomy): Eukaryota > Phaeophyceae > Laminariales > Laminariaceae > Nereocystis > Nereocystis luetkeana. The sequence continues at coordinate 7,904,825 of JARUPZ010000007.1, forward strand.
ACGAGCAGTGGGAACGCTGAACCCTATGCGCGACAAAAAATAAAGGCACGTACCGGGGGGGAGAAGGGGCGACACCTGTGACCACGGCTTGTCCAGAAGATCGCCGAGGGTAAAACCTCCTACCAGTACGAGCTAGGCTGGAAAGTAAAAGTGATGAAAAAAAAAAAACAAAGAAAACATGCATCCCCCTCCCCGTCCCCGACCCTTGACAACCGACTCATTTATTGTTTCCCTCTCCAGGCCGTTCACTCTCCTCCTGCGGCGACACCACTGCCGCATGTGCGGCGAGTTGGTCTGCGGGCAGTGCTCCCCGCACCGCGTAAAGCTGACCGACGGCGGCGGGGGGGGCGACGAGGGAGCGGAGGGTGGCGGGGCGGACGAGGGGGGGGCGGGGGGGGCGGTGGAGGGGGCGGGGGGGGGGAGGAGCGCAGCCGTTGGCATGGTTCCAGCGCCCGGCAGTCGAGGCACGCGAGGTCAGGCGCGGGGTTGGTGGTGGTAGTGACGGGGGTGGGGGGGGTGGGAGGGGGGGTGGTTGTCGTGTTACGGGGGTGTACTCATGTCATGCATGACCGCGGCATGACCGCGGCCGTATGACCATCGTCCCTGCAATGCTGGGTGGGCGCGGGGGAGGGCGGAGGGAGGAGGGGGGAGGGGGTGTTATGCAGTGGTGGTGTGGTGTTGTTGGTGGGTTGGTGCCGATTTAAGCTGGTGCCGTCGTCGGTGTTGGCGCTGGTGTTGGTGTTGCGTCCACTGCTGCCGTCACCTTCGTTTCTCTTGATGGGTTGGTGTTGGCGTTGGGCATCGCCGTCTCGCAGTACGGTGGTATACTGTATTGTACCAACGCGCGGGCGCCATGTCGTACCAGTAGGACGTATCAGGACGAACGACATTTGTGTTAGGAATCTATCCCCCGCCATTGGGATGTTTCCTCTGTGTAGGGAGTGAACCCTCCCCCACTTTGTGGGCACGTATAACGGTCGTTGATGCCACGAGGTTCCCTCGGGTCTTCTCGCCCCTCTTGGTCGTCCCGACGCTGGCGTGAAGCTAAGCGGAGCACGTGACCGAAAATGCCTCGTGACGATCTTGCACGTTTTTCTCCCGCCGCACCGTCACCCCTCACCCCCGCTTCCCTCTCACCCCCACTCCCATCCATACCCCACCCCCACTCCCGCCCCCAACTTTCATTCCCACCCCCCCAGCCCCCCCCCCAACCCCTTTCCCCACCCCTACCTCCATACCGGACCCTCACACCCTACCCCACCCCCACCCCCACCCCCATCTTCAGCTCTAATCCCCACCCCCCAGCCCCGACCCCCAACTCCCAACCCCACCCCACCCCTCACCCCCGCTTCCCTCTCACACCTACCCCCACACCCAACCCCACCCCCAGCTCTTATTCCCAACCCCCCCCCCCCCCCCCCCCCCCCAACCCCTACCCCTACCCCCATACCGAACTCCCACCCCCAACTCTCATCCCCAATCCCCAGCCCCGACCCCCGACCCCCAACCCCACCCCAACCCCAACCCCCGACCCCTAGCCCCTACCCCAACGGCAACTCCCACCCTCAACCCCACCCCCACACCCCACCCCCAACTCCCACCCCCAAGCATAACCCTACCCCCAACGCCCAACTCCCACCCTCAACCCCTCCCCCACCCCTACCCCCGGCTTTTGCCTTATGTTTTTCAGGAGGGGAGGAGGCCCCAAGACGTTAGCCGTGCGCGTGTGCACGGACTGTCACTTCTCTCTGAAGACAGTTGTCGTTACGTCCACGTCGGGGGTGGCCGGAGAGCGACTGGGGCGTGGGGATGGAGGCATCGCCATTGGCGGCGGCGGTAGCGGTAGCGTTAGGGTCAACGACGGGATTGATGATAGGGGTTTCTTCGATGGAGGCGGGCGTGGGGGTGGCGGGAGGGGTGGGGGTGATGCGCCGGGATTGCTGAGGGACGGCATGCGGGTGTTGTTGAGCGAGAGTGTTGATTATGGTGCCGGAGGCGGTGGTGGAGGTGGTGGTGGTGGTCGCGGCGGGGTGGGGCGGCGGGAGGGGTTCGCGAGAGAGCTGGAGGCACTGCACGCGCCGGCGGGAGATGTTGCCGGGGATGTGGTGCTGGAGGACGTTGTGGATTGGGGGCGGATACAGGTGACGCGTCTCTCACACGCCCATTGGCGGTAATAGATCAGAGGAGGCTTGCCTGTTTTTTGTTTCCATGGTTGTTGCGTGGTCATTTTTTTTTTGTTTTTCCATTGCCTGTTTGTTGTTGTTGTTGTTCGTTGTCCGTTTGTTTGTTTGTGTATTTCTTCTCATGTTTATGGGTTGGTGCTTGTTTTTATCCCGGCCTGGTCAAATCCTCACCCCACCCCACTCCACCCCACCCCTCCTCATCCCACTCCACCCCACTCCACCTCCATTTGCCTCGTCGCTCCAGCGTCGCGCAGGCAAGTGTTGGGAGGTGGTGTGCATGTGCCTCCTGACCGTGATCGAGATGCACCACAAGCAGTTGCTCGAGGTGAGCTGGAGTAGAATGGATGAAGTTGCGAGGCGCCGCGCGCTGAAGAAGGGGCGATTTCCTCTCTCCGGAAGGTTTTCGCGTTCGCTGCTGGTATATACGTATCGCATATATATATACCTGGTATAATATTATAATATATATATAATATTATAATATATATATTATATATTCATTCGTTTTTCGGTGCGAGGTAGGGGGGGGGGGGGGGTACTATTATCGTGCATGGCCGTAGTCGTATGACCATAGACCCTCGCATCCGTACAATGCCGGGACGGAGCACGTCGGGTCTTCGCCGACCAGGCATACATTGCTTGCACCAAGCGCGAAGCGCCGTGAGGTGTTGGGCGAGTCGCATGAAGAGGGAGCTGCATCCTGCTGAGAACCGCTTGCGAGGCGGACTTTCTTGCATCATGTGGATGACAGCGTCGAATGGAGGGGGGGGGGGGGGGGGGGGGGCAGTTGATGAAGTGCGTCGGTGTACCCCCGTCACTCGTCTCCTCTCCTTTCACCATTTGACCTTGACACCTCCAGGGAGATCTGTCGGTATTAAACAGGACACCCCCAGTGAGACCTGCCGGTACTTGATCCTTTCCTCACTTCCGGCTTCTCCCCCTTGCCCTCGCTGCCGCGCTGCTCCCGCCGCCGTCGCACCGCCGTGGAACACTGGCGCGGGCGATGCTTCGTGCTCTTGTTCCCGTCGCAGGGTGTGCTGCGATTGTGGGAGGTGGCGAGCGAAATAGTGTCCGACGTCGTCTGCGGCGCAGGCGCGTTCACGCCGTCTGCAAACCAACAGCCGCCGCCGCCGCCGCCGCCGCCGCCGCCGGCAGCTTCTCTGGTAGGAAATAACCAACATCAACAGCAGCAGCTACAGCAGCAGCAGCAGCGGCCACAACAGCGAAAACAACAACACCCACAACGACAAGAACAACAAGAACAACAAGAACAACACAGACCCCACCACCAGGGAGGGCGAATAAAGGGGGCGGTACAATCTCTCCCAGCTACTACCCCCGCCCCCTCCCGCCCGCCGCCCCCTCCCTCGCGTGAAACCCCCCCGGGCGTTACCGGTTCCGGGGTAAAGGCGGAGGCCGTGTTGTGGGCGGCCACAGATGCTGCCGTGGCTCGCGTTCCGCCATCTTCGGCGCTGCTGTTGGCGGCGATGCTCTTGTGCTTCGCCGCTTTGGGGTGGCCATAGCAACAAACAACAAGGTTGTGTTGGGATCGGGGGGGGGGGGGGGGGGGGGGAGGGTGACTGGGGGGGGGCGAGGGGTGGGGGTGGGGGTGTACTCGATAAGAGAGATGTACTCGATCTCGTGCATGGCCGTAGTCGTATGACCATAGAGGGGGGGGGCGTGGGGTGGGGGTGTACTCACGGTTGTGCATGGCCGTGCTCGTACGGCCATGTACTCCCTCGCACCCCTGCAATGCCGCGACGGAGCACGTCTGGTTTTCATCGGGGAGGGAGGGGAAAGTGATGGGGTGGGATTGTGGATTTGGGGGCGAGGTGGGTCACGAGGGTGAAGGTGGTGGTGGCGGTGGCGATGGGGGTGCACTCATTATCATGCATGGCCGCAGTCGTAAGACAGTAGACCCTCGCATCCCTACAATGCCGGGAGGGCGGGTGGGTGATTGGGTGGTAGGGCTTCTCCTTCGAAGCTCCGGGACAAAATCACCCCGCGGCGAAAAAAAAGGCGTGCAAGTTTTGTTTTTTCTCGTTACGAAACGACGTTTTTTTTCAAGAAATGGTTCAGCGACAGTAGGACTCGCGCCGTTTCAGTAGTTTCATTTTATGCCGTTTCGTCTTGTTTCGATTCGGCTCAAATCGAATTCACGTCGATTCGATTCGTTTCCGTTCCGCTCCGTTTCGTTTCGGTTCGGTTCGGTTCGGTTCGCCCCGTTTGTATTATACCCTGGTACCTGTATTTGTAGGCACCTGGTATGCGGTACGGGTACGGCAGACCCCCGAATGAGGCTGCTGCCTGTGTGTCGGTGGTGACCAGTGGTGGTGGTGGTGACGTTAATGGTGGGGTGGTGATTTAGTGGTGGCGGTGGCATTGATGGTGTGGTGATGGTGGTGGCGGCGGTAGTGGTGGAGGCGTTGACGGCGACGGTGGCCGGTAGAAGAGAGGAGTGAGCGATCCAACCTTCGCGCGCCCCATGGTGCCTTCGTTTTGTTTTTTTTGTAGGTGGAGAGCCGTGCAACTTTGTCCGAGGTTGATTTTGGCCCCTGTGTTCCTTCGCGTCTGCGGTATTTATGTTTGTTTACGCCCGCCCCCGCCGCCCCCGCGTGCATGCCATCGAAAACAATACTACGTGGAACCGAATCCCGAATACCTAAATACACAATAATGTTAGCCCCTGACGGCTAAGATGGTCGTGGGTTCGGGTTCACTCCTTATGGATGCCTGATTGCGTGCGTGCATTAGAGAAGAGAAGAGGGGGGGGTGAGTCCGGGGGCCATCGCCTGCGGTCGTTCCGTGGGTATTGCCCCCGTGACATGTTGTGACGGCAGTGGGTGTTTGTTTGCGCAAGCACGCACGCACGCAGGACGCGAGCGTTTGTTCCTTAGAGAGGGAGAGATCACAACACGTGGTTTGAGTAGAGGGGAGGGGTTGACGATAACGGCGGTAATAATTTTGGTTCGTGTATTTTCGGCTCGATTCTGTTCGATTAGGCTCGGTTCGATTCGGTTCGATTCGATTCGATTCGATTCGATTCGATTCGGTTCGATTCGGTTTGTTTCGTTTCGTTTAGGGTAATTTTTGCTTTGTTTTCGTTCCATTTTGTTTTGTTTTTTACTTTACCGGCGTAGTTTCAGATTATTTGGGAGAAACTGCTGCTGTCGTGCGTCTTTCGTGTGCCAAAGCGAGCCGATGGGTGAGGGATTAATATAGTCAAGTGCAGGCAGGCGCGGTGTGTGGCGAAATCTCCCCGACAAGTCCCCGAATAGGTCATCTCCTATTTCCTACCCAGAAAGGGTATTATAAGTCCCTGTTTTTTTGTTCTTGTATTTCGTGTGTTGAATCAAATTGTTTCATTTTGGTCTTTGGTTTTGTTTTGGCGGTTCTAGTTTTTTTGGTTTTTCAGGTCCAGAATGAGAAGCGCCCTCTCTCTCTTAAAATGGGAGCAGAAAGTCCCGATTTTGTTTTTTACAGTCACAGCTAATCCCCACGTAAGAATTTACTCATATTTAGGTTTTCCGTCTGGACTAAATCCCAAACCACTATAAACATGATTTTACCGCTTTTCTTGAAGACGATTCTTGACCCCCGACTATGACGATTTATTTGCCCGCGTTTCTTACCGCGATTATTAACCCCGATTATACAGTAGCCGGGAGAGGTTTCGTATGGCGACGGAGAGAAAGGGATTTCGTGCCCGCAGTTTTCTCTCTGTAGGTGGCATTATTGCGTCGGGGGACGAGGAACGAAGGTGTTACGTATCAACCTTGATGCTGGTGTTGTATCTAGCGGCATTGCGCAGACGTGCAATGTATACAGTTCATCACACAGGTCAGTAGACCTCGCTATTGATAGATAGGAACTAGCGTTGATGTAAAGGATATTTTGTTTTCTGCCGTCAGCTGTGTGCGTTGATGAAAGAAAGGCCTACGAAAAGAGCGAGATACGCACGAAAGTCGGTACCGGTACGTACAAGAAAAGGGTTGCTATTGCAATTTCATTGTGACCGACTGAATTTACTCGCTCCTCGTGAATCTCACAACGCCGACGGATTGGCTAACACTCTACCGGTTGTGCGACATGCTGTACCGGTAGTCGGTAGTCCGACATGCGGTCTTCAGGGGACATCCGGGAGGTGTACACCCCCGGGGTGAAAGGCATACCGTAGTGTGGTCTCTCTATGGTGCCGGCTGCCCATTCCGAGAGAGTGCAGGTGATTTCGCTTGGCACAGATGGGATTAACCAGCGGGAGGGTGTACGCAGTAGTGCCGGTTGCCGCTCTATTAATGGCGCCGGCAGTGTGATCTCCGGCTTCAGATTTCTATAAAAAGGAGGCTTTCGTCTTCACCCAGCTCGAAAGGTGGCCGAACCTATATATACCTGGTATATTGTTGTTGCGCAGCCAAGGAACGGGGTTGGCGTACTTATTCCACGAGTGTGTGTACTCGTAACCATTTGTTGCAGTTGGTCGGGTTTGTATGAGGAGTTGGAACACCGCACATCTTATCGAATGTAGTATCTCTGTGGCGTAGCCTTGTGACCACAGGACTTGTATCTCTCTAGGACTGAAGAATCGGCACGGACACAGGTTGTGCTGGATGTCGATGGGTAGAAAGAACGGTTTAATGTGAAAGAGCACACACACGGAAAAAGAGCTGACAAACAAAAATTACGAAAGTTTCAAAGGTGATCTTTTTTAGTTGACCCCTTTAGGACCGCACTATCGTTTTACGGTCAGCGTGCGCACCACAGGTACAAGGGAACGAGCTACAAGGAAGCAAGGATGGGGGGGCAGGCGGGGAGGGAGGAGAGAGGGGGAGGGAGAGGGGAAGGGGGGGAGGGAGGGAGGGAGAGAGGGAGGAAGGACGGAGAGAAGCGGGAAGGCGGGAGGGATGAAGGAAAGCCTTTGCCACTGCTGTGCCGCTGATCGCTCGTAGCACAGACAATGACGAATTTCATCCAACCTGTTCCACTTGGAAATAGAGCTAGCAAACATTTTTTCCGCTGGCCTCGGGCGAGCGATTGTTGCTGTTCGCCCCGTCACCACGTTGGGGATGCTGGAAGTCAGCTCTGATAACTCCGCACACCGCGCATTGTTTTTTCTGTAGTTTTCTCTGTTTTAATAGAATGTGTATGTCGTGGCTGTCGTGTCCAGTATGATGACATGGTATTGCATTGTCTACTCTGCTTGCTGCATACGTAACAATGCAGTATCCATGTGGCGTAGTCTTGTGACCACAGCACTTGTATCTCTCCAAGATTGAAGGATCGGCATGAACACCTGGTTGTGGTGAATTTCGACGGGTAAAAATAACTGTTCAATGTGGAGAACACACACACTGGACAAAAGAGCTGACGAACAATTTTTTCGAAAGTTTTAAAAGGAGAGGTTTTTTAGGTTCCCCCTTTAGTACCGCACTGTCGTCTCAGGTCAGCGTGCGTAGCACAGGTACTAGGAAGCGAGGTACGAGGAAGCAAGGGGTGAGGGTCAGGGAGGGAGGAAGGAGAGAGGGAGGGACGGAGGGGCGGAGGGAGGGAGGGACGGAGGGAGGGAGGGGGGGGAGGGAGGGAGGGAGGGAGGGAGGGAGGGAGGGAGGGGAGGGAGGGAGGGAGGGAGGGGAGGGAGGGAGGGAGGGAGGGAGGGAGGGAGGGAGGGAGGGAGGGAGGAAAAGCCTATGCCACTGCCGTGTCGCTGATCGCTCGTACGTGGCATAGTACAAAAGTGATTTTCATCCAAATCTATTCCACTTGAAAATAGAGTTGACAAACAATTTTGCCGCTGGCTTCGGACGAGCGATGGCTTGCTGCTCGACCCGTCACCCCGTTTGGGATACTGGAAGACAACTCTCATAACTTCACACACAGGGCACCCGATGAGGTGTGATTCGGACCATGACGATCGCCGGGAGGGGAGGGAGGGAACGAGAGATGGGAGGGAGGGAGGGAGGGAGGGAGGGAAGAAGGGAGGGAGAGAGGGAGGAGGGCGAGAAATAGGGAGAAGGGTGGAGGAAGGCTTTTGCCACCGCTGTGCTGCTGATCGCTCGTAGCACAGTAAAAAAAAAGAATTCCATTCAACCTATTCCACTCGAAAATAGACTTGACAAACAAATTTTCCGGTGGCCTCGGGCGAGCGATTGCTGCTGCTCGTCCCGTCTCCCCGTTTGGGAAACTGGAAGTAAACTCTGATAACTCCACACACAGGGCACCCGATGAGGTGTGGTTCGGACCATGACGATCGCCTCCGCGAAGGCTTCGACCTGATGCGTGCGGCATGGGCGTACTCGTAGCCGTTTCGAAAGAAATTTGTCCGTAGGTGCCCATAGAGTGACCCTTATGCGGACAGACAGACAGGCACTTTTTTCCGAATCAGTTCTAGAGCCCACGAGTGTACCACTTGTGGAATTGTGGACCGCTGTGGCTGAAAAACATTTTTTTTTTTTTTTTTAATCTCGAACCTTTAAGGACTGCAGCCCCGTTTTGAGGGAATCACTCAGATTGTACGTAGGTCGTCCCCAAAACGGGACTGACTGCGGTACTTACAGTAAAATAGGGGAGCGCGACCACATCAGGAGAAAAAAAAACTCTGACTTGACGAATCGGACAGGTCGTCGATGTCCACGACCTGGAAATATTTCAGGGCGAAAAAGATAGTCGCCGGGTTGGGGAGCCGTACATCTTGCATGATCTACTCGTAGGACATGTTCCCTGGGTTGGACCTGTGCTACACAGATAGATCCTGCACAGCATTGCCATAACGGCAGGCTATACAAAGGATCTAGATGATCTACGGCAGATAGATCGTGATCTGTCGGACGTGCGGAATAATAAGCTGATTCCAAAATCGCGAGAAAAAAACTGCTGGTAAATATTGCCTGATTGCTTCCGCCGAGTTTGGTTCGCTCCCTCCTATGTGTATCATGTTGACTTGAGCGTGAGTCGCAAAAATCACGGTGTTCGGGTGGGCCCACGCGGAACATGACAGCTCAAGGCACAAGCCACCGGAGAAGCCGAGCGTTGATTGGTGCAGGCCGCTTGCTTTGTGTGCGCCAGCTGTAGATTTCCGACGCTTGGGATATGGGGCGTCCCCAGTCGACAGGAACCGTTTGGAACCAAGAACTAAACGCGCAGGTAGGTAGGTCCTGGGCTACTACTACTACCGATTACTCACCCAAAGTACCGTAAGTAGTAAAGCACTCTCTTGCACCGGAACGGCGGTCTACTTTTGTAGACGCACATTGACTGCCGCATCAAAATCCCTTTCTCTCTGCGGGGTCAGTCAGACGCGTGAAAAGCCAAG